>OX421980.1:49384215-49440397 GCA_949128135.1 Parasteatoda lunata
AAGTGTATTGCACCATTTTAAAAATTTACTCTCTTGAAAAATACTTAGGTTTTAAAAGTATAGGTTTCTGGGTGCAAATTCGTGAAATTACTTTTTTAAACCATCTCTTTAAACTTTATAAATTAGGCTACGATTTCATCTATAAAACATGACATGTGCAGATCTCTAAAATCTTTAACTTTTGATAATAATAAAAAAATAACAGGCACACTATTTTTACACCTCCAGAATTGTTTGAAAATGTATGAAATATCAGAAAATAATCGTGAACATCGAAGATTTTGATGCCCTTATAATTTTAAATTCAATTAATTAATTCTGAGGTTACGGTTCGACAGGGTTAAGGCCTGGACAACCTAGAGAATAGATCGAATTCGATTAATGATTTTTGAGATTCGCCCACATACTTTTGCCATTTTACAAAATAAGAGCTCAAATGCAAAAAAGTATGGCACCATTTAATTAGTGGAATTTCTAAAAATATCTAAGGCTCTAACAATATTGGTATCATTCGCTTACATGTATAAAATATTTTTTTAAAAATTCGCTTGTAATACAGAAATTTTTACAAAATTTCCTTCGATGAGACATGGTACTTTTTGCAGTTTTTGTAAAACAACAGCAACTCAAATGTGTTGGCCCCATTTTAAAAACCGGTACACGAAAAAATCCACGTTTCCTTTTATACAAACACATTTTCCTCTATACAAACATATTTTCCTCTATACAAACACATTTTCTTCTATATAACGACATTTCCCTCTATATAGCCCCAATTTCTTTTATACAACCACATTTCCCCCTCTATATTTCCCTCTTCAAACAACTATATTTTTCTCTATGCAACCACATTTCCATCTCCATCAAACCACATTTTCTTTTATACAGCCATATTTCTCCCTGTATAAAAAATAGAGTACTAAGAAATATCAAATTTAAAAATGCTGTAGGCTTGTATGAAATGTGCTTGATTGCTGCATACATATATACAGAGTATAATTTTGTAGTTTTAAGACTTAAACTTCAGAGTGGATAAAATGAAATAAAAATTCTTAACGAACAATAATCGAAAAACTAAATATGATTATACTAAACTAAAATATGATTATTAGCAAATAATCATATTTTAAAAGAAAATGCTTAAAAATAATTTTACACATTAAAATTTAGTCTCTTTGAGAAACAATCTCACTCATTTCTGTAATTTCTAGTTCATGAATGAAAATCACTTTCCAATTATAGTAAAAGGGATTTAATTTTCAAAAGAAACATTCTTTTTTATTACATAAATGAAAAATAAAAAATCCAATTAATTTTCTTTCAAATGGTAATAAATTACTTTTTTATCTCTACCAAAATGCGAGACAAGACTTAGTTACTTTTTCCTCCACATTGAAGAATTTGACCTATATTCCCTTTACTTATTTCTCCACCTTATTATTTAACAATAATTAATATTAACAATAAGTATTATTATTAAAAATAATTATTTAACAACTATTATCCTTAATTATTTAACAATAAACTCCATAATATTTAAAACATTTAAAAGAAATCTAGAATGCTTAAATTTAGTTATTTTGCTCTGATTTTTCTTCAAGTAATTTGTATCTCCTATCTATAACTTATATATATCATAAGCCTATGAATATATCATATTCTCATTCATATTTGTTTCGAATTCTCAAAAACAAAAATTAGTAAAAAACATTAAATTTTAATATTGAACGTTCTTTAAGAAATAACACAAAAAAATGCTGGAAACAAAATAAATTATAGGCATTGTTTTGAAAAAATTACCAAAACAATTTTAGCATTGTAAGATAATATTTTCAATGATTTTAAAGTTTTTAAAAATGATTTACAAAAGATTTGTGAGTCCTTTTGTACATTAGCATAAAATAATTAACAACATGTTTTTTTCATTTAAAAATGTTTAAAAAATAAAATAAAAAGTATAAATGTATCGTATTCAGCTGAAGGAAAATCCAAAAAGGAATATATATATATATATATATATATATATATATATATATATATATATATATAATATAATTTATAAATATATATAATTTAGAAAAATAATAAAAATCTTAAAATTTCAATTTTAAGAATTCCTTCAACATTTACTTAAAAAAATGCTGAAAATGAAATAAAATATATAGATATTGTTACGTAAAATTTGCCAAAACACTTTTAATATTGTTAGATAATATTTCATGATAATGATATCAAAATTTGTGAGTGCTTTTGCAGAAAGCATAAAAGACTCAAAACAATGAATAATTTAAAATATTTGAAATGAAATTTTTTAAAAACACTTATGGATCATCTTTATATAATCTGTAACGTAAAATTTGCCAAAACACTTTTAATATTGTTAGATAATATTTCATGATAATGATATCAAAATTTGTGAGTGCTTTTGCAGAAAGCATAAAAGACTCAAAACAATGAATAATTTAAAATATTTGAAATGAAATTTTTTAAAAACACTTATGGATCATCTTTATATAATCTGTACATTGTAAAGTAAAAATATCTACCGATAAAGCTAAAAGTAATTAACGAAAAGTATTAAATGTATTGTAAAATATAATACATTTCAAGGGAAATGCATTTTATTTCTTTTGTATTTATTTCTGCTAAAAAATGATTTTTGAATATTAATTTGTCCAAAAAAAGTCCTTACTTTACAAAAAGACAATAAAAACAAAACACTTCTTAATACAAAATTGTTTTGCTTATCATTTTCAAGAGAAGTTTCATGCTATTTATGATATAAAATAATCCTCTTATTTCCGTTTCAGATAACACTTCATCGCTAAAGTAATCAATTATGAAAATGGAGTTTCTTTATTATTTCATATTCTGGGGCTTTATTCATGCGTAAGTAGTAAACAACCTTTGAATTTTAAAATATTATATCAGCTTGAAATTTATTCATCCGTAATTATTTATGCCGCATTGCATTATGAGCTTTTCGCATGATGTGAAAAGTATGATTAGGAAGCATTAAACTTTTGGTTTATTTTAGGGTCTTTGGTAATATGGTTCATTTGAAAAAAAGCCATTTAGATAAAATGCTTCGCAATTACGACGCCAATTTACGACCACACATGATTGGAAGCGAAGGTAAAATAGCATGACCTTAAATAAATTTTATTTAATTTTTTTTACTTCTCTTTTAATTAAGAACGTTCTGTTCTCTTTCAGCTGCTCCCACAAAAGTTAGAGTCCACATAAACATTATTGATATATTTGATATTAGTGATTTGAAAATGGTAAGGACTGTTAATCTTTTTAACTGATTGCATATTTTAAACTTTGTCCAGTAAACAAACATTATTAAGATTTTTTTAAACATACAACGTGCATTACTTAAGAATTCGATCTATAAAATTCAAAAATGGTAGGAACTGTCAATATATATTGTTTAATTGATTTCACATTGTTTTTTAAACTAAATCAATTAAAATAATGTTATGTGAATTACAAAATCTAGTATAATTTAATTAGAAACAAACTTAATTTTGCAAAAATTTCTTTACTTATATTTTAAGCAAATAAAAATGTTTAAAATGATGCGTAACAAAAACTATAAATAATTCATATTCTCGTGATAAATATGCGTTGAATATTTTATTTTTAGATATTTGGAACAATTCATGTTTCAAATAGCATTGTATTTACAAGAAAGTAGTGTATTTGTATACTTTTAGAAATTCCTGTATAACCTACATGAATTTTTTCTTTCTTTGGCATAAATAACAATTATTTTTTAGTTTTTTTCCCTGCTATTAGCTATATTGAAAGATAAGTTTTACACAAATATGCAGCCAGCTTTAAAAGCAGTTTAAAATCTTTTAGATTGCAACAAAACTTAATATTTGTAGGCATGATTTTTTTTCAGTTTTTGTCCCTTTAAATCCATTTTAAAAGATCTTTTTCAGCATATAGCTTTACCATAAATACGAGTTGAGGTTGTTAGAAAGCTCCCCACCGACTTTTAGTGATAGAAGTACCTACCAATCAAAGAGCAGGACAGCTGAATTACTAAAATGTTATTAGTTTTCCATAGTTATATGCCTATATTAGACATTTTAGTTTACGAATTCGTTTTTGATTTTATAACTTTTATTTAATAAAAATGTTTTATTTTGGATAATTAAATAAAAAATTACTAAATAAAATTATTCCAAGAAACTAAAATGGTAAGATATTACCTGATTAAAAACTTCATTAGATTTAAAAATATTTAAATAGAAAAAGAAACACATATTTCAAGCGCTCAAAAACTGGCGCCTATTTCAAGCGCTCAAAAACTGGCGCCTATTTCAAGCGCTCAAAAACTGGCGCCTATTTCAAGCGCTCAAAAACTGGTGCCTATTTCAAGCGCTCAAAAACTGGCGCCTATTTCAAGCGCTCAAAAACTGGCGCCTATTTCAAGCGTTCAAAAACTGGCGCCTATTTCAAGCGCTCAAAAACTGGCGCCTATTTTTAAGACATGCCAGACATAAATGAAAATAAACAAAATAAATTAGGTAATAACTTTTTATATATATATTTTTAAGCGAATTAAATTTTTAATCAGGTAATAAAATATTGTTTTAAATTCAAATTTATATATTTTAGGATTACGTAATTCAGCTCTATTTAAAGGAGCATTGGGAGGATCCTCGTTTGCGTTATCCTGACCCAGAAGGAATCATACAAAGTATTCCTCTAAGTAGTATCTCTAAAATATGGACTCCCGATCTTTTCTTCAATGAAAGAGAAGGAAAGTTTCATCAAGTTCAAAGGTCTAACCGCTTTGCAAGAATCTACAACAACGGAAAAGTCGTATTTTCTTCAAGGTAATTTGTTTTTAGTTTTAAAAATCCTCTCACTGATATTTTTTTTATTACCAATATCAGCTGAGATGTCAAAAATTCCTTATCAAACGGATCGAATTACGGTAAGCGGTCCGGATCAAATTACAGTACTTTTTACATGAAATCGTTTTTTACCGGGACATGTTACTGAACAAAAATTTGATATACTTTAATTTTTCAGTAATAGTAAAGCTTTTTTAGTTTAGTAATAGCTGTAAAATCGCTTAAACACTCTAATTAAATAAATATTACCGTAAACATTTCGTAACTTACGTATATACTGTAAAGTACACTCTAACACTCTAAATACACTCTAATGAAATAAATATTAATGTACTAAAATTTTACGGTAAAAATAGTTTTTATGGTTAAACGTATTTTACGATTGATGTATCAAAAGTACCGGTACTTTACCGTAATTTGATCAAGAATGTTCTACAGTATGATAAAAATAATGACTGATATGAAAACTGAGGTTACCTTATTGATTTGCATTTGTTTTAGAGTAATTTGAAATATATTCCATCTGAATCCTAAATTTATGGTTAGAACACTTTAAGAGAAATTAAAAATTTTGAAGTTTTGAAAATTTTGAAAATTGAAAAGTTTTTATTTTATGTTTCATAAAAGTTTATTCGATTTGGTTTAAGGTCGTTTAGGTTTTTTTTATTAAATTTAAAATCACATTTTTTTAACGAATGTTAATACTTTTCTGCCCTATTACTCAGTTTTTATAAAATTATTAGAAATAAAGGAAATGAACAGCTCTTAAAATTAATTTTGTTTATTAATTAAAAACAATTAATAATAATAGTGCAGAAATGTCTTTCTTTTTTCTGAGAAAGTGCGTTTTTGAAGGTGATTCTTACATTATTGTTTATATACATTAATTATTTAATTTGAGAAATGCATCTTTGAGTCATCAAGATTCCATTACGTGAAAATCAAATAAATGAATCAATATTTTACCTATACGTTATGCTGTGTTCAGCAATGTTTTAATTCATTATGAATTACAGTATACATACATTACAATATTCATTATAAATTACTTAATATATATTATATTTTCCGTTTCAAAAATTGTTTTACACTTGATGAATTATTCTTTATTATTTATTAAAACCTTTTTTTTGCCAACAGATTTTTAACATTAAACTAATACTCTTAAATTCGTTAATGCAATTATACTTTTAATAACTCTTTTAATTTCAAAGTTATTTTAACTTTACTAAACTTGAGGGAATACAAGAACCTATGAAAAGTATTAGCGTCCTTCATAAACTTGGTATTATGTTCGCTGATCTAATAAAAATGATGAAGTTTGGTTCAGGAAAAAATATTCTTTAAAGTTTTAGCGTTAAATTAGCCAAATTTGTAAAATAGCGACGAGAGAATCTTTTGGCCGTCCATGCAACTTTGATGTAATTTGAAGAAATTTCGAGTTACTGACTTTCTAATAAAGATATAAAGGAATTCATAAAAGGTTTCGTCGTCATAAAAGTTGATAAATAACCTTTCCAACCAATTTTCGAACCAGAAGTCTTGTATTCATGATAATACAAGGCATGCTTTTTATCGAGGGAGAAAAATTTTCAGCGAAGTTTCTTTTATTACAAGTATTTTTATTTAGAATTATATTTTTAAATAAAAATTTAATTTTATTTCGCGCTTGAGAAGAATGAACATAATGTGTTAGTCAATCATTGAATTGGGATTTTGTTTGAAAATACTTTTTAGAGTTAGGAAACTATGCTATATATTTTTGAATATTTTAATTCAGATACATGCCTCATTACATAGTAACATGGTAAACATAGCAAACACAGTTTAAATTTTAAGTAAGTCAAATTTTCAAACCCTGTCATGAATTGATAATTTTTATTACATTCGTATAGAACTAAACGAACATTACAAATAAACTAGCAAAAAATTCAAAATATGTAAACCTAACATCAAAATTAAACTTTAGACTTCAATAGTGAGTGAACTCAGGCGTGAGTGCATTTGATATGATTATGTTAAGATGAAGTATGCATTATGGGTATTTAAATAAAGTAGAGCCTCTGTGGTTCTGGGGATCGAACGTTCATCTCTCTATGAGGTGCTCTAAGTTCGAATCTCAGCGATGGCCGATAGTTGATACGAATTCAGCTCTCTACTCACACAAAATACAGTGCTTATATAAAATATCATCAGTGGTTCTCGGATCATTGGTCAGAGTCCCGTCTGGCCCACGTCGGATGTTTTCATGATTTTCTATGTAACGCAAATGCGGATTATTTGGATCCAAAAAGTCCTTCACGAAAACTTGTTTGTCCCGTTGCTTGATCCAATAGTTCCCTTGTCTTTTGAGCTAAGCTCAAATGTACAAGGCTGCGGCGTTGAAAATTGATAGTCGAAAACTCTGAATTGGGTCACCGATTTAAAATAAATTTAAATAAATCAGATTTTTTACTTTAATTATGATTCATATCTTAAGAAGGTATTTTCATTCTCTAGAATTGGATCATAGTTGAGGAAAAAAAACGATTAGATAAAACAGTTTTTGCACAGTTTGAAGTTTATAATTTGATGGCCGTCCAACTATTAAAAAAAGCTACACATTTTTACATAATTTAAAAAGTTCTATCCCTAATGAAAACGATGTATTATTTATTTACAAATATATCATATCCAATCAATATATTTTTATTAAATTCTTTATCAGTTAATTATTTTTTTTATATATTTATAGAAAAAGTAAATTACATGTTAAGAACTAAAAACCCTCGCAAGGGGTAATATTTTTTTTACCTTTATCGTTCTGCTTCTTTCATATTTTTTGTGATTAATTTGCATCTAAACATCCCTTTAAAGAAAGCTATTCAAGAAATAAAGTTATACAGTCAATAATTATTTACATAGCCTTTTATTTAAGAAAAAAAAATCTTACGAGCAAATAAGAAAATCAATAATATTGAATTATCTATTTATTATTCTTAAACGTAATTTTTATAAATTTTAGTTTAAAACTGATATGAATAAAAGAAATCTTTGTAACATACTTTAGAAACATTAATATAATTCTTCGATATTAAATGAAAAATAATTTGAAAGTGTAAACTTAATACTTTGAATTGCAAATTAGTGACTAAAATTATTTGAATACAGAAAAAAGATTTAATTTACGATAAAAAAATAGTTTCAACATAAATAATTGTCTAATATCGGGAGTAAAAAGTTGTAGTAAAGTTATGATTTTGTGTGGCAAGGCCATTTCTGGTAAAAAAACAACAACATAATTTTGGTTAATTAAATCAAAATATGCGATATTTAAACCATTCATTTGATAATTTTTCCTTTCATATGGTAATGTCTCACCAGAAATTTTTGTTATGGAAATTATAGTTCTAAATACCCAACATTAAGTAAAAAAATACAAAATATAAAAGTAAATTAACCGAATAAAAGGTTTTTATGCCATGTTCGAAGGTATCATGATAAAATTGCGAAATTTTATCACATATTTTAAAAACCTTATTTTATCGTTAATTTTACCAAAAGCATTATCAAAGCATTTTGGTGAAAAATTATCAAGTTTTTTTCGTGGTCCCATAGAGCCAGAAAAACGAGGAATTTTACCATATTCTGGTAATTTTGACCATACCTTTCTTTTCAGTCTATCATCTTCAATCAGATGATACCAAAAACAGTTCGATAGTATAAAAAAATATATAATACGAGTTATTTTAAGTTAACTTAGGTTAAGATTTGATATAAATTATGTTTTTTTATCCTTTAAGAGGTTTCTAAACCCTATCTTAGCTAAGAAAGCTAAATTATTTGCTTGTTTATAAGCTGAAATGCCTCCTCAAAAAAGGAAAGTAACGTAATTTCGGAGTTTCATTACTTTTCCAAATAGGTAAGAGGAAAATAAAAAAAAAACCGGTACACCCACACAACGGGAGATTAGAGGAGGGAGAATCTTGCTATCAGAATAAATTGGCCAAATCTGTTCGCAGACGTACCAATTACGTAAAAAGTGGCGTGGCTGTGCCAATTAACCGAAGGATAAAATGATGTCTTTGTAGTCATTCTGTCCAACACCGTTAAAGAAAAATCAATAAAAGTATCTATTGGAAATGAGAATAAAAGCAGTTTCTGGGTTTCGAAAGACAATACTACCGGACGACTTGCTTCTTGTCTTTATATTTCTGGGAGAAAAAGAGTATTTTCTCAGTGTTTCATTATTTGAACTTACGATTGTTGACAAATCGTTTTTTATCGTAGGGTTGATAGCACAATTTAAAGACGCTAATGGGCTTTTAATAAATAGATAGCTCATGTGGTTTTATTGCTTTCTTTGTTGTTAATAAAAAATATTAATTCTCATTGATGGAGGAGAGTAAATGAGTAGTGCCATATATTGTGAAGTTTACTGAAAGCCCTTTTTCTTTTCTTCTTCTTTATCTTTTTTGAACTTAGGAGAGTATTATGTTCTTTCAAAAGAACTATAAAAAAGTATTAAAAAAGAAAGGCTTATAACACTTTGGAATAGCGCATTCTGAGTATAGATGGTGTAAAATAATATAGATCGGGCAAAACAAGAAATTAAACTTTTTCTGATTTCATTTTAGAGTAAAAAAGCAACATTTGGTTTTAGACGTATCTTTTTGCTTCATAACTAAAAAATGTTGAAAATACTTGACTAAAAAAAGTAAATAAATATTTTAAATTTCTATTTTTTTTTTCATCTTCCTTTTTTTAAAATATGTTTTTGTTTAAGAAAACAAGCAATGAAATTAATTTAAGAATGAAATTAATTTTAAAAAGTACCTATTTGTTTAAATGCTATGATAACAATTCCCTGATTTACAAAACATCAAATTTTATAAAGAATAGGCAACTAAAAGTATTTGCATTTACTTTATATGTGTTTATATTAAATATTATACTTTTATTGAGTTCAGGTTTTATTAAGAAAAATGCTTCCCGCCCAATAAAGCAACTCACTAAAATTAACTCACCCTGGTTAAATAAACAAATCACCTGGCAACTCACCCTGGTTAAATGAACATATATATATATATATATATATAAATTGGTTTGTTATAATATGTGTTTTTTAAAATTGATACTTTTGATGCGGAAGATATGTGATAGATATTCAATTACAACAAAACTTTCTTCGTTTTTGACGAAACCGTTTCCTGGTTTCGTCATGCTTTAAATGAATATTTCGTCAAAGGCACGAAATAACTATTGTATTTTATTTTATAACCGTCGCTGAGCAGCTAATCCAATTTTCAGTTTACGGCCACCAATGATCAACTCCGTAGCCTTGTTATCTTGAACTTGTAATCTTGAAGACAAGGGAACTCCTGGATCAAGCATTGGGAGAAGTTCTCCTTCCCGGATGACTTTTTGATTGAACTGACCAGCATTTGCGTTACATGGAGAAGACCACGAGAACCTCCCACGATTAGCCTGATGGCAACGGCATTCTAATCCATGATCCGTCTACCACTGAGGTTAATTCGCGTCCGCACTGTGGTCGGTGCAAGCCGGATGCAGATTCGTATAGAACAGCCATCGTTGGGATATAAATCCGGCCATCGCTGGTCACGAAATAAATATTGTCACTTCTTCGAGAAAACAAATTTCGTCAAAATTAAAGATATAATTGGTCTTTCTGTAGTGCCCAATGCATCAAACTTTTTTAACAACCACTTTAACGTGAACACCATATAGACGGCACGGCACAACAAGGACATACAGATGAATTACATCAATGCCAGAAGAGAGATTTGAACTCCGGATCTTCCTGGTACAAGGCCAACTTCTTGACCCCCATACAAACCAGTTGACGTAATTTATCAATTTATTTTCACTTGTTTACTCTATACTCTATTTTCGTCATTCAAGTTAACAATCTCCTACAATGCACAATCCAAGAGGTTTTGAATTAAGGAATCATTTTGGTCATACATTTGAGAGTTCGCATTTCGTCACAAAATCAAGTGATTTCGTGACGAAATGTTTTTCAAAATTAACGAAATACTTCGCAAGGATTACTGAATCGCCGAAAGTGAGAGTTTTATTTCTAATGTTGAGTTTCCAAAAGAATGCAGTGCCGTCATGCCAAACAATATTGTCACCACGGATACTCTCAACTTTGTCTATAACTTTGGATTGAATTGCTACACATTTCTATTTTTAAATACACTTTAGTGGTGTAATAATTACAACAATATTTATAGTAAAGCAAATGTAATTAGTGATAGTTGATGACAAAGATATGCTATGGAAATAGAGAAAATTTAAGCTTGAGTTTCCCACGGAATACAGTGTTGTCATACCAAACAATACAGTCACCTCAGATTCTCTTAACATTGTCTATGACTTAGGATTGAATTGCTACGTGTTTCTATTTTTAAATCCATTTGAATGTTGTAATAATTATAACATTAAGTATCGCGAAGCAAAAGTAATTAGAGTTATAGCGATATCCTGTTACGCTCTCTGTAACGCAATGTGATTGAACGCATATGAAAAACAACTATGAAAAGAAATTGATGATATTAAATAAACGACTTTTTAAAATTTGGTTTCAAAGGAACTGTTCGACCGAATTCACTTAATTTTTGTATTTTGCCATGTAAAATTGCATTCTTTAAGCTGATGTAAAAATTATATACTTTGCAATTCAAACATTTTTCGACACCTATTAAATAAAATAATACAAAAAGATAAATATTTACTAAAATTAATTTTTGCATGGAATTTTCTTTGGACAAGCGAATTTTATAGATGTGTGCGAAAACTTCTCAATTCGCTTAAAAAGTTCTCGAGAGACGCTAATACAGCTTATTAAGGGGACCAAAAATTTTGGATAGCTCTCCTTAACAAACTATGGGGACCATATTTCCCAGATTGAGTCCACCTCTTACATTTTGGTGTTCAGAAATCCGAATCCATTGAAAAAATGTGTTCAGAAAAGTACGAGTTCAGAGAATGTACGTTTTTGTGTCTGATTTCGTAACTTAAAATAATGTATGCGCTTGTTAATTTGTATATATGAGGTCAACCCCTCAAATTGAGTCCTAGAACGTGAAGATTCGATCATTAGGTCAAGAGCTATTCAGGGTGGTGCGTTTTTTTTCGGACCATTGTACATTTAAAAGCAGTTATAATTATCCGTAAGAATTATTTTAGATTTAGCTTTAATGTGTACTACTTTAGTTTCTGGTGATTAAATATGCTGTTTCTTTTAATTTAATATGATTTGTTTATCTGTGCGTGTAAATATATAAATGTATGATACTTTTAAAAAATTACCTATTTTAAAGTAAAACAAAATCACTAATAAAATGGTTCATTTTTGAGCCTTAAAGTTTCCCAAATTAATTTTTTTTAGATGTTAGAAGATGTACAAATAATGTTTATATTTATAAAATTTTGTCATGAAACTAAACAAATAAAAAAAATTTATTTATTTTGTCTCATTGCTTTTTAATGCTTTCTAATGTATGAAGATTTATAAAATAAAAATATAAAATGCCCATTTGTTTACTTTCAAAAATAATAATAAAAAAAAATCATTCTTTAAACCTTAAGAATTTAAGCTACATGCGGGTCTTTTGATCCGAATAATATTTCTGTAAGAAATCTTTAACAAACTCTTAAAGTTTCTAAAAGATTTTAATTTTTAAATTTATTTTCTCTTTTATTCTTTTAAGTATTTCAAGTGAGCTATTGAATTTAATCCATGCCCTCAGACTTCCCAGGTTTTTGTTGAGGAGTTTTGATAAATAGTTCTTGCTTCATTGATTTATGCAAAATTATTTTCCTGTTTTAAGGACACTAGATTTTATAGGTAATCGTTTTTTATCATGCATACATTAATTAGTTATGCTCAGGAGAATATTATGTTTGCGAAACAATTAGAAATTCTTGCAACGATATGCGGCAATTTTTGCCTCTTAAATTCAAAGATTCTTTCGAAGCTTTTTTATTACTTTTTTTCTAAATTTTAATAATAAAATGTAAATTCATGATTTTTTATTTCCACGCATATTTTTGATGCATCCCATACTTCTGAAACGTGAATTTCGTTTCAAATCAATTTCTGAATTGTTGTTTATTATTATTTTAAACTATTTCTGAACTGCTCTGTTCATGTTATTTCAAATCGTATTTGATCTGAATATTCTGTTTATTATTTTAATTTGCATTTAAATTTTAATTGATTTTTCTTTCTTGTCACAAAATATGAGATTTTATGGCAGTAACAAAATTTTAAATTTTTTAATTTGGATTATGGGTTTTTTTGATTACTTTTTATTCTTGGATAATTACGACCCTAAAAGTTTGCAAAATTATGTCGTTCTTTTTTATTCATTTGGAATCATTTTTGATGAAATTTTTTTAATTATTTGCGTTTGAGGATTATAATAATTCAATCCACACAACTATAAAAATAACAAGGGCATAGATTATTTAGTTTATTTTGGTAATTTGTAATATCATGGTATATTCTTAACATTTGATTCAGTCTTTTAAAAATTTTATTTTTCATAGATTTTTAACCAATAAAATGTTCTAGAATATATTAAATTCAGACGCCTAAGAAGTACGTATTAGCAAAAACACAAAGACATTTGATAATGTCGTTAAACGGTCTTTTAGTTCCTAAGCAATGTACAATTAGACACTTTTTAACATATACATATAAATACTAAAACTTGTTTGATTTAGAAAGTTTATTTCTTCGACCAAATTTTGAAAATCAAAACCTATGATAAAAAAATAATTTTACATTACTGGTATTATTAAATCACCTTTTAGTTCTAAAACATTAAATTGTGTATAGAAATTTACGGTTAGATACAACTTACTAAGATATGCATTAAAGTATTAAATTTTATTTAATTTAAAGAGTGCATTTCTTTTAACAAATTTTTAAAACAAAGCCTAAACAGTTTATATTTTGTTTAATTTTGTTTTTTTCTTTATTTGCATTTTGTTTGTTTATTTACTGAAAATATATATTTCCCTGCACAATAGAACCAACTTATATCTCCATTACAGAAGCATTTCTTTTGAGAAACAAGCATATATTTAGGAATATATTCGCTCTAATTCTTTCGTAAGAGTAATTTTTTTTCACAATAACAAAAGCTCTGTACTTTAAATTGTATTTAATTTACCTCAAAACAAAAAATTGGGGTAACTATACATCATTTTTACAGCGTATGATTAAAGTAACATTTTGAATTATTAATATTTGGTGCTTCTTTGGCCGAGCGGCCAAACGCTGTGCAAAGCGTGGAGGTAGCGGGTTCGAATCTCACTTTAACCCTGCATATATCTTCGTGCTGTCCTTCTCTGTATTGTGCTACCTGTCCTTCTATTTGACGAAGGTTTATATGCCTAAATTGAGCACACAAGTCTGCAAATATATATAAATCCAATAAACAATTATTATTCTTAAACGTGTTCTAGTTCAAAAGTTCTAGTGCAATGTACGATCTAGTTCAATGTACGTGGGGACACAACTTATTAAGTTATACATAAAATCATTAAAACTCGTTTCATTTAAAAAGTTTGTTTCTATCTACAAATGTTTAAAGTAAAACCTATGATAAAAATAACATTTTCAATTATTATTAAATCATTTTTAGTTCCGAAGCTGAATAGAAACGTATGATTGGACCCAAGTTATTAAGGTATACATAAAAGCATTCAAACTTGTTTGATTTAAGAAGTTAAGTTCCCTCAAAAGAATTGTATAGTAAAAACCTGTGATAAAAAATAACATTTTCAATTATTAATCTTCAATCGGTGAAATCAAAAATGAAAAATTTTTCAAAATATTGAAAAGATCTTCGAAAGTGAAAAAGAAATGTACGAGCAAAATGGGAACTTTTGGAATAAATTCGAACGAAAAGTAGCACGCCCATAGGATATATATTTCTCTTTACCATCGATCTTTGCTTGGGTATTTTCCAAAGACGGCATCTACCGAACAATATGCTATAAGATATCCAGAAAGCCCCCTCTAACTGTGACTGGTCTCAACTATTTATGATATGATACAAATGCAAATTTCATTTTTATTTTCGAAACTTGTGAGTGAGAGTATATACTATATTTTATCTATGTTTTGGAAACCTTCATGAAGTAGAACGCAATCTCTTTCGAGTCAGTGTTCGAGTTTTATCTAAGCAGCTATTCATGTATATTTGTTTTGCTTTATTCGAAAGAAGCAAGGGATTTCATAGAAGCGGATATAAATGTATTTTATTTTAAATTTTAAATCAAGGAGATAATGGATTGCTGAAAAGTGTTTCAGAAATTTAATATGCCTACATTTTTCTATAGATACCGAAGATTCTTTGAGAAATTAAATCTGATTCTTTAAGAAAAATCATCCAATTTCATATCTTTTTGGCATAAAGTTTCTGAAAACAAATTAGTCCGCAAGGATTTCTTTTAAATGTATGAAATTCTTAAAATAATAATTATATCTTCATAAATATGCATGTTTTATCTTCAACTCTTTCAAATACGGAACTTCATTAGCCAGTCTAAAATTCAGTAGTTAATTAATTCTATTCAATTTTTTTTAAGGAAAGAAGACGAGAAAAAAGATATATACTAAAAATAAGAATCGTGTTTTCCTTTCACGAAAATTAGCAACTTTAAAACTACATATTAAATTTAAATATTTAAAGTGAACAAAATAAATTTCAAAATTTTTTATTTCAAAATTAACTGTTTGTGAAACTAGAAAAAAAATTTTCTTAAATGAATTAGAATTTCTACAAGATTTTTTATTTTAAAATTAACTATTTGATAATCATTTTCTATAACGAATTAAGAATTCATGACTCCCGCGCGTAGCTCTATCTACTTACTCTCGTCGTAATGCTTGCAATTTTTTTTTTAAATTTCAAAATTCAAATTTTGAAACCATCCTTGTTAAAATGTTCTGAAAGAGCAATGATTGAAAGCTTAAAAAAATGAAAACCGAATAAATAGTTTCTAAAAACGACTGTATTAAATTTTTTGATTTTTATATAAGGTTGGCTAATAAAATTAACCCTCATCAGACGTGTGAAAAAAAATTGTGTAAATAGAATGTCAGAGTACATTTAACTTAAGTATTACAATGTGAAACTATTGGAGTGGTGGTGGCTCAGGGGATTGAGCTATCACCTCCGAATCCCAGCGTTTGCTTGTTGATACGAATTTTGCTCCCGGATTGTAAAATATAATAAACTGTCGACGAATCATGTGATAAAATCCCCTTGCCATCGGGCTAACCATGCGAGGTTTCCGTGATTTTCCTCTACATGTAGCGCAGATGTTGGTTAGTTTCATAAAGAAATCCTGCACGGAGTCTAATTTCTCCCACTACTTGATTCAAGAGATCCCTTGTTTTCAGGATTGGTTTCAAAATTACAAGAACGAAGTTGAACATAGGCTGTATAACGCCGGTTATAAAGTAAAATAAAAAAAATTATAAAGTAAAATAAAAAAAATTATAAAGTAAAATAAAAAAAATTATAAAGTAAAATAAAAAAAATTATAAAGTAAAATAAAAAAAATTATAAAGTAAAATAAAAAAAATTTAAGTAAAATAACTATTCCCCACTTGGCCCCAATTAATTGTATAATAACGCTGGGAGTGAACAGATTTTCTTATAACACTCATTTCGAGCCGAAATTACAACAGCTATTAAAAAAATTTTAATTTTATAAGTATGTGCAACTTTCTACATTAAAATAAAGAATTTCTTACACATAAACACAAATGTATAGTATTAATGACATATTAAATACCACGATTTCGGCCGAATAAAAGTGTTGATTTTCATATTTCTTGTCTTTACTTAATAAAACTACTCCTATATTGCAAAATATATCTTACTCATTTGAATGGGAAACAATTGACTAGAGCAAAGCTATAGTAAAGTTAATATAGAAAGACAATAGCAAACAGGCAATATCTAAGGCTTTAATTCTAGATATGTGATGCAAATATACGTGAGAGCTTGAAATATAAACTATTCTGATCTACTTATGTTACGTCAGAAATGTAATATATTTTCCAGTAGATTTATTAGGCAGAAAATAATACAATATAGTTCGAGGACAAAGTTTATATGTTGTTTAAGCTGATATTACTACAGTTTTAATGTTAAGGATTTCAGTTATTCATTTAACTATTTTTTTTTTTTGAAAACTGTTAATTATAAACTTCAATTTAATAATTATTTAATTAATTTTGAGTTTTGTAGAGAGTGATTATTTTAGAACTCATTAAAAAATAGAAAAAGGAAATATTTTTAAAATTTCGGATGCGTTTTTTGAAAGTTTAACTATACTAATGCGTTAGTTGCGATAGCCTGCAATTTATCTTAAAGGGTTGTCCAAAAATAATGCAAGATGATATATGTAAGTTTTCAAATGCAACAAATTCGACTAGAAAATAGATGGTGGAGGATATCACCCCCTCTCCGCACCTCGCTCTCCAACCACTCAACAGTGCATAGATTTTTCAGGCACCAATCCCGCTGGTGGATTTCAAATCATGAACCATATTTGATGAACTGAAAATCTTATAATCTAATAAAACCAGATAATAGTTGATTTTGGATTTGATTTTGCATATGATGTTGTTTGAAAAATGAAGATATAGGATCGGGAGATATAAGATATATATTTCAATTGTCAGTTGTACCAACTAACAGGTTTACTATTTCTTACGATCTTTAGTGAGTTAGATCTTCACCAAACGTTTAGTTGTAACACGTGCTTAGATTTTGATAAAAAAAAAAATGTTCCAGTAATTTCTATAAAAATCAGTCCAGTTTGTATTGAGAAAGCAAACACGGCGAAATTGAGAAAAATCAAAGATTTTATTTTCACTCTTTTAAGTAGATGATTTAATAAAAATATAAAAATGAGATTTTTTAAAGTATTGAGATGACATATAATCTAAACATTCATATTCATCATTTCTTAAGTTAAAATAAAAATAGAATAATTTTACTTGTTTTCTGTACTTAAAGACTTTGATGTTTTAAATGTTTCAAATAATAAAAAAAACTAATTTATTTAAAATATACTCTTTATTTTTTAAACAGCATTCAAATTTTAGTTGAATTTCGAAAAGAGTGTTTGTAAGATTTATAGTTTAAGATTTTAACCCAGAAAACGACACCGGTATTTAATTCTGTATAATAACCAGAAATAATTAGAAGTTTATTGCTTATAATCATAGATTATTAAAATGCTAAATATAATTTTTCCACTTATTTTAACCTAAATTAATATAAAATAATGAAAAAAAAAGCATGAAAATTATGTTTAGTAAAAAATCTGCGTCAAAGTGTTAAAATATGAATTGCCTATCAAATAACCAAAAGACTTTGACTTATTTTTTGTGAATTTGTTTATTATTTTAGTGAATACACATTTAGTGAATTTATTTATTATATTAAAATTTATTTATATTACATTTTTTTAATAAATGAGAACGTTTTAGTTTGTACTATTTAAAATTTTTCGACATTATTAATTAAAAAATTAAAAATATACACATTATTTCTAAAAATTATTTCTCTGATTAAATAAATTTTAAGAAACGAATTTCATAAATAAATGTAAAAATGCGCGATTCGGGTGGTTGGTTGAAGAAATATATTTAAAAATACAACGAGTTAAAAAATTATCCTTTATTGTTAGTTTAAGTTTTAATTTTTTTCTCGCTCGAGGGACTGAAATATTGTAGTGTTTCTTTCAAAGTCCTCTACAAATTGTTGTCTTTTTCGACTTCATGCCATTTACCGAATTTTTATGAATGAAGTAAAAAATTGCACATGAAATATTAAAAAAATTCCGGAAATTCAATTTTTTACTTTATATATCTGTAAAATAGTGAGGATTTTTTAATTCCACTGAAAACATTCCATCAGCATCAGCATTGGCACGACAGCCCTTTGTGAGCCTGGGCCTTCCTCAGATGCTTTTCCCATTCTGCCCTGCTCCCAACAATTATTTTCCAGTTCTTTACTTTTAGGATGGCAAAATCCTTAACCACACAGTCTTTCCATCTCTTTTTGGGCATTCCTCTTGGCCTCTTATTGGAAGGGGTTGCATTAAAGACTCTTAATGCTGTTCGTTCTGGGCTCATTCTCACTACATGCCCGGCCCATCTCATTCTTCTTAGTTTAATAGATTAAATGATATCATCACTATTAAAGATTTTATATATTTCAAAATTATATCTTTTTCTCCAGTTGTTGCTATCGAGGATAGCGCCAAAGATGGTTCGTAGGGCCTTCCTTTCGAAGGTTTAAAACATTTCATTTCATATTTAAAAAAAAAAAAAAAAACTACAGTTCAATTTTATTATGGAAAAACTATTTTTCAATGGGATTTTCTTGTATGCAAAATATTATATCAATCGATTTGGCATGAGAAACTGAACTCAAAATTAAGCTAGTATAAAAATAGCATAATTTTCATGCTTTTTTTTTTCATTATTTTATATTAACTTAAGTTAAAATAGGTGGAAAAATTATAATTAGCATTTTAATAATTTATTATTATAAACCATAAATTTTTAATTATTTCTAGTTATTATACAGAAAGAAACACCGGTGTCGTATTCTGGGCTAGAATCTTAAACTATAAATCTTATAAACACGGCTCACTTCCAAATAATAAATTTTCAAACGTGTTGATATTTGCAGTTATTTATGTATAAGAGTAATAGTTATTCATCGTTGAAGTTTGTTTAATTTACGAAATCAATTATTAATGAACTTGTAAAAATGAATGAACAAAGCTTTTTTAAACTGAGTTTTTCAAATTTCGCATTTTTGTACAAATCAAATTCTGATAATTTAAAAATATTTTTAGCAACTATTGGACTGTTTTTTATAATTAAAAAATACCAATATATATTTTTGCTTGTAATTAGAGCGTCAGAAAAAAATACATAAAAAAAAAAACCGGTGAGAGGGTTAAGATTCTTTTTAAAAAAAAACTTTTGGTCATTAAGTTAAAATCGCTTGTGTTTGGTTTGTTTAGATTTTTATACTCTTTACGAATAAATAAAACCCATTTGATTATTCAAGCAACAAACAGTTGTTATATCAGAGAATAAACTTCAAGCTATTTTACCGAATAATCTTGTAAACATTTTTAAACTTTGAAATCTGGATACATTCCTTGAAGAATTGAATGAGGCTATTTTATTAAAAAAATCCTTATATATTGCTAAAAAGAATTTATTTTTAAAAATAAGGGAATCTAATATGTAAATAAGTATAAAAAATACCAATAACATCTATGCGTAGTCACATATTTTGGATTACATAGGTGAAAATACATTTCCAAGATTTTGACAAGAATAAATATAATTTTTTTCTTTAAAGTAAGACTTGGTATTTCTATTGTTCCGGAAGGAAAGTTGAAATATTGCGAAAAGTTCAACCTTTGGCTCAGGTTTAAAAAATACTGCTTCTATTTCTTTGACCAACACGAATACGGTTTTTGCATGGCAATTCTTTATCTTTACATAAAAAATTCATAGGTTTTACGATGGAATATATGAATCTATTTAAGTATGATAAATCAGATTTTAATGAATTTTAAACTGTTACATATATTCTCCAAAGAGCAACATAACTAATTAAGCGAAAAGTTTGAAATCCTAATTATTAATGTCATTTGTTTTATAATTTTTTTTTCTAATAGACGTAAAAGTAGTTGTACAGTCAGCAAAAAAAAAAAAGATATCACCCTGAATAATTTTCGTTCTAATGATCGGATTTTCACGAACTAAGTGTCAATCTTAATGGTTCCTGGGGGTGACCTCAAATATGCTAATTAGTTAGTGCTAACTATTAATTAAGTTACGAAATCAGACACAAAAACGTACTTTCTCTGAATAAACATATATTTTTTTTTACATATTTGGAATCCAGATACTTGAATTAGGGGGGGTAGACAAAATTTTGAAAAAAATGGGTGGTAAATAGGGTCGCAACAAAGGTTTATATATTTGGCGATAGTCCAGAAAACCGCCAAAAAAAGTCGCCAGCGCAAATGAATATTTTAAGATAACCCATTGACTAATTCAAAAGAAGAATGCTTAATTTTACTAGGTTGCTAAGCAACCAAGCTCTGACTGGAAAAAAAATTGAAATAATGTTCTGTGATTACTCAGAGAGGTTTAATTAATAGTTAATAGAAAATATCTCGAAGTTTCTAGGCAATTGACAATTTTTAAGCTGATTTCTGCCCAAAAAGCAAATTTTTTTTTATTTTAATCCCCCTTGAAAAGAAAATTTGAATCAATTATAAATTATTTATGATTTTCTAAGTTTTAGAATTTAAATACATGAACATTTTATCTGATATTATTTAGATTATGTTGTTTCTGCTATATTTATTCGAGGATTTCATACTAAAATCAAATTAACATAGCTTATTATGGCTAAATACAAAATTTTAGGGATAATCACTTTAACAGCTTTAATCAAGTCTTCTAGGCAGGAAAGTTTGAAGAAAAAAAAAGTGCTTGAAAAATAAAATGTATATTGTATAGTAATTCTAATACGCATTCACAAGTTTTTCTATAATTTACGATATTCCTTTTTCCTATAACTCAAGAAATTGCTGAATGTTTAGTGGTATTTTAAAAGCATTGAAATAGGTTATGTTTAAGAATAAGATATTGAAATAATATGTTGCATATAATATGATTCATTGTTTCAAAAATCGCTTCATTCTGCTAGATATTTAGATAACAAGGTTTTCTTTGGATAAAGATGATTAGCAAATAGCATCCTTATGCTTCGATACATTTAGAAACTTACGTTCGCAAATTCACCATAAAATATCGCACAGCATATTCTTCAATTACGATAAGCTACATTTACCACCAAATACTGATACTATGATTATTTTTGTTTTCTTATATATATCTGATATGATACTCTCTTTTTAAACAGAGCTTGTAAGGTCCTTAAGTACTGAAAGGGGGGCACGAAAACTTAAAAGATAAAATATTTAATTTCTTTAACTCAAAATATCTGGTCTCAAAATTTTAATTTTAAACCAAGTTAAATATAACTTTTACAATATTGATGCTCTTATGTTTTTAAAGACCACATAATTCCTGTTGAAATATGAAAATGCATATTTTTACTTTAACGAGTGTAAAGTCCTTATCAAAATAATGATCAAGACCCAAATGTAAAACAGTATAATTGATGATAAAAACTCAACTGGCTTCAAAAAATATGAAGAGGGAAGTAAAAGTCGACATGCTTCGAGCATTCAAATATATTCACCCATTCTTAAAACTTGTCAAGCTTGAATAACTTGTGACTTTTATTATTGTGCTCAAAACATGTCTATTTTTATCATCATCTATTAATTTTTAAATCAATGAAGTTTTTATATTTTCAATTCAATTTCTTGGGATTATCTATTTAGTTACACAATATATTAAATTATTTCACTCGATATTAAAATAAGTTTTACTTAAGTTATAGGCACAGGTTCTTGGATTAAAAAAATAATAATTCGCTATTTTGTAAAAAAATCAATGCAGTACAATTTTTTTTTTTTTTTTTGCTGCAAGCCTTAACATTTTAATTTAAGGACATAAAAATATTCCGTTTACAATTGAAATTGCAAAAGTCGAATGTGAAAATGGAATGTCCCCTAGCACCAGAAATCGAAATTAAATAGTTACAAGGACAACTATTTTAAACAAGTTAGCGTTTCCGTTCTACTCGAACTTGTTTGAAAAGGTATTTTGTATATATAGATTCCAAAGTTTATTCTACAAATATTTTAGGGTTTATTTTTACACCCTTATTTGCTTAAAATTATTAAATAATAAGCTTAAAATAAATTATTCAAGCAACATGATTTAACGCATTTATAGTATAATAGTAAACGGGGCTTCCATCGCATATCCTTAACCTTGATACCGTGATACCTTAACCTTGAATCAAAATAAGTTCGGAAATTTACGTATTTTTTATTGCATTTTTTTTTAAAATCAGATGATTCTAAAATTCGCACGGCTTCGGAAATTTTTTACAAATTTCGATTTTTAGTGTATCCTGCTAAACAAAATAATGCATTGTTCCTGATTACAAATTATACTACAATAATATCTTGGGAATCGTGCTAAAGTAAAAAATTAAACAAAATAGTTTATTATATTATCCGGAAAAAAATCTACATGGAATCATAAAGAAAGAATCATTTAAGATACTGAGATATTTTAAGACGCTTAAAAGTTTTGGCTACGTATTTGACAGCTTTTTATGTTCGGTATCTTTATACTCTTTGTAGTGACTTATAAAACATGGACACTATTTTAGATAATCTATGTTGAAGTCACGAGAAACAAAACAAAAAAGACAATCAATGATTTATATTCTTTTTTCGAAAAAAATTGTATGCTTAGTATATAATCAGCTGTTTTGCATTAAATAATTTTAAACAGAGGAGTGTTTTTAATTTCTTAACAATGCTTTATTCTTAGCTAGCAGACAATAATTCTTTTAAAAAAAACTTGACTATAATGTAAAAAATAACTTTACTTTAAAGAAAATCTAAATTAAAGTACTAAAAAAATTGATTAGTATATTAATGAAGAAATAATAAATGTAGTAGGGTAAAGAATAAAACTTTTAAAAATGCTAAAATTTAATTAATTAGTTGGTAAAATAGTTCTGCGAAACACTTCCGGACAGGTGATTAAAAAATTACTTTTAAGATTAACACGATATATAAGATGTTGAGAAATTTGCGATGATGTGAGATATGCTTAAATATGTTTACTACGTATTTTTATTAATATTCATAAAAAATATATACAAGAAACTGAGAAACATTTTATTCCAAATCTATTCATACGTATGTATATTATTGTAATTGTATCAGTTATTGAGAAAAAAAAAACTAAAAAATAATCACATTAAATAAGCACAATCTGGTGTATAATCATATTCTATCAAAAGCATGCTTTTATAAAACTCGACATTCGTTGAATAAAATGTTTTTTATTCAATAAAATGTTTTATTCAAATTTCTTTACTCAATTTCAAATAGATTTTTAGAGGACTAAAAAAGAAACAATGTATTTTATAGTTTTAAAAATATAAAGATTAGCAAACGATTATTAGCGAAACAAAAATATGAATGAAATTTTACGCCACGCGCGCTAAATCAAGTTCTTCGTAAGTTTATCACATTTTAATATTAATCGCCCCATTTAATAATTTTTTCATTGTCGCCAAATTATTTTTTTAAAAATAATTAATTTTAATTTTTCTCATCTTCTAATGAACAAAAACAGTTGAAACTTTAGATTTTTCAATTGAAAAGCATGTAGATTAATATGGTATAAAAAAATCTATACCTTATAATTCAACATTTTTTCATCCTCTCTTTAATTAAATAATAAAAAATAATTAGTAATTATTAAAAATTATTTTTTTCATGAAATTATCTTTGGGTAAATGCGTTTTATGAGTTGGTGCAATATTTTTTTGAATTGCTTCATTAGTTTTTAAAATATGACTGAAAACGCAAAAAGTGAAATTAACATTAAGGGGTCCAAACTTTGAATCGCTCTCCTGACCAAACTATAGGGACCACATTTCCCAGATTGAGGCTACCCCCTATATTTTGAAGATAAGGAATCCAAATATGTAAAAAAAAATATATGTTTATTCAGAGAAAGTACGTTTTTGTGTCTGATTTCGTAACTTAATTAATAGTTAGCACTAACTAATTAGCATATTTGAGGTCACCCCCAGGAACCATTAAGATTGACACTTAGTTTGTGAAAATCCGATCATTAGAACGAAAATTATTCAGGGTGATATCTTTTTTTTTTTGCTGACTGTACATATATATAGTAGTAGTACAATTTGTCTAACTTTTTTTCCTTAAAACTTATTATTATTCTAATCACTTATGAACAATAAAAATGTATCAAAAATATGCAGTTAATGAAATAAGATAGATTGGTTTTTTGATATTAAAAATTCACTCCAGGTATGCAGTATAATAAACAACAAATAATATAAGTTTATTTAATATTAACTGATAGCTTTACAAAATTCTCTTAAATGTTTATTATTATTTGTAGTTTAATAAATTCCATTCCATTTTCAGAATCTAATTAATATTCGGTTATTTTTTTTCAGAATTACTCTGAAGATGCATTGCCCTATGAATTTTAAATATTTTCCATTTGATCGTCAAATATGCTCTTCTGAACTAGAAAGTTGTAAGTAATAACTAAGTTTTTTGGAATTTTATTATAAAAATATTGGTTTATTTCAATATGAATATATCTAGTAGGTATGCATTACCCTATGAATTACGAATACGTTCCATTTGATCGTCAAATACGCTCATTTGAACTTGAAAGTTGTAAATAATAACCAAGTTCTTTGGAATTTGATTATCAAAATAATGGTTAATGTCGGTAAATGAATATATCTGGCAAGAAAAGTAAATGAACCGGCTCTTGGAATTCGAATTGTTATTTTGTATATAAAAATAAATATTTGTAAGGTAACAACTTCAAACTAACATATTACTTACAACACATAATAAGTTTGATTTCAATGCTCTATTGTAGGCATAATGTACTTTGAAAACAGGTAGGAAACGTTAGTAATTTTTTTAAGCTTTTGGGGTTTTTAATAACCAATACTCTAAAAAATAAAAATAATAATCCAATTTTATGTTCTATTAATAATAAAGCTGATGACTTTGTAATTTTCATAAACTACATGAAAAAAATTAAATTTGAATGAAATTATGAATTTAAAAGTAATTGTTTACAAACCAAATTGAAAAAAACTGGAAATCATCTAGTTTTCCTGTGGGCTTAAAATAAAAAGAAAAAGGGAAGATGGACACATCAGTAACTGGAAGAATTTTTTTTATCTAAATGTGTCTTTTTATGTGTCTTTTTTTCGTTAAAAATAACACTCAATGACAAGAACTCCTCTTGTATCCATTTTTAGAAAGCATTCAATTCAGACTATATTTATCTCTTCTTTTGTTATTTCACGTTACGCTTTCCTTTTACCTTTCTAGTGCAAACACTTAATCTAATATTTCCTCACCTGACTCTGAAATTATTGGATTATGCTATTTTATTATTTATATGATTTTTACTATGTTATTCTTTGGACTACTATTTTATTTTGTTATTTTACTCTTAAATGGATTTACAGGGGTTGATCAAAATAATGCCAGTTTTTTAAGTAGGATTGAGTGTTATTAGACTTTTTCCAAAAGTAATTAAAAGAACAATAATTCAATCCAAATTAATTTAAATTTTATGAAAAATATTTTATACATTTTTCTATAAATAAAATTTTTTGTGATCGAATTCTCTCAGACCCTTTAAAATAATTAACTTTAGGAAAATAAGTACATGATACTACATGGTGCTACCCTTTGGAAACTTCATGTTTAGATGACTCTCATTTTGAGTTCTTTTCTTTAAAACTTGTTACTGATTTAATTTAAATACCCATGCAAATAAAACTTAATTATGTAGCCTGTATAAGTTGAAATAAATAAAATTAATTATAAATGGTATGCTATGAATATTTTGGGAAATATTTCAAAAATATATAACTCTACTAATATCGTATTAGTTATATATTGCGGGGACATAGTCCGACGGAAAATATATTTGTGCTTAAAGAACCTATTACATCTACTCTAGATGGGTCTAACGTAGACTTCTCCAAGGTACAACAATCACGCTAGGCTTAACAAAATGAAATTGCTTTTCTTAAAAATTTCGTACTTTACTGAAAGGGAAAGATATATTGATAATTATCTATCATAGTTTAAGTCTTAAATGTAAGTATGATAGATTTTTTTCACAATCAAACTGATTAAAAGGGTTACTTAACAACTGGAAAAAAATGAATACTTCAGCGCAAGATTGAAAAATTTTAACTTGTCAACAACACAGCTGTCATTACCTGTTATGACAGGTATCAATTACATACATTGAATGCTAAATTACTTCACTGATTGGCATAAATATTTATACGGATTCTAAGTACCACTTTTACCCTTTCAGTATTTTTTCCCTTAGTGTAGTAGCTATAGAGACTTATAGTTAGAAATATTTGAACATCTTTGTCCTTTTAAAATCTTTTAAACTTCTAAAAATTGTCATATTTGTATCCTTGAAAATATGTTATTTCAATTACGTGATTAAACACTTCATTGGCGTCAAAAATATATAAATTTGAAACAAAAGTTGACATTTTTCAAGCGCTCAATTGCAAGCGCCCATTTGCATGACTTGCCAGACGTGAATGAGAATAAACGAAAATAATTTGAAATATAAAACGTAAAGTCATGAACGAAAAATAGAAAAATAAAGTTGAGGAACGGAACAAGAAAAACCGCAGTAGCCGAGAGAAAAAAAAATTAAAAGCAGAACAAGAAAAACCACAGGTAGTCTTTACCCCTTTTGGCCACTGAGGTCTTTCTTGTTCTGTTTTCATCTTTTTCTCTCACGACTACTGTGGTTTTTCAAGTTTTGTTTCTCGCCTTCATTTTTTCATTTTTCTTTAGCAAATTCACGTTTTATACTTCAAATCACTTTTATTTCTTTTCATTCTCGTCTGGCAAGTCTTGAAGATGGGTACCTCTTCTTGAGTGCTTGAAAAATGTCGACTGTTATTTCCAATTTGTATGTTTCTGAAACGAATGATGTTTTTAATCAAGAAGTATCTTAATGCTTCAGTTTCTTGAGATTATTTATTTATTGTACTCTAATTATTTAAAGAAAGAGTTTTACAGCTTAAGTGTTTTCTACTAATGAAACTCAAGCTTTAAAATTTATTAAATTATCTGTACATACTTTATTTGAGACTAATAAATTACGATAATTAAGGGCAACGTTGTGAATATGAGATAAAACTTTTTTAACTCAAAACATTTTTAAAGCCTGATACTGATAACTTTTAAATCATTCCTTGAAAATATTTTTCTATATAAGTTGAAAAAAAAAAAAAAAGAAAAATTTGTCATGTATAGTTTCCTTACTTACTGATGCATACACATAAATTATTTAATAAATATGAGGCCCTTCTAAAAATATATTTAAGTAAAATTTTCAACAAAATGGAAAAAATACACTTAGCTTATTTTCTTTTGCGCTTATGCTACTTTATTTTTGAAAAAAAAATTGATTATATTATATTTCTCACACACTTTCCTCAAACCACAATAAATTTTAATGTGAAATCCTCTATCAAACTTTCAGTCATGTTTTGTTAGTTTCTTACGACACAAAGTTTGCTGCCAAAAATTGATGTTAAAAAAACAAGCCCGCAGGGCTTACTTTTAAGATTTCAATTTTTATATCCCACTACTTCAATATTGGAGAAAAGGATATGGTTTGACGGCATCTGACGAGTTTACTTTGATGTAGAGCTCTTGATAAAATGTATATCAATCCAAAATCCACTTATTTTTCACGTCCAGGTGAACTATATTACTTTTTTTCAGCCACATGTGGTAAATACACTTTAGTCTGTAATAATGATAAGATAAATACACAAAAAGATTTTCTCTTTCACTTTAAAACTTTATTTAGAATAAAGGTTTTATATAAAATTGTAGAGCTAATAAGTAAACTTCTTTGAAACATAGCTTGAAGAATTTTTGCTAAAATCTATTGTTTTGAAAATATCTGAAAGTTAGTAAATTTGTGGTTCGAAAAAAGTTATTTGTCTCAGAAAATAAAATGTAAAGTTTATGCGATGCATTTATCAATCATTCTCAGTTATTTATGCAAATCTGAAACATAACTTAATAATGTATGATTTTCCTCAGACATCTTTTTCAGTATGTCTACATTAATGGGTATGAGATTCTCCTGGTATATGAATTCATGAAAAAATTCACAGCATTAAAGAGTGTACGTTTCAATCAATGATTAAGCTGATTTTTCATCTCTTATTTAACATTATAGATTTTAATATTATGGATAACTTATAAAATTAAATAAAAACGCATGAAATCAGAGTCTGATATTAAAATATTTATCCTCGTATTACGCTGGTAAACAAAATAAAGAGAATTTTTAGATTTGGGCGATTTTCTCTACAATTACTATTTAATGCTCTATAATAGACTTTTCATCGATTAAATTTGCCCGAATTTTATTTTAATTGACGAAAAATAAAAGGATTTCTTAATTTCTCCAAGACTTTGTAATTTATTTTACGTTAAATAGCTGACCCAATTCTACATTTGCAACAATCAATGTTCAACTCCGTAGCTTTGTTCTTAGAATCTATTTATTACGGTTTATTTTATTATATTTTATATATTTAATTATTTTTTTACAAAATGCAAGCATAACTGAGTCTTTCAACCAAACCACATTTTTAGTGTACACGCTTTTGGCACTTTGCACACAATCGTTATTACTTCCCCGCAATTGTCTTCAGATAATGTTATCACACAAGATACGAGTTACATCTTTTGTGTTTTGCTTATCCCCACTGTTGCTAGAACGGTTTTATTTCATTTTATAAACAGCGCCGAGCAACTGGCCCAATTCTGAGTTTACGACTATCAATGTTCAACTCTGTTGCCTTGTCATTTTGATCCTAACCCAGAAGACAAGGGGACTTCTGCATCAAGCATTGGGTTAAACTAGCCTTCGTTAAGAAATATTAGATTGAACTAAGCCGCATTTGTGTTACATGGTGAGGAAAACCCCGGAAACCTTCCACAGTTAGCTCAAGTAAAGGAAATTCTAATCCATAAACCATCTACCACTGAGAATATTTTACATCAGCATTGTGGTCGGTGTGAGACTGGAACAAATGTCGTATAAACCTGCCAGCGCTGGGTTTAGAACCTGGTTCACCTCATTGGGAAGCGAATACTCTATCCACTGAGTCACCGCGGCTCAATTCTAAATTCATCAGATTAAAGGTTTGAAAAAAACGTTATTATATTTGACCGGAGAATTGGCCAATCAAATAACCAGAACGTAATCCATGCTTAGAACACGCTGGGAAGGACAATAGAAATTTGTAATTCCATTTCGACAACCATCCAATTCATGAAAACGACGTAGCTTAGCAATTGAGACCAATAATAACGGGTTATTCTTAACTGTTTAATTTTTAGTGTAAAATCAACTGTGTGAAATTGTGTACCAATAAGAAAGGGTAATATTTCTTATTAACTCAGTTTTTTTTTTTTTTTTTTTTTTTAATTTTGTAACCACCATTTCATATTTTTCGTATCAGATGGGTAATTTACAATTATTCAATGTATTATATTTTTTTTAAGTAGTTTCGCATTTGAGTGAACCTGAGTTCAAACCAAATTTAATAAAAATCTGTCCATAATTTCTGAAACTAATTGATAACATCAATGCAGTCACCGTTATTTTTACATTGTATTATATTCATTTTATAAATATTTTTTTGCTATTAATTTTATCATATTAGAGAGATTGAGATAATTATATATCCTCTTTTTATAGTTCAACTGATTGATTTTATAATGCATAATATTACGGATATTTACTCAAATATTTATGGTTGTATCCTTTTTAAGTCTGCGACTGTTAAAGAGTTGCAAATCGAATAGTGGACTGAATCGATCAACTAATCCTTTATAAATTTTTTTTCTTCTAAAAATGTGAAGTTTTGAATAAAAACATGTAAGCTTTATTTTCAAGCAAATGCTTTAAACTTGTTGTTATTTAGAAAGATAGTAATAAGTTTCCAACATCTAAGCATCCACGTTAAAAATCAAAATTTGCAAATTTTGTACTAAAATAAATGACATTTATACAAGCATATTTAAAAAGCATATAAATAAAAATTAACGATATGAAATACAGAAAACTTAAATTTTAAATTAAATTTTGGATTTTAAAAATCTCTTCTTTAAGGAATATAATGCATGTGTATGCTCATTTTTACAAATTCTAGAAGAATCCGTCAATAATTTTAGAATAATAGTACATATGCATTGTGTTAAGTACAAAAAAGTATCATTATAAAATGTTTTCATAAAATAAGTTTAAAATTACTTTTATAAAATGTTCCTTACACGTAGATTCTGCTGCTTAGAAAGTGACTCTCGTGAAATTGAATTTGTTTTGAATTTTACTGATTTTAAAAAGTAGCCATCTAAATAGGTAGCAATGTAGCGATGGGCAAAAAGAAGTTTTTAAAAAATAAATACTTCAAATTTAATACGGAAAAGATGAAATTCTTTTATGAATTAACTTTTCAACTCACTTTCAGTTTTAATTTTATAAAATAATCTTATCAGTATTTTATTAATTTATTATATTTAACCTATCAGTATAAATTAGACATATTACATAGTAAGATTGCTTCCTAAGGTGCATTTTTATACTTAAAATTATAACGCCTGAATTTTCGATATGCTGTGATGCAAAAATATCTCCAATAAAAAAATTAGCCGTTATTCTTAACTAAATTAGCATTTTCTTCTGTTTGCTACAACTTTATTTTTGAAAAGAAAAAAAAAATTATTTGCTTGATGAGAAAACACTTATATCCCAGTTCTTATGATTCGCTTGACGTATTTGTCACATAAGATCAACATATGTTAACATATTTGTATATTAATGTTTTAATATTTAAAATGTACTTAAGACTTTGTATCTTATCCACAACTATTTCACAAATTCCTAATTATGAAATAAAGTATTTTGCAAATTAAAACTGCAATAAATTTTCCTTCAAAGTTTTTCATTTAGATATCCGAACAATCCAACAACCTACCGAGTACAAGTAAGAGTTTTAAAAAGTCACATTGATTTAACGAGTGGATAATTCTTTTTGGAATAAAAGCGTCATAAGCATTTAACGAGCAATTTGCTTTAGCCAAGTGCGACATTGTTCTTATTCAAGAATAATGGTCCCAATTTAAACATGCTCATTTTCTTTCACTTTATCTTAACAATGAATCTCGGTTGTTTGAACCATGCTTTACAAATAGATTACTTACATTAAATAAATGCATTTCTATCCTATTAAGTATTCAATCTTGTATGAAAAATAAGACACTTATTTTAAATCAATGTGATATGATTTCAAAAAGAATTTAGAAAAACAATTTTTATTGATTAACTACGAAAGGAAAAGATGTAGAAATGTTTAAGAATTCCTTAGCTCTTTTATTTTCAATAGAGCTAATAGGTATCATTATAACGTTAGGCTGGAAAGCTGTTTTTGTGTAAGAATAAAATCAAGAAATAAATTATTAATAATGAATAAATGATGAATGATTGTTCAAGATTATTTTAAAAATTACAAGGAAATAGTTATTTTGAATATGTTTAATGAAATAAAGGTTTAAAAATTGGCAAAAGTGCAAATAAAGGGAATCCCTTCCCAAAGTGCTAAAAGGGTTACTGCAATAAGTGAATAAGATTGAAAATGGTGCTGCTTCTTAATACAAGTTTTCGGGGTTGAATTTGAGTAATTCTCTCAAATAGTGTAGTTGCAGAGTCAGTTATTGTGTAAAAAGGGTTTGTTATAGATTGAAAACTTTTGACAGATACATAAAATTATTGTTTTTAATGCTTTAATGGCTTGATAAATTTTATTTCACAGTGATATCACAAAAACGGAGATACAAAAGTTTATCTCAGAAATAAGCCGCTGCTCACCTACCCCTACACGCTACTTGTTATGGTTGCTTAGATTTGTTTGTTGTATATATGGATATGGGTAACCTTCCAATAGTGCAAAATAGGAAGAATATTATTAAACAAGGAAATATTGTGTTATAAGCAATGCTTCTGCATGTAAAGAAATGCGAATGATTACAAATTAAGTTTTAATCTACAGATGAAGCAAGGAATGTCAGAAAATTGATAGATGAGATAAACATAGAAAATTTAAAGAATATGAAACAATGTCTTAAAAAGTAAATGTCCTATTCTTATTTTCTAATAATACCATGCTTTTTGCAGACCATAATTTTTAGTTTGTTTTAATAATTTAATTCCATTGTTTTACTTTAAAAAGGAATATCTTACATTATCCTATCTATGGAATTGTTATTTAATTATTGTTTAGTTTGTATGAGAATTGTATTTTAATGTAAGATTTTATCAGCAATATTACACAACAGTTACCAGCATTTATAATAGTTGTCATTAATAAGCAGCAATATTTGATTGCATTTGTATTTTTGGAAAAATGTCCAAGTATTATTTAACTAGATGATTGTTAAAAAATAAACTAAGGCAACTAATGACAATAAGTGTAGGAGTTCATAAATGCATTTTAGGTAAAGCAATTCTCTGAAATTTATAATTTATAAATTATCATAATAGATAATAAAAATAATTAAAATTAGAGGATTAATGTTATTATAGCATAGCAGGCGCGTGATTAAAAAAATTGTCCTGAATTTAATAATTATTTAGAATAATTCGTAAGAAATATTTTTAAAAGTTTGTCATTTATTTATGCAACTCAGCGAAGTGAGAATTTGAATAAATGAATTAATTATTAAAAATAATCAGAAACCTTTCAAAACACCTTTACATATGAAAGAGACGATAATCAAAGGGAAATTCGTTCCTTCTTTTCATTGATTTTTTTCCTTGAAAACTAAATTCATGGTTTACATTAAAATAAAAATAACAAAAAACCTTAAACACAAACTAACAAAAACATAAAATAAAAATAACATTATTCATTGGCTTTGCTTTGAAAAATTTCAATTTTGCGACTATTTGACAAGAAATGTTTCTTTTTATTTCTGACTATTTTACCAAAGTAAAAATATAATAATGCGATTATAATATTTTTTTCACATCCCAAGCACTTGGTGTTATTTTGAAAAAAAGAAATGAAAGATAATATAAATTTCATATAAGTATAAAAATGAAATCAATTTTCACTAGTCCTTTATGAAAGCTTCATATTTACTTATTACCATAATGAAGCTTTATTTACTGGTTTCATTTCATTCTGTTCGATTATGATTATTTGCATAGCAGTTAAGTTTGTACATGCTATACTTCGGTATGAATATCAACTAAAAAAGTTTGTAATACTTATACAATTTTTCAACAATGAAAATTAAAATAATAATTATTTACCTAAACTGACGTTTTGAACATGTTTTGTTTTCAAATTGCAGGTTTTTCATAATTATTCTCTATGCTTCGGCATCAAAGCTAGTTTAATCGGATATTTAAAATTATAAAGAAGTTTATACATAATTATGAAATAAATTATTACTTTTCTGAACTATGCATTATTTTGCAGTTAAAACATTCTAAAAGATGTTATTTAAGTCATTATTTATCATAAAAGTAGAAATAAGTTATGGTAATTTTTGCTCTTAATCTTATAGCTTAACTACCCAAACAATTTCTTAAATATATTAGAAAATTCCTGTTTTTAAATTTAGTATTACAAATGTCTTTTTTTTATTTACAATAGGTATATAGTTAGATTAGATATTTTCAAATTGAATGTAATTGCCTTCGAATAAGTTTTGAAGAGATTTTTTAACAACTATGCGTATTAAAAGTATTTTATCTGCCTTTTTCCAACATATACTACAGCAAATAAAATGTACCACATGTTAAAATAATTTTTCTGCTACCTTCTGCAAAGTGTGCGATAGTTACGCTTATTTTTGATCATGAATATGCATAGAAATTTGAATATTCACCTCAAAAATATTTTTAAAACTGAAATTTTTCAAAAAAGTATCAAGTACTAAAATTATTTTAATTACTCTAAATAATAAACATTTTTATTAACAACAATTAAAAGAGTTCTAAACTCAGTGCTCATGATCATTAAAATTGAACTGATGTTGTTAACATTTTAATAATTTGTGATTTTGTGGCACATAACTTTCAATTGTGGCTATAGAGAATAACAATGCTGTTCATTTAGAGTTAAAAAAGTTTCAAACGCTATTTAAAAGCTTGTAATTGATAGACATTCGATAAATAGTCATTTAACCATCAAGCTTTTCTTAAAACTGTTTTTAATTTATTACGAATTATGGATGCATGCATTTTCTTCAAAATTTTAAATTCTTACAGTTTATTGTTTCTAAATGCATAAGGTAGACTTAGAACTTACAACTTTCTTTTACAAGTTTATAAGTTATTTTTATCATGTGAACCAAACAGAACAATCTGCTGCTAGATCATAGGTTCTATTTTTTTACATCATCAACCATCTTGCGAGTCAGAAAACTTGCAACTCCCGTTTACAAAAAAATCAATAACAAATAAAAAAGTTTTTTTTTTTTCGCCCCATTTTAATTTTCTTAGAATACTTGCTATGACACCAAATTCGTGTTATTACATGCCATCATATGCTTTTACTTCAGTATCTTACACTGCGTATTTTTATTAATTCATTCAAATGTTATAACAAAAAGTACAATATTCAGTGCTTATAAAGATAACTGTAACTGTAGAATATGAACGATCGCATTAATATTCTAATAAGATTTGCAAGTAATAGTAATGGTTAATAATGGTAAATTGTTTACCAAATATTACATCCTTCATAAAGAAAATGATTTAACAAGTTGAACAGTACTATAAAAAAAGAAAAGCCTATTGCAAAACCATAAAAATATTTTAATTTGAATCATTTTCGAATTATTAAAATTAAGAGCATAATTTTAGAACGTGTCCCATTATATGCTAATCTATGATTATTATCTACAATATACTCATCTATGATTTGATGTATCATAATATATTTTATCACTATTGAAACACGTCTAATATAAAACCAAAAATATAAATATGTATTTATTTCCTCATTACTAAAATAACTTTTGTTTATTTATTTTCTTACGAGTTCTCGAAAAACGCGAAACATTATGTTTCATTTTTCTATGCAATTGTATTAACAATTATCTGTTTACGTAATTATATTAATAGCATCTAATGTTAGACCCCAATAATAGCAAGTTGAACTGAACCAAAAAAAGAAAAAAGTCTGTTGCAAACCATAGAAATGTTTTAGTTTGAATCATTTTTCTAATTATTAAGATTAACAGCACAATTTAAGAGCATGGCCGATTATATGCTCATCTACGGTTATTATTTACAATGTTAATGTATGATTTGATGTATCAGAATATATTTTATCACAATTGAAACACGTCATATATATAACCGAAAATATGAATTTGTGTTACTTAATACACATAGTTGTGTTTACTTACTTCAATAAAACATTTCTTGTTTATTTATTTTCTTTCGAGTTCACAAAACACGCGTAACAAAATGCTCCATTTCTCTAGGCTATTGTATCAACACTTATCTGTTTTTTAAGTAATTATATTAATAACACCTAATGTTAGACCCCGTTCTTAGATGAAAAATATTTTTTGAACAAAATTTTAGCAAATAATGATGGGTTATGTATTTCGAGAGATCAATACATCGAGGTTAAAATAGATTAGTTTGAGCTGTTTCATCCTAGTCTTTTCACTTATGTCTAAAGATTGTTCTAGCCGTGAGCTATAATCACATGGTTAGAACCTTTAATCAGTGTCTATCGAACGAAGCAGCTTCTCGTGTTCATTACACGTGTGTGTTCCTTTGTGTGGTTATACTATCAGTTCGTCACATGTTCTGTAGAAGGATTTCCAATAATGAAGTATAGAATTATTACATCTAGGCCAGTAGGCATTATTAGGAAATAATTTAGTTAGAGGTGACTGGACAAGATAATTCCAGATCATTCTAATGGTGTTTCTAAACATTGTAAACTGCATGTGAAATTAGTTTTCAAAGTAGTGATTCCAATATTTTATGAAATAAACTTATTTCATTAGTTAATAATTTTATGAATTGATTTATAACACTTTTTGCTATGAAATGGTTTCATTTTGAATAACAGGAAGACAATCCCGATATTTTTCTAAAATATATATGCTTCCGAAATTTATGTGAGGTTTATGAAGGTAAAAACACAAATAAATATTTGGAAAAACTTTTAACAATTTACATTTTTTAGATTTTGGAAAATTTATGTCATTTTGAATTTTTGAATTACTGAAAAAACATATTATTTAAAAGAAACATATTTTTTTAATATTTTTAAAATAAAAATATCCATAAAATAAAACACTTATATTTAGATTTTAAAAGCTCTATTTTTTTTATTTATTCTTCCTCAGTTTCAAATTTTTTTTTTAAAAATTTACAAAATTATCATTAAGAAAATGCAGTATATCTAATGAGAAGAGATCAGAAACGATATCTCGTGTACTGATTAATATAAAAACATAATTTTTAAACTTTTTCGAATAATTTTATGAGATTTATTTTAAATAATATTTACATGTTTTTACTACATTTTGACTACATTTTCCCACTTTTTTTATCCCTGACCTACAGTAGTAAGGTATGCTACAAAGTTACTTATTATGCAATTTGAGTACGCTATTTTGTTTTATGAAAATTAAAGTTCTAAATGAAAAAAAAAAAAAAAAAAAAAAACCGTATAGTGTCTTATGCATTTTGTTTTTTTTAAGTTATAAAATTATTTGAAATTAAAAATAATTAAACTTTTGTTGCATACGAAGGAATTTTAAGCACCTTTTAAAAAAAAAGATTATTCTTTTAAACACAAAGAGAATTTTAAATTCTATCAAATAAGTATGTTCCCCAAATGAGGCCACTTAAAAACTTTAACACCTAATCACTTAAACATAAATACTATTTTTATTCTTACTTTTATTTAAGAGATTAAAGGATATACTCGTCAAACATAGTTTTTTTGTTGTACTGTTCTGAAGATTGCATGAATATGTAATAAAAATACGTAGCGTAAATTTCTGAAAACTTTTCAAAATTATCGTAAAACATTAAAATTATTAGTTAGAAAAAAGTAGATAAATATAAAAGAAGAATCTGTATACTTTTCAGAATTATTCGAAAAAACCACCAATAATTGTGTATTTTTGAAAAAAATAAAAAGAAAAAATAGACATAAAGGTGTCTTACATTATCTAATAGAAGAAACTGCAAAAACGCCATCGATATAAAACAAATCGTAGTTGAGGAAAGTGGGTGTACGAAACGCTAAAATCCGTTTAATTGCGAGAGGAAACACGGCGAAGTTAGAATCACACTTCAAGTTTAAACATACATTCACATATATAAAACAGGTTTTTATATTTTCTACTTTGGATATTTAAATTATGCTTTTCATATTTTGAAAAAAAAATTTATTCGCTGAAATAGTAATTTGTCTTTATTTTAATAAGGATTCTAAAAATATGTGTCAAGGTTGGTGTATAATGAATATATTATTTTCATGAATGTGTTTTAATTAAATTTTTACTGTACTTAAAATTACTAACACTGTTGTTAGTTGTTGCTTGTTGCAGATGGTTTTTGAATGTAGTTTAATTTTTATCATGGAATTAGAACAAAATTTTTTACAAAAAGTGTTGATATGATAATTTGTTTTTTAGAAAGAATTAATGATTGTATTCTAGGATCGATATAAATGGTTTTTGTTTTTAAATTGAAACTTTAGTTCGACTGGATGCTATTTTTCCAGTTTGCCCTGTTATATTTTAGTTCACGTCCCTTCTTTTTACCTTAGAAATATATCAGAAAGAATGATAAAAAACAAAGTTAAGTTTACATCTGCTTCACCTAAGGTAAGAGCATTTGTGAAAAGAAATATTGGTAAAATAGCAAGTTGTCTGTTGGAGAAAATTGAATGTGCTTGGGGCTGTAAAAAAGAACAAAATGGAGTATAGAAGAAAATCAAAAGAGAAAGAAACTTGCATGGAAGTTATTTGAAAACAGCATTTTATTTCTAGTACTATTCTTAAATAAAGGTTAAAATGGATGAATCATTATAAATAAGGATTAAAAGCAAAGGAGGTATATGGAATTCTCTCTTAATTTCTATAGAATTCCTTTAAATAACATCAATAGCAATAGCAATCTGGTACAATAGCATCAATACACTGTTCGAAATTTCTTTGAAACAAAAGCTTAAATAACAATTTATTTTATTGTTATTTTACTATATTCCAACAGAACAGACAAATAACCACAAATAAGATGGTATTCAAACTGTTTACTGTGGGAAAAACCATTTATTACCTGCTTTCCCCTCATACGGTTAAAGAACCAGAATTTTATCACACCAACTAGGCCCACCTAATGAAGCCACTTAGTCCTTTGCAGAGGGGTACATATTATAGCAGGCAGGGCTAATCTGTAAATCTCGTAACAGGGGATCGAGTCCCAGCGTTAACAATACAATATTTCCTCAGTTTCCAGTGTCTTGCGCGTTCCCCATTTTGTAACTCTAGGCAATTTGAATACGATACACTTATTCATGAATAGACGGCATCACCATAAAGCATCTAAACTATTTATAATGTCCAATTAAATTTCTTTTTTATGGTTTTCAAACCATACTAGTCGTAAATGATTGAATCATGGTTTTCCAACCATATTTTTTGTAAACTGTTTTAAAACCAAATAGGTTCTAAAACGTTCTTTACCGTTATTGGGGTCTAACATTACGTTCTTTACCATAAATTTTATGGTTAATTGGATAGAAAGACTGCTGCCGATTATTTTACCACAATTTTAGAATGAAAATTCTAACATTGTTAACTTTCAGTTTCTCTACATATTATTAAATAAAAGAAATTAGAGAAAAAGTTATAGAAGTGTTTCAATTTGCATTTTTAGCAGGATTATTTCAATAGTGCCAATCACAATACTTTTTTAATTGGCTTGTAATTCTACCGGTTCTGAAAAACATTAATTCCAATGGCTTTTAGTAAGGAATTAAGCTTAAACCAGAAATCAAAACTAACTGAAAGTATCATTATCAAATATTTATTCCTAGTGATAAATCAAAAAGTATTAGTCGGTTTAAGTTACATACTGTGTCTCAGTCAAGTAATTACACAGAACTTTTGAATATTAACAACAACATAGAAACAGTATTGAATTGTAGGATAGACATTCATCATTAATGCATAAAAGGAAGTTAAATATTCTTGTTAAACTTAGCATGATAAACGTGATAGTGGTAATGATCTTTAATATTTCATGGAATGTTTGTTAATCTAATGAGTTATTTGTTGTTAGAAATAAGGGAAGGGAGTCCTTTAAATTTTAAGAGTTATTTGTTATGAAAAGTGGTTGCTGTAAACACAACAACAATGCTTAGATCATATACTTTTTTAGTCGTAATATTTAAAGTATTAAAAGGTAGAAAAACTTAGTAAACTGTAAATGAAATGTATTTTTCCCCAAAATATGGAATGAAATTCAAATAAACATCAAAAAGGAGTCAGTGTAATTATGAAGGTGGTTTAAAAATAACTTGATACTAAACACGAGATGAGCAGATCTGTAATTTATATTTAAAATCAATTATTTGATCTAAAAAATAAATCGGTTCATATTTAAAGGTAGAAGCAAACTAAATTACAAATTTGCAGGAAATGAAGATAAAATTATATTTCCCACATTACACAAATGTTCTAATGGAAGAATTAACTAAAATTATTTTTTTAAAGTGCGCTTAATAATGGCTGTATTTATTTGTGAGAATAAATTAGGTGGGATGTGATGGGTATTCAATCTGTGGATTATTGCATTTTCTTTTTAATTTCTTATTGGTTTAAAAAATTTTAATATGGTAAAATTTCTCAAATTAAAACCATACACCACTATCCAAAGCAATATTTATTTTCTTAGTTTTAAATAATAACGTATCATTTTCTATTACAATTCTGGGTAGTGAATTTAAAATTATTAAAATAAATTGCTAATTTGTAAATTATTCTGATGTCCTTTTATAACGGCTAGTAGGAACACATACTGATAAGCTCCTTCTGATAAGATCAATTCTGATATGTCATGTTCGAAAATTATATGTGTATAAACTTAAAAATTGTGACAAATATAACACCTCGATTTTTTCAAATTATCTCGAAGACGAAGCAATTGTTAACTTTAAATATACCAGGAAATGAGGCAAGTTTTATGGATTTTTAAAATAGTAACTTTAGTGTCTTAACGTAGATAGAAATAAGATAAATACAACACAAAAGCACAAATAACACCACATATACAAACATAAAATAGTATTGGTTGTGTAATGAAAGTCCTTCATCAGTGCCTGAACAGAGAATTCATTCTATGCTTTTTTAAAACCAACAGAAGACACTGCTGAAAATATTTCAATACAGAACCAAAACTAAAGTATGCTATTTTATTCTCAATGCATACTTGTATTTTTTGATCTTTAGTTTCATCCATGTTGGGCACAAAGTTTGCCCAAGATATTTGTCTTGTCATTTATTAAAAAAATGTCTTTTGTATTGTTTTGATTAAGATACTAGAAACGTATTTTGACTCCTGGAGAAGCTGCCTTAACAGTGAATATTTTTTTTTATATCTTTAAAGTAAAATATTAATTCCATTGAAACCAAAGAACCATAGGAGATATCAGTATTTTAATATGAATTTATTAAAAATAGGGAATAATGGAATTTTCAATATAGGAGTAATTCTTATAATCTCAATACCAGAAAATAAAATTAATAGTTTCTCAGTTTATTTTTTTTCTAGAACAAACAAATATTTTCAAAAATAAATTCAATATTTGTGCTGTAGTTATCTTGAAACTAGCTGGAATAAATATAAAAAAAACGAGATATTCAAAACCTTGTCTATTTTAAGTGAAATCATTTTGTTAGCCTATTTTTTAAATGAAACCATTTTGTAATTTCACAAAAAAAATCAATCTTTAAAATGTAAAGACCTATGGATCAGAATCACTCAAGTAAAATTAGAAATAAGCATCACTCAAATAACGAGGAATAGGTGGAATCACTCAAATACTCAATCACTCAAGTAAAATAAGTAATATACAAATGGCTTGCAAAAAACTTATATTAAAACTATATATTAAAGCTGGCCATTTTAAAACATCCTGTATAGTCTTCTAAAAATAACCATCGAATATTTTTATTATTGGAATAACTATTGAAGTATACACTTAACATTATTCTTTACATGCACTATGTGTATTGAGTAAAAGGTAACAAGTTTTATTCTTTTTATCTGGAACTTTATTGGATTTGTTACAAAAATAAGAAAAGTTCAGCAAATCACGAAGTCCTTTCTTCTAGTCTATTAAATGTGACAAAAGTAAAAGAAACTCCAAGGGAAAAGAATTTATTGCGTTGAAATCAGTAAAAGTTATTTGTTTCCTTTTCAAAAAGTAACGTGTCTTAGCAAATGAAGTATAAATCTTGTCGACTATATTTATTACTTCACATTTAGCTTTCAAAATGAATATAATCACGCAACATCCTTATCCATTACGAAGGTTGTGTCCTCAATTTATTTCTGACGCCATAAGTTTTGCTTAGAAATGAATGTAATGTCTTTAAAACTTACCTCTTTGTAACAACCACAAATTTAGTTTTTACATTGAAAATAAATTACAGTAAACTTTGCGTGTTTTGCAAGACTACAAATGCCTGAGCTCTTCGAATATATAGCTTTTAGTATACTTAAGAATTTATTTAAAATACTGCTAACAACACATTTTAACATTTTATCTAATTGAGTTAAGATAAAAATCATTCATAATTTAATTGCCAGAAATTAATTGCTAAAGCGTTTTCATTTATATGTTTATATTTTATTTAATTTTATTCATCTAGAATATTAATTGATTTCTGAAATACTTTCATTAATGATTTAGAAAATATGCTCATTACTTTTGTCTGCTAATTAATTTAATAAAAATTCTTTCAGACAAAATTAGTGCCCCCTTTTCTTCTATTTAACGTAATAGCAAAGTTCAAGTGAGTGCCTATTCGTTAGAGCTAAATAAGTCGTTCATTAAAAGAGTATAAAGTGTAACACACTGTAACTGTAAAAAATTCCAGATCAAATTACGGTATTAAGTATAGACACTTTGGATGCATCATCCGTAAAATCCGTTAAGTATAGGCAGTTTGGATGCATCATCCGTAAACTACTGTAAAATCCGTTTTACAGTGAAATAATATACCCTAATTTTTACAGTAGTATTTATTTAATTAGAATAATTCAGTGATTTTTTTGTAATTATTACTGTAAAATTAATGACGAATCAGATTTATTTTCAGTATTACATTCTGGAAAAAAATATATTTTACGGTAAGAAATACCGGCTTTTTGAGTGCCGGTACTTTTCACCACAATTTTATCCGGAATTTTTTAAAGTGCATGTATTTTTCCTTTTAGAAATTTTTTTAAAAATAAAACTCCATAACAAGCTTAGTAGATAGGTAGGTACTCTGTTTACTTCGCACTAGTGCTGCTGAATGGGCTATTGGCGACGGTCTAGGAAACATCCTTGAGGATGATCCGAAGACAGGCCATCGCAATTTCGATCCTCTGCAAAGGGGATGGCTCCCCTGCTTTGGTAGAACGACGATTTGCCCGCGAAGTCGATCACTTTACGGTAGTACAGTTTAACGAGGAACGATACCGTGTATCCTCGGTCCCTACGCAGGCGGATTAAAGTGGTCACCAACCCGTTTACTGACAGCAGCCAGTGATGCTTGACTTCCGTGTTCTTCTGGGAACCGTGTCCTTACGACCAATCCACTGCTGGACATAACGAACTTAGAAATAAATAAGTTTTTCCGAAATAATTATAAAGGGAGTAAATATAATAATAAAATGCTTTGCTTAAATTTGTAGCAAAATCATTTTAATAAATGTGATATTTTTAAATGAAACAGCAACACATATACTAAAATACAATTTACGAGTTCATAAATTTGAATGTAATTTTTTTTTTTAATCGTGAGTGTCGCACATAAGATTGAAAGAAAAACAAGTCGAATTAGGAGAAAAATTATTAGGTAAAAAGAATTCAGGGTATACTTTACTACTTGTCCAGTGTAGTTTCCGTTATACTATAAATTATGTATTTAAAAAAAAAAGATATTTTAAGCGTTTAAGACTGGTTTTACAAACATAAGAGAATGGTTAGAAAAGAGTTGTAAGTTTCTTTTATTGAAAATGCGACAATCATTTCAGCAATTGGGCATGCATCAAATTGTTATTAATATTGTTGTGGTTATTATAATAATTTATCATTTTGCATTTACAAGGAAAGATTTCATAAATTTTTTTATTAGCTAAACATAATGCTTGTTGTTTGAGTTGGTGATTAAAAAATAATTTACTTCCTAGTATATTTCTATCATAATAAATTCCTTCAAAATTTAAAATGCTTACATTAAAATACATAATCTTTAAAAACCCTTACTATTCAAGAACATTAGCTTTTTATTAACTTAGTCTTTTAATTTAAATATTATATAATATAGTTGGCCATTTTTAGTCATTTGTAAACAATATTTCATGCATAAAATTACTATTTTTTACTAATATTTTACTGTATATATTTTTTTTAAAATTTTTATTGTAATTCTTTTTTTTTCACATGCATTTAAATATGGATTTTTAGTTTCTGTCTTTTTATTAAATTATTATTACTGTTATTTCTGGCTACATTATTCTGCCGAATCTAATTTGAAAATTATATAAAATTTCATAAGAACAAAGTTATACATTGTATTAATTTAATACATTTTACAATGTCTTAATACATACATTATACCAATTTGCATTGTAGTATACTGGACGTTCCAGAAATGACTCACGATTTGAAAATGTAAAATACATAAAGAAACAAAAAATGGACTGATTTTCGTGTTTTTGAGAATGCTACTTTCTATTCTTGCATGATTTCGAAGATAGTAACAAAGTTTGTCAACAGATGACATTGCTTAGGGGGAAAACTATAAAAAATGTATCTAAAAAAAAAGCTACTTTCAACAATCATGCGACGGAAATCTGACAGTAAAAATAAAGAATGCATTTCAATTTTTAGAAAAAAAAATTAATTAAAACTAGTAAAGATGAAAATTGCTAATTCCATTTTTGCAATTGTTACTAAAATAATCTACTTTTTGTAATCTATTAAAATAATAAATCTACTTCAGTAATTATTACTAAAATATGTATTTACATGCTTGTAATATGGCAAAAGATTGAAAACAAACAAAACAAAAAGTTGAAGACTTGAAAACAAACAATAAACAAAACAAAAGCTACTCGTATTATTTTATAAAAAGTGTTGTTTCTTAAGTAAAATTAAGTAATTAAGTTCCTTAAATTTTTGCCAAGCTAAATAATGGTGTATAAGTAAGCTTGGTGACTATAAACGATTATTTTTGTAAAATAGAACTTTAGGACGTTGCAAAAATAAGCAGATAAAAAATATAATATTTTTTGTCCTCCGATTGAAGTTAAAGTGTTTTTTTTATGATTTCTCGTGTCACTTGTTTAAGACTAATGTTTACTTTGAAATTATATTACATATGCATGAGTTTATTTATTCACTACCTAGGAAATTAAAATATTTACATTTTCTGCCCCCACCCCATTCCGATAACCATTAAAGAAAGAAATTTTTTAGAGAATGGAGTAGATGAAGGAAATTAAGTAATCTAATTACTGCTTTAGGGGTAAGCCTCGGTATTTTTTTCGTAAGATTGAGGTTAATTAATTGATTTTCTTTGAAAAAATCCCTGGAAGTTTTAATTAGTTGGAGATAACTAGAGTTGAAGATGAGGTTAATGTTATTTCGTTGAAATCATTTATTCTTAATTCTTTACCTTCGACTCATATTATAACTGTTTAATTTATTTTATTTTTATTTTAGATGGATTTGAAAAAAACGAAGTATCTTTAAAATGGACTGACGGAACTCCCATCGTAGTAAATTCTAAATTGCATATTACCAATTTTGTGTTAGAAGATTTTACTACTGGATATTGTGATAAGCCTTTAAGTATATAATTTTTTAACTTTTATCTATAAATATTACATGGTATTTATTTAAATTTTATGAGTATATTAAATTAATTAAAATATAGCATAAATGATTTTATGAATTATTGGTTACTTATGTTTTATCAGACTTGAATTTTCTTTTCTATAGCCAAAGTTGACTGAAGTAAAATTTATTTTATTTTTATTTTATAATCGGCGTTAAGCAGCCGACCCAATTCTGAGTTTACGATTATCAATGTTAAACTTTTGTAATTTTGAACGCAACTCAGAAGACAAAGAAAATCCTGAATCAAACATTAGGGCAAACTAAACTTCATGGAGAATTTTTTGTTGGAACTAACTCACATTTACATTACATGAGAGGATATTTTACTTCAGTTCTGTGGTCCGTGTGAACCAGGAGCAGGATCCAACCAGCCACCGCAGAAATTCAAACCTGGGAAACCTGATTGGGAGGCGAATGCTCTATCCTCCAAGCCACCTAATATTGTGCTGGGATATTATAAAGAAAGAAAAATTGTATAAATCTCAGTTAAAAATTACAAATATAGTGAAATATTTTTAGGGGTAGAGGAATCATGGGTTAGAGTCAACATGACGTCAAGCTAACCGTGGGAGGGTTTCGTGGTTTTTCTCTTTATGTAAGGCAAATCCATGCTAGTTCCATCAAAAAATCCTCTACGGAAACAAATTTTTTCCACTTCTTGATTCAGGAGTTTTCTTGTCTTTTACAATAGATTGTGTTCAATATTACAAGCGTGCGGAATTGAACATTAGTAGTCGTAAACCCAAAATTGGGTCGGCTGTTCAACGACGGTTATATAAAAATGTCATTTATAGACTTGAAAAGCTGTTAATGAGAGCCACTATTAAAGACATGGCTATTAATAGCATGGTACATTAAAAGTAATTATTCTTAGATAATAGTTTTTTTAACTGTTTTCAAACACTTTTAAATTCTCATAAATAATTCCAAAAGTATCATGAAGTAAAAAAAAAAATGTATGTTTAAACATGATTTATGTTAAAAAATAAAAGGAATGCTCAATAAACTGTAATATTTTAATGAAACAATTACAAAATAATATCTAGTTTGGGCTTGTTAAAATGCACCAAGCTTTGACTTCTAAACGATTTAAAAAAACAAGTTAAATCAACTTTAACTTTTACTGCATTTTTATTCCTTAAATGACTTTGGAAAGCAAAAATAAAGCACAAAACTTAAAATTTTTCCGTCTTATTCCAAATATGTAGATAATGACATATTTTTCCAAGAGTTGAGTACATTCCTTTCTTTGCGTATTATATCAGCCTTTCTTATGCCTCATTAAGAAAACCTTATCTTTCCCCCATCAAAATTTAACCTTTATTTTCATCTGTTAAAAAATAAAACAACAAATATTTATAATTTCCTTGGTATACTCTGATACAATAGCAGTAATCCCGGTCATTTATCAAGTTTTTATTCGTCAACATTGTTACGAAGTTTCGAAACAATAAAATAAGTTTCACAACAACCTTCATCCTAACAGATGGCCTTATCTATGCTTTGTACTGAAAGGTGTTAGTGAAAATCTCTAAAATTGTCTATGATGTTTGTTGTTCGGTTAGTGGGGAAGGGAATTTTTTTTTTCTTTTTATTTTTCTCTGGAAACTTAACATTTGTAAATTACGGTTTCGCAAAGCCCGAAATTTGAAAAATGATGTTTTGAGGGTAACAAGTAAAAACTTCTCACTAAAAGAACTACTTTGCTATTGTGGCTGGAATCTTTATTAGATTTTAAGAATGGCTCCAATTTCATCAAAGATCCTGTCTTTCATGAGAAAGAATGCGTTTTAGTTTGGCAGCCTATTAGATGATAGAAAGTTAAGTTTTTGATTAGTAGAGCCCCCTTTTGAATAAATAAAAAAAAGAGAAAGAAAAAACAAGTTTTAATTATTCTCAGAATTAAATGAAATTTTTCACTGTTTATTGACATATTAAATGAAAAACTCTTTATAATGGTAATTGGAAGTTACTGAAAATAATTACTTGCTTTAAAATTTTGTGTTTTTTCCATTATTATTTTTTTAATGCAAGAAACAAATCGCATTAATAATTTAGTATATATTTTCGTTCGCCTTGAAGTAATGAAATATTCGTGTTGACATAAATAATATTTATTTAGTTAGTTATATTGACTTACTAGAAAATTTATAGAGTATATTAATCCTAAGAAATAAACTTCTGTTTCAACTTATCAAACTACAAATCTTGCTTTAATTTACTGTAAAAAATTCTGGATCAAATTACGTTAAAAAGTGTCTGAACTCAGGGTGCCGGTATTTTTTTTACCGTAAAATCTATTTTTACCGGAAAATGCTACACAACAAATGTCTGATATACTGTAATTTCTTCAGTAATGCATATTTAATTAAAGTGATTCAGTAACTTTACGGCAAATATGCTCAGAATTAGACAATATGGACCGGTAATTTCCATTTTATTCATTTCTCTATTTTACGGTAAAAGGGGATTTTGCAGTAAAATGAACTTTACGGTGTAATGAATTTTACCTTAAAAATGGTTTTCACGGATTTTACGGATGGTGCACAGGTACATTACAATTTGCCGGTACTTTATGCCGCAATTTGATCCAGATATTATTTCAGTGTATACCTGACATACCTGAGTACCTGATTTGTCAGAATATGATTATTTAAATATAAACTGCATGTTTGCTTTGCCCTTTAACAATATCAATTTAAGTCAATAATTTTGCAGTTTAAACCACAGCTAAAACAAATCTTGTCAATTACTAAAATTTGTTTTCTTTACAATTATCAAATAAAATTTATATAACAGGTTTTTGAAGCACAAAGAAAGTTGTTACTGAAATGAATAAATTTTTAAGAATCAATTTGTCTATCAAATCTTAATTCTAAAGTAAACGATGCGAAACTAATTGATTTTCATTTAATTCACAAAACATAATTAAAAACCTGAAATTAAACTTTACTTTATACTTGTAAATTTTTCTTTTTACAATAAATATTATCATAAAATAATTTTTTTCTATATTTATGTTTTTCAGACGGAAATTATGGGTGCTTGTTGCTAAAACTACAAATTAAGAGGCAATATGGATTTTATTTAACCCAAGTATTTGTGCCTTACGTAATTTTAGTCGCTATCTCATGGCTTTCCTTGTGGTTGGATGCAAAAGCTGTTATTTTACGATTGTCACTGATTTTTGTTTTACTCTTTATGATGGTTATTGTTAATCTCCAAATTCAACCTTTGATTCCTGCTGCACCATATACTAAAGCAATTGATATCTGGATATCTGTATGCATAGCTTTAGTATTCACGGCTTTATTGCAGTTCATTTTAGTTAATCAGTTAGCTCGACGTGAAAGAAGGGTGAGGATATCAGAAAATCACGTAACAAAGAATGGTGGCTGTAAAAGGAGTAGCAAAGTAAGTTAGATATTTTTTTAAAAAAAATTTGCATATATATGAATGAAAAAAATTATATAATTTTTTTGCATGAGCTTTCTGGAGGTAAATTTTCATTTTTTTAAGTAATAGTAGTCGCATTTTATTCTATTTAAAACATCATATTATTTTTTTTTTCGTTTCCATTTCTGTTTTCATAGGAAAAGAAAATAACTTCTGTTACAAATATTATTTTCTTTTATGGTGCTTAATAAAACTAATGAAGATCAGGCATATCTAATTTGAATTATTCTAACTATATTTAATCATTTATGGATGAAATGAAAACTTGATGCAAAAAATTATAGTTATTCCTGGACTCAAAAAGAATGGTTCAGTAAAAATACATTCATTGATTAAAAGCATAATAAAAGATGTATTTAAAACAAACATGATTTGTAATTAAGAAATTGAAAATTATTTTTGTTGATTCTTTTGTTTTTAATGTTCAATAAAACTGAAATATTATAATTGTAGATCTAAAAGTGTAGATCTAACTCTATTTGTGGTTAAAATCGTAGATTTAATTTTAGTTAAAATTGTAGGTCTAAAAACAGCCTATCTAATGTAACACTTTGACGCAGATGAGATGCCGGCGTCCCTCTTATATATTTTTTTCTGATGCTCTAATTACAAATTAAAATATCTTTTGTTGTTTTCTGATTATAAAATATCGAACCAAAACTTACTAAAAAAAATCTGTTAGCTTATCCAAATTACATTTGTACTGAAATCTAAAGTCCAAAACTTAGTTTGAAAAAGCGATTTCACTCATATTCAAAAATTTATGAATAATTGATTTTGTGATTAAAGAAATTTGTAATTAGTTGGTTGTAAATTAAATAAATTTCAAAGATGAATAACTGTTTCTCTTCGACCTGCAAATCAGAGTAAATTTGAAAAAAAAAAAGTTTTTTTTTTGTAGTGAGTCGTTTTTGAAAGATTTTACCTTTAATGCAGAAAAAAACACCACTGTTTCATGCTGTATTTCATAACTATAAACTATTAAAAGGCCAAATATAATATCTTCCCTTTTTATGACCTAAATTACTAAAAAAATTAGGAAAAAGCATGAAAAATATGTTTAACCCCTTAACAGCGTTCATATTTAAGTCAACGTATTTCAGAAAAATGGACCAAAAATAAAAAAAATTTTGACTTTTTAATTTTTTTTATTTATTACTATAACAGTTAGAAAATGGTTTTTTATTACATAAGTAAAATTTTAAATGCAAAAACTACTGTATTTATAATTTTTACATATACATAAAAAAGTAATGGATTACACACACGTCTGATTCAATTAGAGCAAATTAAACAAAATTTTGAAGCTAAATATAATGTAACTAATATAATATAACACAACAATATGATTTTCAATATATAAATTTTTGCAAATTTTTTTTTCAATAAAGACTCCCACGACTGAAGTCGTAATCGGTGAAAAACTGGGACCACTAATGTCATCGATTAGGAAAATAGTGAGTTAAGTATCCTAAAGTAGAAATAGAACTGAGCTCGGGCTTCACAAAATAGAAACGTTAATTTTTCTCCTGCCCGAAGTCAGTTCGGGCATCACAAATAGTAGGGGAGAGTGGGGTCAATTGTAACAGGGTACGATTGTAACAGAGCAAAAATTTCGAGTGTCGGGTTCTAGATTTGGTTCCTAGGTGGCGCGAGAGGTGTATTTAATAAATCTACATATACACCCCTGCTGGCAACCATTTTTATGTACTTTTGAAAGAGTTATATCACAAAAGATATTTTCACACTACGTAAGTACTTTTTTTGGTATTAGAATATTATATTGTAACAAAGCAATTTTGTTTAAACAAATAAAATTATTAACCGAATATGTAAGTGGACACCTTAATTAGCATTTCAAAAAAAAAAGATTAGTTTTGTTAATTAACTAGCATTGTTTTTAACAAATGAAGCTGAAATGGCGTCTTGGGGACGAATGTAACAGCTGAAAATAAATAATCTTATGTTTACAAATCATTACTTAACTCTTTAAGAACCACCAATAGTTTCCTATATCATTTATATTATGTTGCATGTGCATTATTTTATTTGTCACCTTTCACAGCATAAATTAAAATTTTTAACCCCTTAAAGTTAAAAGTTCAACCCTTTAGGTCTCTGCTCATTATTATTTTTTCTCCTAAAATATCACTACTATTCTGATCAATAAAAAAATATATCACAACTATGATAATATGTATAATTAACTATGTTTTAGTTGAATTTATGAACTGTTACAATTGACCCCGTAAGTGGGGACAATTGTAACTAGTGCACGACTGTCAAAAATTGTTAATAACTAATATAATAACATTTAAAATAAGGTATTAACTTTTTTTCTAGTAGAGGATAGTCTACTTTACTCGTCTGTCAATTAATACTAATAATGTATTGGATTTTTTGTTAGTTAAAAATAGTTAAGTAAAAAATGTTGCAATTGACCCCACTCTCCCCTACACGTAATATTTGCCCGAACTGGATTCGTAAGACACTGGCAAGGGGTGGCAAAATTCTGTGTCAAAGGTTTAGAGTCTGAAGAGATTTAATTTTAGACTATGTCTACTTTCATCTATCAAAAGGTACCTCAAAATAGAATCAAGTTAACATGTCTTATATACTAGTGAATTGGTATTTAATATTTATAGTGGTAGTTGCACCACAAGTCTTTTCTCTAAAAAAAATTTTTTTATTGTTTTTCTTACAGAAGTCATACAAAGTGCAAAACATCTTAGAAAATTGTTCTCATCATCAAATACCACTATCGAAACGAATAGATTTCATCTGTCGAGTGCTCTTTCCAGTGGCGTTTGTGATATTTAATTGCATATTCTGGTTCACATACATAAAAGGAAGAGACAGTAAGCACATAATTAAATGACATCTTTAAGAAATTCTTCTATACTATGAAGTGACGTGAAAAGTTGGAGTTTTGACATTTACGCACTCTTCATGAAATTGTAAATACCTTTTGAAATTTGGCACAGATATACTTAGAAGAAACTATGATTTCATATTATTCATATATTATTGCTGTATAATACTGTAATGTTTATTCATCTATAATTATGGAATAATTTTTGTTTTTAGTACTGATTTCTTTTTATTTGTCGTTAAATAAGTGTTTTTGTGTATAATTTTATCATATATTATTATCTTTATGTTACTATGTTTTTTTTAAAATTTTTTTAAATAAATGATAGAAAGATTTTAAAAATATTTTTTTAAACTTTTCTAAACTCCAAAATTAAAGTAAATGAACATGAATTTTAAAATCAAACGATAGACATTATCTTTATCTATCTTTCCAAAATGATTCTTAAATCTAAACTTCGATTTTCTTTAGGCAATTTCTTATAGCGGTGATGATTTAGTTTAATTTTAAAATATGAATTGCTTTAAAAACAGAATATCATTTAATGTTGTATTGAGCTTTATATGTGTTTTAATTAAAGTTGTAAATAAAATGTATTAAAATGTGATATTTGCTTATTTTTTCATATTTGTTGCATTGCAAATTATGCTTAAAAGTTGATTTAATATTTGCGTAATATCTGAAAATAATACTCCAGTTCAAAGTATTGAAATATATAGGTATTGTAAAAAATAACTCGAAATATAAAAATTGAAATTTATACATTAAATCATATTCAATTTCCACAACAAGGAATTACAAATATATTTGAATGTATTATTTAATGCTAAATGGGTAATACTAATAAATAAGGCTGTTTTTTTTTTTAAACTTGGCTCTAAATAACAAAATAAATAATGAGAAGAAATTTTTATTCATTTTAATGTTATAATCATACAATAAAAACTAGACTTGAGAAAAACGAATTTATGCCTAGTATAAATATATTCGAATCTATCCAACATTCCCCTCATTTCGTTACACAAAGGCTTGTGTCTTTAAATTTCAATTTTAAGTCTATTGTAAAATAAAATAAGAAATATCATATATCAGTCCAATAATGACAGCAAGGCTCATAGATTGATTATTTTGATAAAAGCAATCAAACTCATCGAGAATCAATGAGTAATCATGGAATGTTAAGTGAGGAAAGACAGGGAAATGGTTAGAATTACAAAGTGATTGCGTATACGTGGAACGAGAACTGACTTCTTAGTAGCCGATTGTTCCATGTATATAAAGTACTATAAGGATTCGGTGAAATCAGTTTATCATTTTTGGCAGGCCAGAAACGTTTAATTAGTGGTTAGTATGCCTCGTCGAAAGCGGCGAGAGCCATATCAACAATAAATAGGGTTTGTGCGAGGTCGCATCGTCAGTATACGAGAGAGTGGATTTTCGAATCGAAAAAACGCAGTCCGCACGCAATGTAATGCCACGAGACCGATGCGTATTTAAAAGATATAGATTAAAAGAAAGTGACCTGGCAGTAAGACAAGCAATAGCACAATAGTACGGGATGAGACACATCGTCCGCATGGCTTTGACAAACGGTAAAGCTTTCTCTCGTGTTTTAGCACAAAGTTGGAACACGGCTACAGGTGTTGGAACACGGCTACAGTTGGAACACGGCTACAGGCCTGTCTAGCTAAATAGTTTTTCGCCGTCTGCTGCAACATTAACTGCGGCCAAGGTGTCCTCGATGCAGGATTACTCTCTCGCTTAATAACAGATTCCTCCTACTTCAATGGGTTCAATGCCCAGAGGTAATGAGTTGGTTTCTTCGATTAATCTCGCTACAATCAGAAATGCAATGTTGAAGGAGTACACATCAGACGTTAGAGATGAAACGTCGGATGCCATATAACACAAAACAAATCGTGGACAACTACATGTTCGTGTTCGCTACATAAGGAAAATAATGGAGTCATATCCCCTTCTCTTCAATGCATTCTGTTAATCAGGTAAATACCCGTGCAAATGTTTGCAAAACTTTACAAGCCTTCTTCAGTTCACAACAGGTTTCACTTCAACCATGACCTGCTTATTTCTCTTATATCTCACCCATTTAGCATATTTTGAATTTAATCGGGCGGCAACTCACTCGTACAGTTAGCTGAATAGACACACAATAAAGCTGAACTTTGACGTTAAGTTGAAACAATACGGAATACCATTCCCCAGGATTAGATTTACAATGTGTATAATTCAATGCCACATCGTGTGCATTCTCTCTTTGCTCAATGTGGCGAACACACAAAATATTAACTTGCGGCGTTCTTTTTTCCTTGTAAATTTGAACGTTTATGTTTATTATCAGTAATATCTGGAAAAAATTCCATTAATCTCTGACAATTCATTCACAGTGTAGCAATTTTCATAAAAATCAATATATATCAATAGAAAATCACGTGGAATCACTGGATTTGAAGGCTTTAACTTATACTACACACCATAGACATCCCAATAAATGATATCAAGATTTATCTGATTTTTTTTTATCATTACTTGTTAACAGCTTCAAGACAAATATGCATTTATAAGAAATATGAAATATTTATTTGAAATTAATCGTTTCATTTTTCATCGCTCAGTTACAATTTCAAAATCCCAGTAACAATCTAGAAAAAACGAAATTATTTTTTATTTTTTAGAAATTAAAAATATTTCTAACATTTTGCACAATGACAGACATTTTGTATTATAAAGTATAAAAATTTCCTAACTTTTTTGTGATACATACTTTGTTTGATATTTTATAAAGAAAAAATTTCTTTTTACTGTATGATAGTTAGTTGAAAACGTTTTTTTTTTATCAAATAAAAAAATTGATTCAATGAATCACTTTATTTTGCAAAGTTAAAAAAAATTTCTTTCAAGCCAATAATTTCTTTTTACTGACTGAACACTCAAAATAAATTATATAAATAATTTAATATAAGCTTCAGTATCAAGTAAATATAAAAAGCTCAAACAACAGAGCAAGATAATAAAAAATGCACACAATTAATAATCATTTAATGTATTAGGAAGAAAGTCTTTTCACCATTTACTCACTAAGGAATTGAAAGAAAAAAAAAACAGTACGAACATTTGACTTTTATCTTTTATGTATAAATAAATAATTAAGTAAGATTTTTATGATTTTGTTTTAATTGATACACTAAAGGCAAAATAACATCATTATTCAGAAATAATTTTTATTACGAATACTTTTTGTTCATTAAAGAAAAAACACTTAATCATGTTATATATTACTAATTACTTTCATTGGAAATTGAAGAAAAATATCTTATTGTTTATTTATAATAAAAAGCATTAAATCTTAAATAATGCGTATCCAGTTTTACGATAAATATTGATAGAAATACACAAACAAATGAAAATATTAACAACTGTAAAAAAAATTTATAAAAGAAACAATTATCATAGTCTAGGATGACAGATAGAGACTTATAACATAATTAAGCTACTCGCTTTGTTTACAAAAGAAATAATAATTGCATTCATTTTGTCAAAAAGAAAAATCTTAGTTGGGCTAAGATTTCTATGCTCATGTAAAATTCCCTCATGGCTATATCCATCACACTAATAAATTTCTGTTTTGTATTCCCTTGATTAAATAAAAAAAAATGAAATATTAATATGCTGAATTAACTTTCCGGCGTTTGTTTCAAAGAAATAAATATAAAAAACATAACATCGCCTTAGGTGTCTTTATAATTAAAATAGATTCTTTCGTATTAAATAAAGGTCAAGATTTGAGCCATGAAGTGTCAGTTTTTGGCATTTGTTTCCTTTTTTTAGATTTTTCAAAGAGGAAAGTAAGATTTTGGGGAGTTACATGACTAAATATATTTCTAATACCATGAGCACTT
>OX421980.1:49440597-49458097 GCA_949128135.1 Parasteatoda lunata
TCTGACTATTTTTAATTTTAAATTAGCCTCTATACTTAATAAAAGAAAAAAAATACGGATTGACAGAATATAAATAAACTCAAAAAAGTAAAAAAAAATTGCCATTTAACCTTTGCTACAGTTCCTGTTTAAAATAATAAATTGTTCTTAAACGTCTATTTAAGATTTAAATTTTTCAAGCCCCAATATTAGAAACATTTAAAATTTTTTAGCCGGGAAAATTTCAGGTACATTTTTAGCTTAAAATTCAGAATCAAGATAAAACTATACACCTTTAAAAATCACAATACTAAACTTGGCAATTTTTATTTAGTTTTCTTTGACATAATCACAAATAACATGCATTATATTCAACAGTATTTTGCAACATAACTTTTACTGAAATTCATGTTTAAAGTATTAAATCAGTCTCCCCTTTAAGATCTTTTCAAGACCTAAATTTTTAAAAGTAGACATTAGAAACGTTACGCAGTTTTTCCCACAGGCTAAAATTTCAGACATCATTTTGACATAAAACCACTGTCACTTCATCACCAAAATTAAGATTCTGTATCTAGATAAATCCAAATACAAAACTTAACAATTTTTATTACTTTCTTTCGACTTGATTACATATTGTTTTTATTGTTTTCTTTCTACTTGTTTATATATAACACACACACACACACACACACACACATTATATATATATATATATATATATATATATATATATATATTAAACGATGTTTTGCACTATAGATTTTACTGCAGTTATTGTTTAAAATATTAAGTTTTTCTCCTTTAAAGGCTTTTATAAGATTTAAATTTCTTAAGATCAGACATTAGAAACATTATATAATGTTTTCTACCCGGTGAAATTTCAGGCATATTTTTGACATAAAATCACTGTCACTTTAGCGTATAGATTAGATTCTGCATCTGGACAAATCCAAATACTAAACTTGGTAATTTTTATTTTATTTTTTTTCGACATAACGCTTTTAGGAATAAATCACTCTCCGGGGAGTTAGAGTGTACCATAAACTTTCCTGGAAAAATGCCATTTTATTCAAGTGAGTTATTGTTCCACCTCTTCCCAAGTGTTTTTGTTCCAGAATCTACTTTATATTTTTTATTATGTATTTCAACATTTTACAAAAGAAATAAAAAAAACACAGCACTTTTAATTTATTCTGTTAGGATTTAAAAAACACAAATATTGAATTTAATACTAGAAAATTTTTGAAAAAGAAAATCATGCACCGGTTCGTCGTATATTTTAAAGGCAGAAATATTGGTTTTTCTAAGAAGTTTAGGCTTCAATAATTTTTACCGTGAGTTAAACATTCAATATATAATTAAGTTAAATCAATATTTTGAAAAGTTTGTTTGATTATGAAAAGTGGGAGATAGTGAACATATTTGGGTATATTAAAGTTAAAATAAAGTGTTTTTCTTTTAAAAAACATTCTTATTGGAAATGAAGCTCTAAACATGATTACTAGAAAATTAACTTTCATTCTTAAAAATGTTTAAAATTTACTTTTAAAAATAATTAATAATTAAAGATTCTTATTGTGACAAAACATTATGTCTAACGTTTTAGGCATTGTACTTGGTATGCAGAAACAAACAGAAAAAAGAGATTACTTGAACTATAAATTTATTAACTAGGTACTGTTTTGAGAAAGCTGTAAATATATTTTAATTATTTATCAAGCTCTCTCATAATTATAATGCTTATCAGATAATATCCAACAATTATTATTTTTATTTTCCAACTATAAGAGAACACAACTTTTGTGAATACACTATGAAAGAAATTTCGAAATTCTCAAAAACTGACCATTTCAATCCACTCTGTTCGATATTTTAACAGCACAATAAGTTATGTTATATTCATAAGTTAAAGTTAGTTTTACCAATTTTTATTGTTTGAGTTTAGTTGGCGTTATCATTTCTCTACACTATCACGCATTAATATAAATTAAGAACTTAATCACATATGCATATAAATTTAAAAAACGGAAACTTGAAATTGTTACAGATTGTTAAATTGTTATAGGCCGGGATAGCCTGGTCGGTAGGGCACTAAACCCATGTCAAAGAGTTTGTGGTTTCGATCCCAGCCGGCCAAAGACTCCCCATAAATTAAATGGTGACTGATGCACGTTAAATTTAGTCGCAAAGTCCTCCATGTTCCCATAACAAACCAATATCTCTGGGGGTACTGATCCAGGAGTTGCTTGTCTTCTGGATTGATTCAAAATTACAAGGCTAAGGAGTTGAACATTAGTAGTTGTAAACTCGAAATTGAGTCGGCTGTTCAACGGCGGATATGAAAAAAAAAATAGTTTAAAAAAATTTTTATAGAGAAAAAACATAAAAACTTCAATATAAAATTCAATATTTTTTTATTTTTTTTTTTTTGAAATTCACTTTAATAAACAAAAATTGGAATGTTTTGAATTGTTCAAATTGGTTTACATTTTGAAATCTCTATAAGCGTTAATATTGTATTTCAGATTTTTTTTCAGACCACAATTTCATACGACAAACAAACTGGTTTTGATGTTTTTAATTATGCTTTCACTACGTATAAGCGTTCTACAATTATGATTTTCTTTCATGTGATATTGCTTCGTCAATGCTTTCGATCATGATTTTCATTCATTTGAATATTAATAAATAGAAATAAAAAAAATTATTTCATTTTTGAGAAGATTTCTAAACTACTATATAATAATGAATGTTGATAACCAAACACTCCTTATAACAGGACAATTGTGCTTTTTATTTAATTTTTCAATCAATATATATTTTTTGAGAAGGTTACTTCACATTCTATAGTAATTATTTTAAAAAAAAAATTTCTAAAGGAAAACGTAATTTCTTTAAATCTTTATAAGAAACACCTTATAGTGACATATCTTGTAAAAAATTCCAGATCAAATTATAGTAAAAAGTACTGGTACTCAAGAAATGGTACTTTATACCGTAAAATCCATTTTTACCGGAAAAAATCTGAAAAAACGTAATTTTTACAGTAATAATTACCGTAATACCACTGAATAACTCTAATTGAATAAATATTACAGTGAAAAATTACGGTATAATATTTTTACGATAAAAAGGATTTTATGGATGATGCATCCAAAGTGCCAGTACTTTCTACCGTAATTTGAATAGGAATTTTTTACAGTGCGTGTTTTTATAAAAATATAAAAGAAACTAATTTTAGGTATTCGCATTGGGAACAAATTTATTTCAGTCATGCTTAATTATTTACAAATATATATATATTTTTTGACAAATTGATTAAATTATTTTATGTGCCACGTGAAGAGCAAGATCAAGAAATTTCGCTTTAAAAGATTGAGTATTTAAAGCTTTTTTCTATTTTCGAAACAGAAAGTTATGTTAATTTAGGTAATCTAAATTAACTATTTAGATTACCTAAATTTATTATCAATTTAGGTAAATTTATTAAGAATTTAGGTAATCTGTTGTAAGATACTAAACGATTTTTCTACTTTTTCCAAATTTATTTGTAGGTTTTGTTTTACATATTTATTACAGTGATTTTCTTCTAACTATAAGTAAGAGCTTTTTTAAGTAAAAAAAAATGCAAGTAAGTAAAGAATAAATGACTACCGTCAAGCTGGGTGTGTTTACCGAAATTTGCTACTAATTCATTATTATTAATTTAGTTTCATATACTATAAAATACTTTCTTTTGCTACCCTTCTTTCTGCATAAGCAATGTCAGAAAATTTCTGAACCGAAAATTTTAATAGTTTCAGAAGTCAAATAATATTAATATTCAAAATTCATTATATTTCGATTTAAAACTCGTTCAGAATAAATATTCACGTTTGAAAAAACGTTATAACTTCAGTATGGTAATATAATCAGCATCAAAGAAAGACTCATTTAATGAAAAATTAATTTATAAGAAAAGATTTAATTTGTGATTAGAAAAACAGGAAAATAAAGCGCAAAAAGTTCAAAAAGACGAGAATTATTAATTATCAATATACACAATTTCTAATAAATTTTTTTACATATCTATTAAACTCATAAACGTTTGAAGTACGCCAGCAGCTCTAAATTTAAAGTTTTTAATTAACAAAATTGGACGTTGGGAAACTTTTAATCAAAAAAACAAGACTAATTAAATGCGTGTATGCTAGTAATCCTCCGAGACATAACAAAATTCTTATTATGTCGTATAAAAATAAATTTTAGGTGCAGATATTTAATAGCAACTATAGAATGAAATTGAGCTATTATATAAAGTTTACAGGATAAAAATATTATAATTAGAAAATGAGACAATACGAAAAAGAAATGCAATTTTGAATTTTATTTTGGAGATGTTTATGAATAAGGTGTTTTTATGTATTGATATCTTTAAAAAATGCTCTATTTATATGCTAATTATAATGAAAATTACTTAAGAAACTAATAACGCAATTGATCGCTTATTATTGCAACTAACAGAAAAATTGTGCCTATTTTGAAAAAATTCTCTTCAAATTGAAGTTTTAAATGTTTTTAATTACGTTTCTTTGAAGATAGTTTTTGTTAAAATATCTGTATTCATAAAAGGAAGAAATTATATCAACATATTTATTTTAAAATTCATCATTCAAATGCTTTCAACATATTCCTGTAGATTAAAATGTATTCAAACTGGAAAATCTGATTAGGAATTTTTATTGAGTACTTTTGATTTAAAAATAAAAGTTTTAGATATCTATGCACTTTGAATATATATATATATATATATATATATATATATATATATATATATATATATATTTATATATTCCTTTGTTGTTTAGTTTAAACTAAGTACTTCATAAACATAAATTTAATTTTTTTAAGCAATTAATTTCAAAATTACAAATCACAATGCAGAAACATTTTCAAAATTATTATTTTTTCTAATATATAATTTTTTTTTTCTTGATCTGGAAAAGGGACTCGTGACTTTAAATGAAGGACAATGTTGTATATTATAATGCTAAAGTTAAATATATATAGGGCATTGTATGACAAAGCAAATATAAAATTGTTCGATATTTGAGTGCACGTGTATGAGGGTACATTGTAAAGAAAATTCCGAATCAAATTACGGTAAAAAGTACTGTCACTCAGATTGTCACTACTTTTTCCGTAAAATCCATTTTTGCCGGAACATGTTACGGAACAAAACACTTATATATGGTAGTTTTTACAGTAAAATCCCTGAGTCACTCTATTTAAAAAAATATTACTGTAAAAATCACAGTATAACACGTTAAAAATATACGGTAAAAAATTACGGTTAAATGAGTTTTACGAATGATGCACCCAATGTGCACCACTTTATTTCATAAAATTAACTGACATTTTTTTACACTGTATGCATATTGTAATTCATGCATATGCTTGAGTGCAAGCGTACTGTTCAGTTGCTATACAAAATTCAATTAATATGTTGAAATTAAAGAATCTGACATCTATATCATGTCAAATATGCGTATTATTCATTATCCAAATAGCAATAAGGATATTTTTTTTATATCAACAATTTACGGAAATATAAATTTAAATAAATTAAAATCAATATGAAACGTAAAGAAAATATAGCTTCGTTCTTTTTGAAATGATGATTTATTCTTCATTGATAAAACTCATGAATAAACAAATAGGGATGAGAACAATCGAGACGAGATAAGATTTGTCTCTAAAAATAATGTAAGTTAGATTATTATTTCATAAATGAAAATAGCCTTTCATCTTTATATCTGTTATTACTGATATAATGTACTTGTGCACTGATTGATTATTTGATTTTTCTTGCTGAAGCGAAATACAGGAAATGTTTTTAAATCAAAACAAGCCATTTAATAAGCTAACTTGCATCCTCTCAAAAAGAAACTGGTAATAAAATTTCCAAAAGGATCTTCAAAAACTCACTGCTTCACGTTTCCAATTATTTTTTTAAAATATATATATATTTTAAAAGAATCTATGCTTGAGACTTCTGTTTTCAGAATGAATTGAAGAGGTAAAGTAATGAGTTTTTAAAATTAGTTTACACATTTTAATACCAGTTTTTGGTTTTGAGTGGACGCTGGTCAGCTTTTATTTTAATCGGTGTTGAAATGTTTCTACATAAAGTTGTAAGAAACGAGTCGAGGATTATTACTATTTCAAAATGAAATACATATACTTTTTTTCTATGTCACTTTAAAAACTGCAAAATATTGTATATCATAAGATGTTTGTATTAAAAATACAATCCAAATTTTGTATATTACAAGATGTTTGTATTTATGCTTTAAAACCTATCAACCAGTTTAAGAAAAAATTATAAAAATAATCAAATCTCAAGCTATTGAAAACATTGGTTAATTAGGAATAATACTAGAGTTTAATTTTGTTGCAACTTTAAAATAGTTTTAAGTAGAAAAATACAAGTTGTAGGAACGATTATAGCTTATTTAATTCGTTATGACAGTGTTTATATGAGTTGCACAAAGTTTTTTTTTGTGTCGCTACATTTGGAGAGTTTGTTTTAGAATTTCTGTTTTAGTTGCAGATGACCACTTGGTCATAGACCATTCATTTTTGAAGAATAAAGCCCCACATGAAGGTTAAATTATATGTTCCATCAATTATATGCAAAATGATTCAAAAAACTTCATTTGAAACAAGATAACGCATCTCCGCACTGCATACTTTGTATAAAAATGATATTGTTGAGCATCACTAATCACTTGATTGTAATCATGAACCCCGTGATCAGGTCTTTTCTTTGTTGGCCTATGGCGTCCGATTTCAATCCCTGCGATTTTCATTTCCATTGGGGTTTCAGTATAAAGAAGTTTTTGTGCGTTGGATGTAATGCCGAGAGTAGACACAAATTTCTGTGCATCGGATGCAAGGCATAAGGCTACAATTTTTCCTGAAAATTTCCTTCGTGACTCACGAAATATGTTTCATTGGTTTTCTCCTTCACCTTGACCAATGAGATACGTTTAAAATCCAATAAATCCATTTGAAAGAGAGCCGTATGCTGATAATAAATATTTGAAATATGTTAAAACAACTAATTTCATTAGAAGGGCATTCCCTTACCGTTATATCAGTCTGTATAATTAAAAAAATTTACAAAACTTTTAAGAGCTCATATTTGGCCCTGGTTAAGACGTGATGATATCTCCGAATCGGCATCGGGAGGCAATCTGATGAGTTACAAATTTCTTTTTCTTGAAAATAAGCGAGAATAAATGAATTTTTGAATTTTTTCTAATTTAGAAATGTTTCAGAAAGCAGTCTAGTTAGGAGTAGTCAAAGACGAGAACTGTTTGATTTTCTTATTCTTTTAGCAGATAGTTTATAACGTTAACATGTTCTTATTGAATGAAAAGATAAAAATATATTTTTCTGTGGTTGGAAATAATAATTGACTTAAAATGATTATTAAAAGCAAGTAATAATGAACTATTTCCTCAATTATGAGCAGACACAGGAGTTTTAAACGTTTCGATAAGATAAAAGAGAAAAAATAATTCGATATATAGAAAAAGAATAAAATGTATTTTATATTATTTAATATTCCTCTGATAAGTTCTTCTGGTGAGCTCTCTGTTCCTTGAATCACTATGGCATCCTATTTGGTATTTTATTTTATAACCATTTTATTCTATTATATAACCAGATGCTGAACTGCCGACCCACTTTAGGGTTTACGACTACCAACGTTCAGCTCCGTAGCCTTGTAATTTCGAACCCACACAGAAAACAAGGGAACTAATGGATGGTGTATTGGGAGAAATTCGACCTAATGGAGGACTTTTTGATCGAACTAACCCGCATTGGAGTTACATGGAAAGGAAAACCACGGAAACCTCCTTTGTTTATCCTGACGGCAAGAAACTAACTCATGATCCATCAACCAGTGAGGATATTTTTAGTCAGCATTGTGGTCGGTGCGATCCGAGTGTGGAATTCGACTAGTCATCGCTGGGATTCAAACACGGTTCACCTCATTGGGAGGCGAGCGCTCTATCCCTTTGAGAACGCATAGAGCAAACCTTTTCAAATGGCGCCAACTTATATCACAGTAACTAAGCTATTTTACCAAAGGCGCGAGTATATTTCAAATGACAGTCCTATTTTCAGTTGACACAAATGCTGTTATTATTCGTTATTAATGCTAATTAACGTAATTATTCAGATATAATCAAGATTCTTTTACTACACGTGAAGTGTGAATTCATCAAGTTATATGAATTAACAAAATTACAATAGAATGGCCTTTAGTAGTTCAGCGCATAATTTATTATAGTTCACTAAAATCTATCCTATATACTCTTAAAATTAGCTCTTTATTCCTTTCTTTATAAGGGTGAACCATATTTAAAGTTAATTATCCCGAAAGCAAAAGACTAAATGTTTCTTCTTAAATTCTGTAGTGAATAATGAAATTTACTAAAATGTCCATCTCCATGTTTCACTACTAATCCTTCAATCTTTATATATAAAGAAATACTTTAGTTAAAGTTAGTTATCTGAAACTAAAACACAGTGCTTTTTAAAATTTTCATCATAATTCAGACGCAATTATGGTTCACAATTTTCTATAACTCACTAAAATATCTTTTAGTGCGTTTACTAGTACGTAAGTGCACTAATTAATTCAATAAAATGCCTCTTTACACGTTCTACCATTAAGCTCTTCGTCCTTTGTTACGGAAAATTTAACGCTTATTAACGTAAATCATCAAAAATGAACTATACTAAAAAAATAATATATAAAGAAAAAGGAATACAATACTTCGCAAAGAATCTACTGTAATTCACAAAATTTTCTCTTAATTAGTTTCGCACAATGCTCTCTAATCCTTATTTCGTATAAATGCACAATTAAATTAAAGTTAATCACTTTAAAAGTAAAAGAAGAAAACCTTTTTAAAATTTTACCGCAGTCATCCCTCAAAAGAAACATAAAAAGTACAAAGATAAAATCAAAGAAAATATTGGTCAATATCAAATAAAGAAATATCAACACGATCTTTTCTTCTAAATCTTGATTTATTTTGAGTGGAAGAAAAAAACATTTATAAACAAACAATAACACGATAAAAAAATACTATATCAGATGAAGAAAGGATTTGATTCTTCCTGACATGGCATTTAAAGAGCTCTTCTCCTATTCGATAAATAAAAAATTAACGCATTTCCAAGCCTGATAATGACGGCGAAAGTGCAGAGTTAGCTTTATCGATTCTTTCACGATGATTTATAATCGATAAGAAATGCAGAAACCATTCGCTAATGCAATGCAGCTATCATTATCGATAGACAACTCTTCTCTTAAGCAGCCTTTTGACCCTTTCTCAGTGGTCACACCCCTTTGAAAATCGAATTCACCCGTCATTTAATGAAATCTGATATGGAAAAGAAACCACTAAAATTGTTCCGAACAAATAGCAATAAAAATATTTAGGAAAAGATATTGCAACTTATAACGAGAGCTATGAAGGATTGAAGCATTATGATTTTTATGAAATAAATAAATAGTAGAAACTTATAAGTTCAAATTACCGTGCGTCAAGTGCTAATTGTGAAATTTATTATAGAAGAAAATTTATTTTTAGTCAGGGGAACCACAAGGAGACACAAAGGGGAACACGCAGTCATAGTGATTTGAAAAGGAAAGTTTTCACACTGTGGTAATTTATTTCATAAAAGTGGTAAGTCCAATGATATACAATAAAACACGTACTCTAAAAAAACGTAATTATAGTATTTAATTATTTAAAAGAATAATAGAGTATAGATCTAAATTTCGCTTTGTACTTTTATTCAAAATCATTGGATATTTGAGTTATGTATATCTAAAAAGCTAAATTAAAAGCTGTATTATTTTACTAAAAAGGCACTAAATAAATGGACATTATTGCAATAAAATCACTAAATAAATTGATGTTATAGCAGTAATGGCACTAAATGTATTGAAATTTCTGCAATAAATAAACAAAATAAATGGAGATTATTGCAACAAAGTAACTAAATAAATTGAAATTATCGCAGTAAAGTCACTAAATAAATGGACATCATTGCAATAACGGCACTAAACGAACGGATATTATTACAATAAAGGCACTAAATACGTGGAGATTATTACAATGAAGACACTAAATAAATGAACATTATTGTGATGTCAACTTGAATTGAAATTATATCTACACTTCTCAACGTCTACTCAAAAGTGTAATTGTTAGTCGTTAAATTAGAAAATTACATCCGCATCCCTAAATTAAAAATTAGAATAATTGTTCAACGCGAAGACGATCTATTCAGCTAACTTACAAAGTTAGTAGACTTAGTTATGAAGGTTCTTTAGTATATTTAATTATTTTGCATCAAATTATCAGTCGTGTTTGAATCCTTCCTCCTCGCTTTATTCAGCATTTCGCCTAGACAGGGCAGTTAAATAAATTATGCAATAAATTATTTCCACGATTCTTTTTCTAATATCTGTAGCACTAAAATGTAAACTTGAGTAATATTCCCCATCGAGTAAAGCTAAATTAGTTCATTTTCTGTCTTCAGTTGGCTTTTATCCAAACGCTGACATTTTAAGAATAGAGGGAATGAGCTTTTATAACGGATACGAGTTCAACCCGATTAAATATTCTTTTAAGAGTTATAGACATTTTGAATCAAACAAGAAAGTCAAAGCATAATAGATTGCAATAAAAAAATCGACCATTTTATTTTAGTTTACTACTTGTTAATTTATTCCAATGACAAAAGCAATAAATGTTTATTTTTCTACTATAAGCAGTTTCATGTGAAGCTTTACAATTAAAGCGAACGTTGTTTACTATTGTTTCCATCAAATATTTTTTAATTTCATTTCAGTAAATAAAATTAAGGAGAGCACTAGTCAAAACAAACGCTTGTCAATTATAAAGAAAGAAGTACTTCTTAGGATATTTAAAAATAAAAAAAAAATACATTTATGCCTAAAATAGATTTTTTTTCCGAATGTCCTGATTCAATATAACAATCGATCTGAAAACGTTCCAATTTTCTGTTCTTAAATGAATCATAAAGTTTTTTATAACCTAAGGAAATAAAGAAAAGGAAAAAAAAACAGAAACTCAATTATATATTTTTCCCTTGAATGAACTTGAAGTTATGATTTAATTTTTTAAAACAAAAGTACACTTTTTAATAGGAGTTTTAAGGGCATAAGTCTAATCGAAAAATAACATTAAGCTGACTCCTATAAAACAATAAAACATTTTTTTACTTATGTAAATAAACAACCTTCATATCTTTTTTGAAATTTCGGGCATCACATAAATTTTGAAATTTGTTTGTTGTTTGGAATACCACCTTCAAATGTATCTTTGGAATCTTTGAAATGGAACAAATAGATATATATTATGCGTCTGAAACTGATTTAAAAGTGATGAAGAAAGTTGTTGCTGATAAATATCTATTGAATAACTAATATGACAGGTGGAGTGAAAATTATCTGAACAAGATGAAGAACATCCAGTATGAATGTCTAATGAATATTTGTGTTTATAATAATTGTCTTTGAACTTCTCTCTTAACTTGGAAAATCAAACAGGTCCTGAAGGTTCTTAACTAAAATATTTTATATGTCTTAAAGTCTAGCAAGGAATTTGATTGCTCTGCAGAGCCTTAATAATAGTGATTTGCGGGTAGTAAAATATATTTTAAAAGGGCAAAGTTATTTAAATTGCTGTTTAAATTGAATTTAACTTAGATGTCACTCATATCACTTAAAAGTCACCACTGTACCTTCATCCAAAAATAGGAAAAACATTAAAAAAAAACATTGATTATCTATCAAACACATAAATTCAAGCTTTTTGAAAAATTTCTACATTTATAAAGGGATGTTAAATAAGTGTCTGAACATATTAAGATATGTTAAATAGGAGTATGAATCACATACATTAACTTAATAAAGTATTTTTTTAAAGATATTAAACCTTTTAAATGAAATATGCAATTATTTCAGTTTGTGTCATAAAGTTTTGTTATACTATTTTAAAAAGTCAAACGAATAAAAATATTTTTGCTCTACTATTTCGATGAGTCAGCAACTGAATATTTTAACATTCTCTAAATTAATTTTATTAATACTTGGTAATTACAAAAATATGTCATCAATCATATCTTACCTCTCGTGAACGTCATATTTTCTGAAGAATCACTCATGCATGCTTTTAAAGCATGTCGAAGTTACATTAACCTAAATTCCAGATTTTGTCAGGTTAAGTTAGGTAGGCTAGTTTAACCGATACAGTATTTCGAATGGACGTGGTCAGAGGTTAGAAAAACTATATTATTTCTATACTTTACTACAACTACTTTGTTATAAAAATATAGTTAACTACAACTGCTACTACTTCGGTTTAAATGTAGCGACTACAAATTACTCTGGAATTGTAGTAACTACTTCACTAGTTTAAGGAAACTAACTTCGCTGGAGAACTTAATTTAAACATATGTTCGAAATAGTTTTGAATTAGAAATTGGCTTACATTAAATGTAAGGGAATAATTAAGAAATATTTATTCTTATTCATGCGCCAGTTTGTTATTCCGAACATTTGTTAATTTAACCTTAAACTTTTTATGCCTTTTTTTTAATTTAAAAAGCGAATATTTAATTTAAAAAATGAGAAATTATCAAATATTTTCAATATTCTTAATTTTTAATGCTCTTTTTTCTCTTCTAAGAAATTAAATGCATCGAAAATACGTTTCTTTCCTTTTGAATAACCTCACTGTTTCACGAGTGTGCATTTGCATGTGAAAATGCTATTAATTATCTATTTTTAGTAATGGCTAGCTTAAATATTAGTTCTGCATGATTTTAAATACGTAATTACTGTGAACACTCAGCTACAGCTACAGGGTCATTTTCATTGCATCCATTGATGGACCCGCGAGGATTTGTACCCACCAAATACGAAAAATTAGTTGTATTGGAACTGTGTTTCTTTTCTAAACTAACGTTAAAAGTAGTCTCTAAGAATTGCTACAAACTATTGTTTTTTAGTATCGCATTACTCACATCACTATTTTTTTTAAAGTAGCACACTACACAGCAAACTATTTCGTTGTTTGTAGCGTAGTGTGCTACTATTAGTACAAAATAATAGTGACTACAGTATTTAAAAATGTAGTGACTGCAGTAGTTTCACTGATTGTCGTGCGCTACTTCCATTCACTGGATCTGGTTTGGTCACATAATGCAGAGCAGAAATGACCTGAATAGACATTTCGCTTTTAGTAAACCAGATTGAAAGCGTTGTGAACAGATTTTGTCCTGTTATAGTCCGCAAATGAGAATAGGGGTACTCAAAAGTGTAATTTTCTTTTTGAAAATTTTTTTAAAATAATTTTCAAAAAGAAACTATTTAAAATTAAAGAAAATAGTAAATTTTTTAAAAGAAGGTCTAGTGCTGATTTAATTAATAATAAAACAGTTTTTAATTGATTCTAGATTGTAACAATAAGAAATCCTTAAAAATTGCCAATTTCAATCATTTATACATTAGAATGTATTATTTCAGAAGACATTATCTTTGTAATAAATTTTTAAAAATTTAACAATTTCATAAAAAATGAATTCTTTAAAAATATGTATTGATAAAATAATTAAATTGGAGAAATAAGCTTACAATGGTTATTTTTTAACAGTTGATCTGCCAAAAGTGACAAATGCTTTCAAAACTCGATCAGAGAAAAACAAAAGAAATAAAAAAATAAAAGCTTTGTTGCGTTCTGCTTAGAAATCAAAGTTTTAATTTACTAAGCTTTAAATTAGTAACAAAAAATAGCAACACTGATGGCACTACTGACAAAAAAATTGTAAAACAGTATTTTAAATGTAATAAAACTGAGAACAATATAGATAGTTTTTGATTACCGTATATAAAGTATAATTTAGTTATTTTTTTCATCAAATTACTTGGAAAATGTGTTTTCAAATATGAATTGTAGAAATAGTGTACATTTTAGTATTATATTTGTTATTTTTATAAAAAGTAATATTTAAAGAGAAAAATAATAAACTGATGTATAAATGACATTTATATTGAAAATGAATTTTAAATAACTATGTAACCCAAAATGCGCTAAGCAATGTGTTAATATTTTATTTTCCCACTTTGGCAAAAACAATTATGTAAGCATTTTATGAGAAAGATATTCTAAAAAATGTCTGGAGATTTATTTTATTTACAGTAATACTTTTTCTTCGAAACCTGAAAGTTTTATCATTTTCAGGATATTAAATAATTCGATTTTTTCTTTCCACACTATTAAGTGTTAGATGCTTGTTCTGTCAGTTATCATAGCAATATGTGTGTTATTTAAGATTTTTATTAAACAAAATAACAATCAATTAAAAACAAAGTATGCTAAATCTATATTAGAGCTTGAAGTCCGATGAGGAAGAACGGCTTACAGTGTGTTACGAAATTATAAGACCATCCCAAATACCAATATCAAACCAAATATCAGCTGCACAAAATGAATAATTTTAAAATAGCAAATTAACTGAAATAAGTTACATTTTCTCAAATAAGTCAAAAAGTGAAAAAAATGTTAAGTTATTTTTCCACAACTTATGACTTAAAAAAATGGGTATTATTTAAGTATAAGACCACCTATTTCTTTTTCCAAAATTGTTTGAGTTTTCAAAACATTTTAATTTTGTTTCTTTGAAAATGTAAACTGTAACTTTGCATCTCAAAAAATGCGAATGATAATATTATAAAGATAAGGAGAACTTATTTGTTTTCATAAAAAAAATTCACAATGCCTTGGGGAAGAGAATTATCTGAGCTGGAAGCTCGAAAGATTCGTTCTTTAAAGGCTCTGGGAAGGCATTTTCTGAAACGTGAACTAAGTAAGGTAATTAAACGCTCTAAAACTACTGTTCATAATGTTTTAAGCAAAAGAGATTCTTATAGAAAATATAAAAAATATGGTAGTAAGCGTAAATTATCAGCTCGGAATAAAAGAAACATTTTTAAACTTTAAATGAAACAGAACTTTTCTGCTCGCAGAATAACTCAACATGCCAGTAGAAGCATCTCTAAAACAGTCTGGCGCACTTTGTGACCAAATTGAAATATTTTTCTTCGAAAATTGAAGAGAAAGCCAATACTTATGAACCACCATGAAAAGAGAACCTGAAATGGACAAAGGAGGTCATGTTCTAGAAAAATATTTCTTTCTGGCGAAAAGAAGATGCGTAAAAAGGTGAATACAACCTTCAGCGAATTGCTAGAAAAATTGATTCCAGTTGTTATCAACAACTACTTTACCAACATTTATGCATTTTGTTCCAAATCTAGGAGTATCAGACTGAAAATTACAGCAAGCAATGCGCCATGACTTGTGTCTACTAAAAATGTTTTTTAGAATGAAAAAAATCGGAAGTCCTAAGCTGGCCAAGTCGTAGTACTGAGCTTAATCCGATTGAAAACTTGTGGTGCTACTTTGCTATACTAATATGATTCTGTATACGACCTTGAAGCAGCTGTCCCAGATGAATGGGGCAAAATTCCTTAACAATTGCGTGAAAACTTGCGCTTGCGTTTTTAAAGTTATTTAGAATAACGATGGATCAACCTCCTTTTAGTTTTTCAGAAGAGTTCATTTTAACTGATGGTCTTATAATTTTGTAACATATATTTGAGGAGGGAAATGTTTATATTGTTTATAAAATATTTAGATTTAATTATATCTCTAATAAATTATAGACATATATTTATTGTTCATTTATTTTCTTTAACTTAATTTTGGAAAACTTATATTACTTATAATAAAAGTAACAAGGACCACAGCGATCTCAAAATATTGTTACACACTGTATGCCCATTTTTCGCAAAAAATGATAATTTAATCGCCATCTGTTGCATTTTAACGATTACTAACTCTTGTCAAATCAATAACGTGAAAAATCAGTTCTTATTACACAGTGAAATGAACAGTATTAATTCAAAGAAATTAAATACTGCAGAAAAGGATGGAGCAATTCTATAACATTTAACACTGCTAACAATGAGTGAATAACTCCAATATCTTAAGCAATTAGAATATTGAACTAAAAGTATTTAAATGTATGGAATTTCCAAAAAAGTAAAAAGTTAGAAATAAAACGTAAGCAATAAATCCCGTAAATTACAAGTGGTGCTATGAATTGGAGAGCTTTACAGAAATATGAACCCACCGACAAGCATTGTAAGTAGTCCTACTGAAAGTTTAATTGCAAATGTTCTAAAAAATAGAACTATTATGAAAATTTATAAAACGTATACACATTCGAGGACATAAAAATGCTTTTTTTAATTTTCTTTTTTGTTTATTTACTTTTTTGTAACGCAAGTAAACATTCATCATCTGCAATTCCATAAGTTTTTTTTAATGTTCATTAGAAAGGACCTTTCAGGTTTGCAGAATTATACTTTTTTCATTTCCATTGTTCCATGATTTAATGAGCCAGATCATTTTATTGTCTTGTAGAATGATCAGGGACGTGAAAGAAAAACTTTATCACTTTTGAAGTTAGTTTTATTAGATATGTTTTCGAGAGTTTTATCCATTTAATTTCCTCTAATTTAACACGTAAGCAATTACCTATTTCCCTTTAATCTAGCGGAACAAAAGCATTCAGTTCGTACTGAAAATTTCATTAAAAGAAGAGCTAATTAAATTAATGCTGAAGTAATTTGCAAAGGATGCTCGTGTAACAACCCCCAGACAGCCTGCTAAATATGAATTAGGCTAAATCTGTTCCATGAGCCCAGAGGTTAAACAGACGTACTGTTCTTGCAATGGAGTTAAATTTTATCCTGCTCATAAACTTAAGGGTGAAATTACTTAGATGACTTAAGGGAGGGCTCAGAAGATGATTCTTAAACGAAGTTAACGGTAAATCGAGAGATCTGGCGACGCTATACGCCCTTGACTTTATGAAAAAGAATTCTCTAGCAGGAAGAGAGAATCATCTGGTCAGCATTTGAGCTCTGGAAGATATTTAAATGGCTTTTTTTTCTGAAAAAAGTATTAGAAAGATAACGTATCTAGGCTTTAATGAAATTGGGAGTTATGTTTTCACTTGCAACAGTTATAGTAAAAAAACTTTACAGTTTTTTTTCTCTTCTAAATTATTATTTTTTTAAAATTTGGTTATAAATTGAAAAAATTTTATATTATGGCATGTTAAGATTCATAATTCTTAACCCTTTGATGCAGAATTTCAATCAAACATATTTTTCGTGCTTTTTTTATTATTTTGTTAGGTCAAAATATGTATAAAGTATCGTTTTTTTGGATTTTAATAAATTATTGTTATGAAACATGGTATGAAACATCGGGGAGGTGTTTTTAACTATGGTGGAAATTTTGAAACACATTCTGCGCTAAAGGTATAATCATCCAAACACTGCTCA
>OX421980.1:50665597-51090597 GCA_949128135.1 Parasteatoda lunata
AATAATTCGTTCTATCAATCGATGTTTAATCTTTTTCATACCTTTTATTTTTATCGCAATAAGGTATTTAGATAATTTCTAAACTATTTATTTATTGAGGCATAATTCTTTTCGCTCTCTATGTTTTAAGATTTTTATGCACATACTAGGGTTGTTGTTTTTTCTTTATTGGAAAATTTTTATTCCATGAAAATAAAAATTAAAATAATTCCCTGATATCCTCAAAACATTACACTTCTTAAAATATCATAAGATATAAATATTTTTATCGTAAGTCTTTTTTATTCATAATTTCTTTTTTTAAATTAAATAGTTTCCGAACAAAAATAAAGTGGTTCTATATACTTTTGCTTTGTTTATTTGTTTGGATATTTTTGGTGTACACATTAGTCTTTATGCGGCAATTGCTGAAACAATATACTTGATAAACCTCTTAACTCTATTGCACCAGTTATTTAAAAAAAATTCAAAACATTTAAAAACAACTGTCTAACGTATAGTTAGAAAAACGTAAATAAAACTCATGAAAAATTAATAGACTCCGTAACGAATCAAAAAGTGTTATATTCCACATCTGTAATGGCATGTTGGTAACACATCTGGTTTATGAGAACGCGTATTCTTGCTGACAGACTTACAAGGGAATATTTTATGATGATTAGGTCTCGGACGTCTGTTGATTACATATCATAGATATAATTCTATAATCAACAAGGAAAACTCCAAGAACTTTATTAAAGTTTTCTCAATTTTCTACAAGAGAGGATTTTACAAGCACGGCCAAATGTTTCCTAGTCAAAAATTATTTTTTATTTTTGAAGATCGATTAATGAATGAAAAGCTTAATATACTGATAGAAATTTCTCGGAAAAAATAGTCAAATATAATTTATTTATTGTTATTTTATCATATTCAAACAAAATCAAATAAACATAAACAAATAGTATTCAAATTGTTAACTGTGAGAAATACCGTTTATTAACTGCTTTCACCTAATACGGTTAAACAACCAGAATTTTATCGCACCAACTAGGCCCACTTAATAAAGTTACTTAGTTCCTTGCAGTTGGATACATTTTATAGCCTTGAGCTCTACTCTTTCAATCTCTATACCAACAGAACAGGGGTTCGAGTTCAAGCGTTGACACCACAATATTTCCTACATTCCTTTCTACACATGAAGAGTTTCCAGTGTACTGCACTACCAAATTTGTGACCGTGGGCTATTAGAATATGATACTCTCGTTCATGCATAGATGGCAACACCATAAAGCTGCTTAACACGAAAAGTCTAGTATTTCCCATCTCTTACTATAGGTGAAACAACCAACTAATTAAACTACATTCCACGATTCATTTGATGAATCATAACTCTACCACAATCTAACTCCAATGCCCTATACCTAACAAAAAGCCTAGCTCCAATGTCCAGTTAAATTTGCTTTTTTAGGATTTTGAAACCAATCTACTAGTAATGTTAAAAAACCCTATATTTTTGTACTCGTGGTTTTCTTAACCATACTAATTGTATACTGTTTTAAAACCGTAACGGTAAAAAAAATGCTCTTTTCAGCAAACTTTACAGTTAATTGGATGGACAGACTGCTGCTGGTCATTATACAGTAATTTTAGAATAAAAATTCTAACAGTGAAAACAAATTCCTATTGCGTTGTTTTTTTCAACGCATTGTAAGAAATGTTGTTAGAACCTTAGAAAAAACAACCCTTTAAATGAAATTTTCTCAAAAAAGAAATGTTATTAACTCATAAAAGTGAAAATCACAATGGGAAAAAAAACGTTAACTGACGCATCGTCACTAAGCGAGAAAAAAATCCTCTCAAACCAAAAAATAAAAAATTGAATTGATCCTGTCCATCAAAGTTGTGTTCCTTATAATCAACTCTAAATGAAAACAAAATGGAATAAGGTTAATATCGTAATTCGTCTTAAAGATGTGTGTGATTAAAAGGCGCTATGCTTTTCAACAGGCACATTTCTTTAGTTGTTACACGAGAAGATTTAAAAAAGTTCAATTTTGAGTTTTTTATTTTAAAGAAATAGTTAATAATTAAAGATAAACTATTTTACGAAAAATTACTATTTCAAATATTTCTTCTTTTGAATCAAAGGAATATTTAATGATTCGTAGAATTTATTGATCAGCTGATATCACAAAGCAAAAAACATGTAAGAAAAACATAATTTTTTGATTGCAATTATGTCTTATATGAAATATCTACTTCATAATAAATGTAATCATTTGTATTTTGTTATATTTAAATTAAACTTTTGAATGATTATTTAATCAAGCAAACTTTAAAGCCAAATATTGAGAAATCAAATATTATCCCTATAATCAGATAATGTAAAATTTTAGTTTTTGATGATCATTATATAGTTTTCTAAGAGGTTTAAAATGTTCACCCTCATAATGATACTGATGATTTCCGTGTGATTGTCCGTGATAGCTGAGATATGTAATTATGATCAATGATATATCTAATTATACATGATATCCATGATATATCTAATGATATATGATTTTAATGATTTATCGAATGATGCATGATATCAATGATATATCTAATGATACATGATATCAATGATATATCTAATGATAAATTATATCAACGATTTATCCAATGATGCATGATATCAATGATATACCTTAATAAATTCTATTTGCTAATTTTATTAATTGTTAAGAGATGAGGCTATTTTATTTAAAAACAAAAACTTCTTATGTGATCTTAAAGGGATGAACCACTATTAAATAAGTCAAAAAGCTATGTACTTTTTTAAGCATTGTTAAATCTTATAATATATCTAGAAAAAGTATACTATATACAACGAGAAAAGACATTTCTGATTAAAAAACATAATTATGGTACTAAAACCAAAATATATGGTATTTAAACCATTCATATGGTAATTTTTCCGTTCATATGGTAATGGTTTACCGTAAACTCTGGTTTTCAAAATTATAGCGCTCATTACCCTGCATTTTGTAAATATACAATATTAAAAAGTAAATTCAACTGAATAAATGGTTTTTATGCCATGCTCTTATCGTGATGAAATTATCAAATTTTACCACATTTACCAAATTTTGACTCCACGTATAAAAATATTTTGTTGTTAATTTTACCAAAATCATAGCACTGCAGTAAAAATTACCGTGATGTTTAATGTTCCCAAAAAGCCAAAAACATGGTAAATTTTGCCATATTCTTGTAGTTCTGACCATACTTTTTTCTCAATGTACAACACGTGATTAGCATTTGAATTTTATCAGAAAACTTAACTTTATCATAAAATTATTAGCATTTGAATAATAGCATTTGACTGGTCAGAATTAATACCTTATGAAATCAGGGTTAAACAATAATCTCTCTTTTCTCAAAAACAAGATCTTGCAATTTTATGAATTATACTGAAATATTTTAAAATAACATTACTGATAGACAGACATCTAGTGATCAAATCACTTATTAACATTTTGTGACACACTATCACTCATTACATTAAATGTAACATTACTTATTCACTCATTACATTACGTATTGTTGTTAACAATATAAAAAATATAGTTATCTCTAACAAATACAATAAAATTTGAAAAATATTTTATAATACATCAGAAATATCTTCTCAAGATAATTAATTTATTAAACTTTTTTCATGCTGTGATGATTTCAAGCAAATTTGGACTAATTAAATTATAAATTGTAAGATTATAAGTAAAATTATTCTAGAAAATGTCTTTCACGTTCAAGATATTTTAATTAATTGCTCATAAGTTAATTGTTCAATTAAATTATTTTTTGACTGCCAACTCTAAAATGACTCAAATGATTTACTTGATGTTCATAACACAAATAGATATCTCAAAGTAATTCTTTGAAGATAGGAAACTCTTGTACAAATTTCTACAAGGTGCTTAATAGTAAAAATATTCTATTTAATGGACACACATACAAATAAACAGAATGCAACGATAATATCAACTTATGTTTGTATGTGGTGAGTGGAGAAAATTAATATTCCTAAGATATGATCCCTTTTTTTACTCAATGGACACGTTATTATTTGATATTAGGTATATAATTCTCTTATCTTTCAACGAATGTATTAAGTAAAGAGGTAGAACTGACTATTTCTGGACATATTTCGTAATCATTCATTAAATTAATCTTTTCACCATTCAAGTAACTATGCAAAGTAACATATCTGATCAAAATGTTCGATTAATATGAGAACATAGAACAATTTACTAGCTACCAACAAGATAAAAAAAAATTCTAAGATAAAGAAAAATTTCAAAATTTCATATGTTGCATACCTGTAAATGTGTTTTTCACTCAAAATTCTTTGAGAGATTCTATAAACCCAATCGTTATTGTTTTTGAAGATACTCATAATATTTTGCTTCTTAATTTGCTGATAACCTTATTTATTAGTTTTAAAAATTATAGTTCTTTTTTATTATTATTATTCTTTTGGTACCATAATTGAAGAGTTTAGAGGAAGAAAGTATGAATCGTTAGTCTGAAAAAGCTCAAAATGTTGGGTTTTAAAACATATAATGCTCAGCTGCTCCATATACAGAACTTATTTTTTACTGCCAAGTCATTAAATAAGACATTTTTAATAATAAAATGTCTTCTTTAAAGAGCTTTCTGATGTATCTATAATTTTTTAAACAGTTGCTCTTAAATTTACTAAACCTTTGCTTAGTAATTTCTTCGACTAAGCTCTTAAATTATTATCTGATGAATTACTGATGATGATGAATACTTCATAATTTTACCAAAGAAACTATATTCCTGTTTTTCTTATACAGATAAACAACTTTATTTGGAGAATGAATCGTGATTACTTGTCTGAAGATGCTTAATGAAAGTGTATAATGAAAAGTGTATAATGAAAAGTATTGAGGAACTCATTCGAATTATTTTTCCTTGTATGGACAAGAATGAATACAGTATTTTAAATTTCCCCTGCTGAATATATTTGTGAAGCATTTATAAGTTTTCATCGATATTTAATGATCAAAGAATATGTTTCTAAATTTTCCTAAATGTTTTTTGAGTGTGAACATTTCCATATGTCCACAATGATATAATTATCAATTAATGTTCTACATGTTATTTTAATATTTTATTGCTTAAGTTGTTTGATGATATAATTTCAGAGTAAGTTAAATATATGTGAGAGGGAAGTGTGTTTTATTATCAACATGCATGGAGCATGTTTGAGATTTAAAAACTACATCCTCACAGATTTAAGTTTCTTGTTCGACTTATAAATGGTGAAAATATGAATGTATAATTTCCTTATGTAAATGGTAATCTTAAAACCATAAAAATGGTATTATGGAGTTTTAACTTCCAAAATGTAATGTATACATGTGGTAAATATAGTATGGTTAACTTGTAGATGTTAATCGTATAACTTTATTCATTTATAAATATTCCCATACTCATTATATCAAAGTTTTAGGTATGGGAAAATGTTTTTTTAAACCTATTCTAATTTCCAAAAATTTTATACGGAAGCATTTTAACTTTTTTAAAAATACTTTAAGGAAATTTAACAAAAACAGGTAGTCTTTTAGTAGCGGATATATTAATACGCAACTAAATATAACGTAATTAAGCATATATAAAGCGGAATATTATGCTAAGCGGCGCAAATATGTATAAATGTAAAACTTAATTAAGGATGTATACTTTTTACATGATAATTCTTACATATGTTTGGAAAATATAATTTTAAAATTCTGTAAGCACATATAGTTAATTTAATTTTGATTTGCCATACTTTGTAACTCATTAAATAAAGCAAAGCAAAATATACAATAGTACTCATCAGTCTATTTAAATTACAAATAAATAGTACTGTGTGCAAAAAAACAAACGGACCACCTTGAATAATTTTTGATCTAATTGTCGGATCTTCATGGTCGTTCTAGGATTCAATCTTAATGATTCTAGAGGTGACCTCAAACATGCTTAATAATTAACACATAGGATGTTTTAAGTTACGAAAAAACGAGAACACAAAAATGTACTTTCTCTGAATAAACACACCTTTCTTTCAACGGAATCCGATTTCTGACCCCGAAATTACAGGGGAATGCTGTTGATATGGGAAATATGTTAATTTTTTTTCTTTTTTTTTTCTTGCATGTTTTGCCATATCGCAAAAGCTTTTTAAGCGAATTGAAAATTTTTAGTATATATACAAAGATAATTACAGATAATAAAGATAATTAGATTTTTATACAAAGATAATTCCAAGCAAAAAATAATTTTTAGTAAACATTTCGTTTTTTTTTATTATTTTATTTAATCATAGTAAAAAAATTTTAATGTTTTTTTTTTTTCTTTTTGAAATTTTGAAAAAATTTTGATTTAATTATAGAATTTTTTTTTACATTTTAAAGAATGTAATTTTACATGTAATTTATATCTCATTTAAAATTTATATCTCAGGAACTATTTGGCAGATTTCGCTCAATTGGACCACTCTCCTGACAAACTATTGTGATCATAGTTTCCAGATTGCGACTATCTCTATATTTTGGGGGTCAGAAATCCAAACACGTTGAAGAAAGTTTGTTTTCTCAACCTCAAATGTCGTTCGCACTTTTTAAATAGCCTATTTAACAGCATATATATATCATTTAAATACCATTTTAAACGATTAAGATTGAGTCCTAGAACGAGAAGATCTCATCAAAACTTCTTCAAGGTGGTCCGTATGTATATATATATATACATATATATATATATATATATAATTTTTTTTTTGAGCTCACTGTACACTATTCTTCAATACCATTTTTCCATTTTTTAAGTTTACAGTACGAGTGACATTTGTACACATCTTAAGTACACATCTTAAGTACTAGCAGGATGGTTTTCATCAAATTCCCTTTCAAGATCACAAAAAAAAAACCAAGCAACATTTTTTTTAAAAACACAAACTGTTCTTCAATGTTTCTTAAAAATAACATAAAAACAGTATAAAAACAATATTTCTTTGCCAACATATGACACCTGGGAAGCATGTATATATATATATATATATATATATATATATATATATATATATATATATATATATATATATATATATTATGACTGACCACCCTGCTAATAACATGTAGGACCACCTTTAGTCCTCAAAACTGCTAGCACCCGCCGTGGCATTGATTCCACAAGGTGCTGATAGGTAGGCTGAGGTATCTGGTACCAAGCACTCACCAACTAGTCCTGCAATTCCCTCACATTGCGAGGGGGTAGCGTGGCAGCACGAATTTGATTTTTCAAGTAGGACCACAAATGCTCTATTGGATTAAGGTCAGGTGAATTTGGGGGCCAAGACATGACTTGAAAGTCAATAGAATGTTCCTCGAACTAATCCATGACGATTCGACCCTTATGACGTGGTGCATTATCCTGTTGGTAAATACCATCCCCCGCAGGAAAAACTGTTGCCATGAATGGGTGAACCTGGTCACGTAGCTTACAGACGTCAGAGATTGTTCTATGAGGATTATGAGTCCTAATGTGCCCCATGAAAACATTGTTCCTGGGCGAGAAACCATGAAAATCTGGGCGAGCCCATTGTTATAGATGGAGGGTGGTCATAATGTAATGGCTCTTCGGTGTATATATATATGCAATAATGAAAGAAACACTTTCAGTTTTTACATTTTTTTAAATTTCTCAACTCTCCGATGATTATCTTTTAAATTTAGAGTTGTTTAGAAATCTACAGAAATTAAAAAAGGAAACCGATTCAAAATTCGAAATTTTGGAATTCCATCACTGCAGCCGTGGCTATAAAACTTGGAAAATCGTTTTCGCACTATTTTTGGTTGTATACGTTATAACTCTTTTTTTTTAAAAAAAATTGTATTCTGTTCTCTTGAAAGATGGACATATTTCGAGGAGAAGCCAGAAGGTGATATGTCGCCCTGTATATATGTAGTATATAAGTGTAGTGTATTCAATAACCAGGTTTATATTTATGGTACGTATCATAGTTTCGTTTGTCTACAATTGAAATCATAGAAAAAGAGCATGTTAGAATAAAAATATAAAGCAGAAGTTATAGAAGTACTGTGCTAAAGTTAACTCATTCGTGAAACCATAAAAAAAATTTAATCAACTCCCACCAAGAAAAATTGAAAGTTGTTCCATGTACATTATTTTTTACTGGCTTTTATTGTATTACGTAAAGGTTATGATTAGTTAATAATCTCCTAAGACACAGCGTCCTATATAGTGGTCAACATATGATATAATTTTTTCACAAAGCAACAAAATATTTTAAGATTTTATGTTGTAAGTTTAAGAAAGCGATTATCAATCTAAAAATAAGAATTGATTTTAACATCGAGTGTTTGATATTTTTAATTACATTAAAAAATTACAAGAAACTTAAAAAACTTGGATAGGTAATATTTTGGACAGTTTAGGGCTAATTAATATCTTATCCTTTCAGTGTCAAAGATTTTGTTTCATGAAAAAATCTCAAAGAATATACTATAAAAATATCTTACAAAATGTAAAAATTATATTTATATTTAATTTATATTTTTAATGTACTAATTTTAAAAAATTTACAAAAATTTTAATGATTAAAAAATCAATTTATTTTTTTTAAAAAAAACTATTTCTTGTATTTTTGAGTTTACTTCCTTCTAAGCTATATATTTTAAGTAAAAATTGCGCTTTCTCTCTCCCATTAAAGTTTTTTCATTATTTAAAAATTGTATCCATATATATATATATATATATATATATATATATATATATATATATATATATATATATATATATATATATATATATATATATAAACACAAATTAATAAGAAAAACATGAATAAAATAAAAACTAAAATGCAGAGAAACAGGAATGGGAAAAGCAATAGTCGTTCTCAAGACACATCTATTGCTATAATAGCGATATTTCTGAATAAAGAATAATTATCCTAAGATAAAAATTATTCTTTATATGTGTCGATATCGCAAAACATGTAAAAAGTTATCTAACTTACCGGCATGTAGCAAACTTAACGGCGTGTTTAGGTTTAAAAGTATGATAATTAAACAGTTAGTAAAATTGGCGAAGAGGTAAAATATTTGAAATTGTGCTTATAGCTTGAATCGAATAAAAATATATATATTTGATCGAAGTAGAAAAATATTTTAAGTAAGTAAAAAATTAGTGCTGCCATCTATGAGAAGAATTAATAAAATATATATATATATATGTATATATATATATATATATATATATATATATATATATATATATATATATATATATATATATATATATATATATATATATATATATATATATATATATGAAAAAGAAGGAAAAAGCATTGCGAAAGTATTCGAAAATAGAAGAGGCTCCAAAAACAAAATAAAAAATTAGGTTTGAAAATCTACCAGTGAAAAATTTCTACTTAAAAACAAAATAATTCTGTAACTTTAAAACAGAAACTTTATGTTCTCTATAACTACAAAACTTAACTGTTAAACTACATCGTAATATGTAAAAAGAGAATTTTTTTCTTTTAACAAATAAAATGTAAACATTAATACAGATTGTATCTGTTGTTTATATATTTCTGCAGTTTTAAATAGGAAAAACTTTGGTTTCAAAGCGGCAACAAATAATTTGATATATTGAAAAAGGTGCTGACCGGCTTGTACGAGGTCAAGGATTTGGCCTTATATCAGGAAGGGCACGGGTTCGAATCCCGATTTGGAACTTCACAATTGAAAGAAAATAAAAATTCTACAACGATTCTTTTTTTCAAATGTGGTGGCTTTCTGTATCTCAAAAATCGCCAAAAAATACCCCAAAAAATGGAATAGTTTAAAAACTAATCAAAATTTTAAAATCTTTTTTACCCTTTAAATCAGATGATATATAGTCCCCTTCATAACGAATTTTTATGCCGTACCATGACCTACGAAAAATATCTGTAGTGTTCTATAACAGGAAATTTCCGTCAACGTTTTCTTTTCCGTAGCACACGGATAGTCTCAGGCACCTTAGCTGCCACAAATTTTCCGTAATATTAAAGAGTTTTTTTTTTTTTTTATACATTGTATTTAGTAATTTCATTTCTCAAGTAAACTACATTCAAGCCTCCAATTTTAACACAGGTTGGATAAATTTTACTATATATCCAACTCCTTTTTACATGAGTTCCATGGTAACTCAAATGATTTTTTTATTAAATTATATATTTAGAACAAATCATTCGATTCAATTGGTAGGGCAAAAATTACACTGTCAAAATCATTCTTACTCATCCTGAGAGCACAATTAAATGCCACTTTTAAATATCACACTACATCTAAAATGCTATCTTAACATTTTAACTTGCTGGTCAAGCGCAGCTCAAAATCTTTCTCATTAAAATAAAAAGATTTTATCATAAGTAAAACAATGTATCAATGACCTATGATATTTATGATATGAAATTATTATCTATATATAAGATAATATCTGTTTTCTAGTCATTTTGCTTGATGTTGTTCATATTTGTGAACGTACTGAAATTTATGTAGACAAGTTCGAAATGCGGGTATCCTTATACTGTATTTGTAAACAAATAACAGTTTTTAGCAATGAAGTACAACGAAACAATATGATATAAAATAAAGCCTGGATAATTGCACATTTTTATTGTCTATAAACGTTTTCTATTTTATTTTTTTTAATTTACCTTTCTCTAAAACTGAAATAGACTCCTTAATTCCAAAGTACAAAGTTGAATCTCTCAAGCACCTATATAATATGAAAAGTTGTTATCTATCAAAACATACTTTCAACTTACTGTGCATTTCATAAATTTCCTTCTTTTTTTGTTATTGATATTTTCTGTATTGTCCAAAAGTATTTTTTCAGCAGAATGTTCTTTTAAGTACGATTAATAGCAACTTTCCGTCGAAAAATATAAATATGACTAAAAAATAACTTTTTATATCCTCTATTTCTGTTAGATTATAATCCTTGTTTCTATTGATTCATTCATCCAAAATTAATTATTGATGTTGAATTGATTCTGGATTAGAAGGCACAGTATAGAATATCACTTATAAATGATTTAAAAGTTTATATTCCTTAAAATTCTCTTTTAGCTTTCTAGTAATGTGTAATACCAATCACCATACTGTCAAACTTCAACGTTTATCAGAACTAAAAGAACATGGGATTACCACTTTGCAATAACTTTGCCCAAATCTGTAAACAAAAAAATAGGGTTTCCTATTCAAGATTTGAAATCTGTTCTCCGTCCTATACCCAAGGAGTATGTATGGGGGTAAATGCAAATTTATTTTGCAATAACTCATTGTTTACTCCCAATTATTCCCAATCCCATGAATACAAGAATTTTACAAGCGAACCTAAAAATAAACTTTTTTTAAATTCTAGACCATTTTTCTGATTCGGATAAGTTTTTTATTCAACCACTATATAATGTAATAATATTTGATCTAGTCATTAATATTATTCATACAGATTCAGGAGAGTTTTAACACAAACGCGTTAAAACTCTTGTCTAACTATTTTTTTTCTAGCTTTAACAGAATTATTTATCTCCTAATCAAGCAAAATACATAATTTCCATTATATTTAATACATCTTTTCAGCAAGTTATTACCATACAATGAGATAGAAATTAAATACACCTGATTATTGCTCATTTTAATTGTCTATTAACGTTTTCTGTTTTAAGCAACTTTCTCATTTTACTAAAACTAAAATAACTTCTTTAATATTAAGTGCATTTTTGAATCTGTCGAGCACCTTTGTAATATGAAAACTTCGTTCGCTATCAAAACATACTTTCAACTTACTGTACAAACAGTTCACAATCTTCCTGTATCCCCTAGAATTATCTTCTTTTTGTTATTGTTATTTGTCTTTATTGTCTAAATATTTTTTTTTCTCTACAATGTTTTGTAAACTATACAAGCAAGCGATTAGCCCATTGAAAAATATCAATTTGACAGAAAAATAACCTTTCCATATTTAAATTCCCTATTTCAGTTGGATTATATCCTTATTTCTACTGATTCATTCCTCCAAAATTATTTATTGATGTTGAATTGATTCTGGATTAGAAAGCACAATATAGAATATCACTTATAAATGATTTAAAAGTTGATGTTCTTTAAAATTCTCTTTTAGCTTTCTAGTAATGTGCAATTCCAATCACCATACCGTCAAACTTCAACGTTTATCAGAACTAAAAGAACATGGAATTACCACTTTGCAATAACTTTGCCCAAATCAGCAACCAAAAATAGGGTTTATTACTCAAGATTTTAAATTTGTTCCCCGTCCTACGCCTAAGGAATATACATATTAATAATAAATACATATTTTATATTCCACGAGTATGTTTTTAGATTTTTCATCCGATGTGTATTCATCTAGATATTTAACAGTTTCCTTATTTTTTGGACACCCAGTGTATTTTTGATTAATTGCGATCTAAAACTTAAAATGAATCGTAATTGGACTCTTGATATTTATTTTATTTATTTGAATCCAGGTTTAAACCTACCTATTAAAAAATTATAACCACAATTTGTCTTTAAAAAAATTCAATATTAAAATTATTATTTTGTAGCAATGGATACATTTTAGATGCACCACATTTTTCAGATGCACCATATTCGATGCGGTTTAAGAAAATTTGATAAACCCATATCAAAATTTGTAATGAACGATTCATAATAACCCCCATTAACTGATTTTCATAAAAATAGCAAGCTTTTATGTAAATAGTTTCTCTACATTTAAAACACTGATTGCATAAACTTAGATCAAAACAAATATTTGACCTAATATGTGTTTTTAATTATTAAAATCTAATTGTTTAATCAACATTTGCATAAATAGTTCATTAGAATGTGAAAAAATAAAAACGTGGTTTGGAGAACAAAAATAGCTCATATTATTTCTACAATCAATTATGACATATGAATCTGATTATACTATCTATTACTGCTATATTTCACAAATTAATATTCTACAATGATTCAATTAATTCTTTATTTCTTAATATTTCGAATTTCTCTTAATGACGAAACCTATCACAGATGTCACTCGTACTTATAAAATTTTACAAAATTTAGCAATTGACAGTCAACAAAACACCAACAACAAGCTTCAATCTTCCTTAAAATTTCTGGTTATTATATTTAATCCAAGCAACATGAAAAAAATTTTATTACTCATTGACTAAACTCTTTTCAAACCAAAATCATCGCTATTTTTTTTTTAATTTCACAGGAGATTCATAGCGACTGAATTTTTTTTTTAATTTCTTTATGAACTAATAACGGTTTTAGCCTTTTGTTTGCTTGTTTAAAACATATCAGAAATAAAAAACTACACAATAAAAAATTCTGTATAAAGTGCTTTTTATCGTAATTTTATCTAGAATTTTTAAGTATAGAACATTTTAACAATTCTTGCTTACATACTATTTGCTGATTACTACTATCGTATATTATTTTTTATAATTATTAGTCATAATATTTTTTTTTAAATTAAAAGCATTATAAATAATAAACTGAACTTTTCATTTTTTTTATTTAAGAAATGGTTGTTTTCAATTGTGATAAATACAATAGTTATAAATCTCAATAGCTATAAATACTATTTTCTTTTTGTTTATCAGTACAAGATATTTAGATATAAATCAATAAAAATGAATTTAGTTATTTGCCCCCCCCCCCCAGTTCGTGAAAAACAAAAATCCAAATTTTAGCGAATTCTTCTTCAAATACATTTATGAATACTCCTAACACGAAAATTTACGTATTATTTTTTTAATTATAGCACTTTTAAAAAATTAAATGAAAACATAAATAGATATTTTAGCACGCGATTGAATAAATGATTTTTTAATGTTGTTTTTTATAAATTGAGATCCTAGTAAATAGTTTATAGACCCTCTTATACTTGAAAAAAATTCTGAGCTTACTGAGATTACTTAAACTTCGAACTTAAGAATTTGCCGTGATATCATTTAATAAAGTCTTAAAATAATTTTTTTCTATTTATTAGTTAGTTTTAAAATTTTACTATCGATTCTTACTATCCTAAAACACAGTTATACTTTTATTTGTGATCAACATCCCTTGCTAAGTCTAGCAAAGTAAACTGATACAATAGTATAACTCCTAGCCCTTCCTTGGAAGATTTTGTAATTAATATAATATTAAAAAGCCTGCTTAAAAAATCATAAAGATTTACAAAAATTTTAATTTCATGATATCTACAACTACGTAACAATAAATAAAAAATAAGATTATAATTAGTTTATAGTTAAAATAAACTACTTAAGATGCGATCATTAAAGTAAATAATTAAATAGGTAAGATGCAAATAATTGCAGTTACTTCTACAATTTAAGATAAACGGATAAAAAAAAACTAAACTCGATGACAAAGTAAGTTCAAACAAATTTCTTAAACGGAACTTTCATTTTACATGCTGATACATTTTTAACACTTTCAAAGTTAAATTTAATTTCTTTCAACTCTTGCATGCATCCAGTTTCTTTAAAACGTGACATATTTCCTCGCTATTTCAGAAAGTAAAAATTCTTTGCCTAGTTTTGTTGAGTGCTTCCAATGGTATTACATATATCCAAAATTCCAAGTATATACTTTTTTTTTTTGGATATACAGAAAATTTACTTATTGATGTTACTTATGTTAGTGTTATAGGTGTTACTTAATTTACTTATATGTAGAAAGCTGAATATTTTGAAGTTACTTGGTTGAAATATTTTATGCTATTTTCATGTGATATTTATTTCTATAAGAATTTTTCTACCTCAAATTAGTTAAAAATATCATTTTCATCATTTATTTTATATCTGTATACTTGAATATTGTATTGTATAATATTTTATTGTATAACTGTATTGTACTGTATATTGAATATTGTATAAGTATACTTGAAAAATAATGTCAACTTAAAATAATACACTCAAAAGTTTATACCGTGACTGCTTAATAAAAAGACATTTACTAAATGTTTAAAAGATCATAATGTTTTAAAGATAATGTTTGAAAGATCATAAAACTCTTTTTAAAATCTTTTTTGACCATCACCATAATTAAAATATACGAAAATGTATATAGATATATTTGACAATCGATCAAAATTGTAAGGAAGGATTTTATAGAGAATTGACTGGAATCTATATCGTACTTGAACAAAATTCACTGAGAAAACGGCAAAACAAAACTGTAGAAAAATTATCGTACTGTATGATACTGGCATTTATGGTAAGAAAAGAAAAAAACATTATTTTGATTACTAATGCCAATTTTAGCTAATAAAACTGAAATATGCAGTATTTGAACCATTCAATTGGTAATTCTATCCCTCATATGGAAAAGATTAAATTCTTGTTTTCAAAATAACAGTTTTTATTACCAAACATTTAGTAAAATATGCAAAACTAAAAAGTAAATTTAGCCGAATAAATTGTTTTTAATGCCATGCTAAGAGGTATCATGATAAAATTACCAAATTTTACCTGATGCTAAAAAGAAACCTGATTGTGATAAAAATGAAATTTAACATTTAAAGTGATTAAACAGTATTTTAAGGGGGGGGGGAATTCACCAAATTGAGTGTTTTTCAATACATTGTATATTATTTATATTAATTCTCAATACAAATATTTGTGTTTTGGAGAAAGAAAAAGAATACTCAAACTTGTATTTAAATTTATTATAGATGATCTTTCGTTTTTACTGCGAATGTCATTTAATAAACAAAGGACAAAAGATGCAATTACAATTTTTCTGTTTATAATTTTAAACATTTTCTAGTAAAAAGGTTTAATGTGCGTGCGTTAAAAGATGCTAAAATATTAGAAGTATGGCTGAAATATGTAATATAAAAGTGTTATTCATAAACCATTCCAAAAATTGAAAATTGAACTTAAAAGAAAAAATTATTGTTATTTAAGAAGGAGGAACTAAAATTTTTGGAATAAATGTAATTGTTTCGATTGAAAGAAAAAAAATTCGAGAATTAACAAACTGCATTTCATTTGTAAAACTCTAAAAATTTTTGGCTATATTCATACTTTTCTTAGTATTTAAGTGAAGTATAACATTATAGGCCCATTTTAGTTAATATTAAGATTAAATAATAGACAATGTTTGGAAATATTTTTTTAAGTTACATATATTTTAGTTTTTGTATTTCACTTCTTACAGTTTCAAGTATATTTGTTTAGATTTTTGTGCTTTTTTTTTATTAAGTTATACTGGATGAATCATTTGCTCTAAATGTGATAAATATAATTTGAAAAAAAAGAGATAGCTGTTTCTTGTTTGGAACAGTTGTGATTTTGGAATATATTAAACAAAAGAAATTATTTAGAAAAGAAATTCAAGAATAACCATCTTTTAGAAAATCACGTCAAATAATTAAGTAGCATTTTGAGACTAAAAAACTCTTATACATATTGACAAGATCTTAGACTAGATAAGCATTTAAAAGAAAGAATGTAGTGGTTAGCTGAAAAATGTGTGTTCTACTGTAAATTTCAACCAGACACTATCGATTAGAAGCTTTCAAAATTTTCCAATATAATAAAAAAAAAAAGAATTCTCAAACTAATTTAATAACAGTTCCATTCCTAAAAAATTATAAAAATCATTTTAAAAATATTGCATGCAATAAATTAAATATTTCTCTTATCAACATGATTTGCAAAATTTAAAGAGAAAAAAAATGTAGAAAGATAAAATGTAAAATGATAAAAATAATTCTTTTTTCATGTAATTCAACAGTATTTTCAGAATATTTTTATAAAATTGTAGATTAAAATTCCCTGAAACTAGAAAAAATCTAGAAAACTAGAAAACTAGAAAAAAATGTGCATTGTTGCATAATGGAAAGCAAAGCGTATTTAATGTTTTCAAAAAGTATTTTCTAAAATAAGCATTTTTCATAGTCTGAAATATAAATTTTCTAACTTTTATCCTATTTGCTAACGAATTTAACAGCAAATATAAAAGTAATGCATAAAAGTAAAAATAATTTTTTAAGAAATGTACACGTAAGGGAAACTCTATCAATAATGTAATCCTGTTATAACCCTATCAATAATATAATATATCAATAATTTAATTAAATCAGGTGAATATTAAAGAAGTTGAGTTCACCTTAAGCAAATGCTTTAAAAGAGGAGTACAACATCTTTCATTCGCTTAATTTCACAGAATTTCTTCAATTAATGATCATAAAAAAATATTGACCTTATTTATTTGTTTTTAGTATAATTCAATAAATAAAATTACATAAAAGATATGCTTCATTTAGGCAATTATAGTAGGGATTTTTCCTATAGTAGGGTAAAAGTTAAGCAAGAAGAATGTCAATTCTGAACAATTCTTTTTTTTATTACTTATTGTGCATACATTTACTCGAAACATTTTTAATAGTAATTTCTCTATAGGTTGGTCAAAATGTTTTGTTTCTTTTCGAATTTGAATTTATGCAGAAGGAAATGCATAAGAAAACAATCCGTTGAGTTTGAAACTTAATTTCAACTTTAAAATATAAAGGAGGACAGCTTATTCTTAGAAAACATATCTTGTTTGAGTAGCCAAATGCGACGTTTATTTTTTGTAATAGTATTGGGTCAATGTTATTGACCAATAGATTGAGTTATTATTGAAAATATTAATTAAATAACAAGCAAAATTTAAATTTAAAGAAACAGTGGGCCTTTAAGACTATTTTCTTTCTTTTTTTAATGCTAATAACCTACTCTTTTCGCATGCCATTTATGCATATGCATATAAAACGTACTCTATGTATAATGTTTAAAACAAGCATTAAAAGTGAAAGGATACTAATTGCAATACATACTTAATTACATCCTAGCAAAAAAAGTTCTTCTCATTTCAATTTTTTAAAAATAATAACGACTCAACTTTTAAAAATTTGTCCGTGAATAAGGTTTAAAGCTAATATTACAAAAATGGTTTTAAAAATATGTGTTTACACAAATCAAAGTAAAACTTTCATAAAGTATTATAAGTAATTGCACAAAATCCTCCAATTTCAAAAAATTTCCTTTTCCTGTATACTGTAAATTTTAAAATAACTTCAAGTAATATTTCTTATGGAACTAAATTAAGAACAAAATTTTAAAAATTGAAGTTTTTGAGAAAAAAACGTTTAAACGTTAAAAGTTGAAGAAAAAACGTTTTTGGTTATATGTAATGCAGCAAAATATTAATGATTAACTAAATTTATAATACTTTTAATGAAACTTCTAGTATTTATCCTTACAATTAAATACAAAAAAAAAAAAAAAAAAAAAAAAGAAAACCTATTTTTAAGGTTTTAAAAATTCACTCTCCCCTTCAATAAAAGAAAATTCCCTAAATTTTTTGCATTTTATGAAACTGAAATTCCTTATTCAGACTATTATAAATTAGGCTGTTTTACAATTTTTCTCAAACCAAGAAACGAGCTACATTTTGATGAAGAACTATTTTACTGCCTAATATATTTATTAAATATACGTATATTGTGTGTTATCTTCTATATGTTTAATGAATAAATATTTGTTACATGTTTCAAGCATTGATCTCGATATAATTAGTTTCTAAAAAAATCTTTTGAAATTATGTTGAACTATGTATCAAATTATGTGAAGCTATGTATCCAAATTATGTGGAACTGAGTATCAAATTATGTACTCAATTATGTAATTTGCTTTCTGTAAGATTAAATAAATGAATTTCTATTGGCAACTTTTTAGATATTCTGTTTTCCTATCATATTTTCACAAACATATTGTTTCTGCATTTTATTTGCCTTAACTAACAATTCAGACAATATTAATTATATGAGCCGCGATGGCTCAGGGGATAGAGCGTTCGCCTTCCAATGAGGCGAACCGGGTTCGAATCCCAGTCGATACGAATTCCGCATCCGGCTTGCACTGACCACAGTGCTGACGTGAAATATCCTCAGTGGTAGACGGATCATGGGTTAGAGTCCCCTTGCCGTCAGGCTAACCGTGGGAGGTTCTCGTGGTCTTCCTCTCCATGTAACGCAAATGCGGGTTAGCTCCATCAAAAAGTCCTCCACGAAGGCAAATTTCTCCCAATACTCGATCCAGGAGTTCCCTTGTCTTCTGGATTGGGTTCAAAATTACAAGGCTACGGAGTTGAACATTAGTAGCCGTAAACCCATTAAGTTGGGTCGGCTGTTCAACGACGGTTATAAAATAAAATATTAATTATATGCAACTTATCATGTAGCAAAATTTTATTTTAACCCTACTAAATTGTGAACATAAATTGGTTTTTACAATTATTGCTTCTTTTTTTTTAATTTAGTCATCCAATTCAAACTCTCTTTATTGCACTTATATTTTATGTTAAACAGTTATAAAAAAGTAGTGATTTGATGAAATACGCGAATAATCTTATTTCGTTTATGTGTAGATTTTCTATAGGGTCAGGTGGGGGAAAGTGGTGGTAAAATCAAGGTTTTTTTTTAAAAATCCTTATAACAGTAAGTTTTAAGCACTAGATATCAGGTTTTTAGTAGATATTATATACATTAGACTTATATAGGTTAGAAATATTGTGTTTATATAAAGTTTTGCCAAGAAAATTTCTTGTAGATTCATTTTAAAATAGGCATGTTTTGATACCACCACTTTCCCCCAGGGTGGGGTAAAGTGGGGGTATAATATGTTTTTATTTATTATTTCTTCAAAATTTAACTGTGAAATAAAGGAAACGCTATGAGATTTACATTCAAATCTATATTCAAAGTATCCAATTTACATAAAATTTCTTGCATAGTTTTTATTATAATTACTGATTAAAAAAATAATGTCCACGACTGTCAAATCTTGGTTCATCTAAAATGCGAATAATGCTGCTAACTTCCACATTATCTTCATCATCTAATTCTGGGAAAGTATAATAATTTCCCAATTTAGACTTAGTAAGATATTTAACATGATATAGATCACCATTTTTCTCAACAACTAGCCCGATAAATGAGCACATCATAATTCTTTTGGAATTGTATTTTACCTCAAGCCATGAACCTTGATTGATTTTTCTGGTATCGAGAGGGGTAGTAGGACTGGTGACTTTTTTTATTTTTGTATCAGACCTTTTTTGGTCTTTTCGTTTAGGAACCTGGCCTAAATTGCATTTTTTCTTTCTGTCTTCTTCTTCCAGTGCTAATCTTTTTAAAACATTCTCTTGAGTTAAAATTTCCCCAGATTTGCTTTGCACCCTTTTTCTTTTTTTCTTAGAGTTATCCATAGCTAGAACCGTGTTTGCAGATGGTGTGGGAGATACTGTCAACAGAATTGCCTTTTTCAAATCTTTCATAGGTGAATCTAGTAGTGCAGAAACTTTAGAAGACGCCGAGCTCTTATTTGTAGCTGCAACTGTTGGATTATTTTCTGTAGGAATTATACGATGTTGAATGGCATTTCTATTGAGAGGATAAAGGCCAGTCCCTCTAAATCCATTTACAGCATTTGTTGCCTTCATTTTTTCAAATAATTTCTTTAGAAGAAATGGAAAGGTTGCTTTGGAAACATTTTGCAACCTGCTCTCTCGATACCACGTTTTTAATACGTCCCTCCACGAATTTTTCATTGGTGAAAAAACTCCAACATCTAGTGGTTGAAGTGCATGGCTGCTATTAGGTGGGAGGCATAGTAAAATAATACCATTATCCATGGCTAGCTTAATGGAATTATATGTTAGGTGACTTCCATGGCCATCATATATTAACAATACCGGCTTTTTAAAGTTTTTGACGAAATCGATAAAAAACTTCATCCACGTTTCAAACAAAAAATCCTGCATCCAACCAGACTCTGTGCACCCGTAAAGAGTTCCTTGTGGCCCTCCAGTCATCCAGGATTGATATAAGTTCTGTCCTTTGTAGACAACAAAAGGAGGTAAATATTCACCAGCAGCAGATATGCAAAATAATACTGTATACATGGCCTTACCACAGTCGGCAGACTTTAAGTAAGCTGTTCGACTTTCCTTCTGAACAAAAATCTTGCTTGATCTGGGATCAGTAGACAACCCTGTTTCATCCAAATTGAAAATCCTTCCTGGCTCCTTAAGCAAACCATTGCTAAGCAGTACATTTTCATATATGTTAAAGAAAGCATTTGCTGTTTCTTCGCACATATCTTTAGCTCTGGCTTTCGTTAAAAGTTCTGGCTTTCTTTTCCCAATTTCTCCTTTCCATCTCTTTTCAAATCCTCTCACCCATTCGATTCCTGGCTTTCCATTAGGAAAGAGATTGCTGAGCTCCTTATTGCTTAACAAGTATGTTTCAACAACATTAAGAATATCTTTTCTGTCGAATGGAAATCCACATTTTGACAGGAATTTCACAGCTTCAACGATGCATTTCTCTTCTTCCTGACTAAGAAAAGGCGATCGGCCAGGTCCTTGATGTGATGGACTTTTAACAATCCACCTCCTTAAAGTTTGTTCAGGAATACCATTTTTCTTGGATGCAGAATAAATAGATGCTCCATTTTTAACTTCTGCTATAGCCATCTGAAGATCATTTTGTGTATACTTAGGACCACTAGTCTTCTTTATGTAGTTTCTAGGCATACTTAAGCTGGAAAAAAAAAATTACATGTCAGTGAACAGTCACACATTAAAATTATCAAAATTTAAAAAAAAAAAGAATTAAATTTATTCTAATGATATTAAAAAATATTCTAAATCATGATTAAATATGTAAAAAATAACTTTTAATTTAATTGCATTATCATATTAAGATTAAAATTTATAAATAAAGCCTATTTTTTTTAGATTAATACTTTTATTACAGCCCATTTTTAAAAATTAATCACATCTACAGTCTAAAATTGAATCATCATACAACATTGAGCTAAGCCTAACTATACCACCACTTTCCCCCACCTCAGAAAAAAAATCATAAAAAATTGAAATAATAAAATAATTCTTACCTTGATGCATGAATCTGTTTCTAAGAAGTTCTTCTACTGAAATGTATCAAAATACACTAATTTTTTCAAGTGAGAAAGGATCAAGAACAAAGTTTATCAATACTATGTGTTAAGAACAAACTGCACATATATGTAAACAAGAAGATAAACAACAGTAAACTTGTTGCCAGATTTACAAATCTTAATAGAAATATTTGTCACAAACTCCAATTATGTATTAATTGAAAAAAAAGTAAAAATATGTACATTTATTGTGAAAAAAGTGCATTTTTTTAGATTACCACCACTTTCCCCCATCCCACCACTTTCCCCCATCTGACCTACTTATTTTTTTAATTAAAATAATTATGTGAATAGTTAGTATTATTTTTACTAATATTCTTTATAATTGAATATGGATTATTAAACAACTGCTATCTTAATGATTGTAAATTTACTTATAAGAAGTGGATTGCACATTCATATTCAAAAATACAACTTTATATTTAATTATAAGTGCGTTTACTTTGCATAGTAAAATGCGCAAAAAAATATAACACCATGAATAATTTTCGTTCTAATAATTGGATTTTCACGTACTAGAACAGAATCTTACGGATTTTAGAAGGTTACCTCAAATATGCTAATTAGTTAGAGCAGACGATATTTTAAATTACGAAATCAGACATAAAAATATACTAAACATACATTTTTTTTCGACGGATTTAGAATTCTGACTCACAAATTGGTGGCAGCAATCTGGGAAATATGGTCCCCTTAGTTTGGTCAGGAGAGCGATCCAAAGTTTAGACCCCTTAATGCTAATTTAACTTCTTGTGAATTTCACCAATTCTCGAGAACATTTTAAGCTAATTAAAAAAAATTTGCAAAAAAAATTATATTTCTAGCAGTTATTTATTAATTTTTGTTATGTTTTATTATTTTATTTAATAATAATCGGGAAAAAAATTGAATTGTGAGTATACAACTTTTTATACTGTTTCAAAGAATGTAGTTTTATGCGATAAAAAAATTGAGTATAATTGGTGGTATCCTAAGAAATCGAGTTTTAAATATACGACTTTTTTGAAATACGATTCTCAGGAACTATTCACCTGTTTTCGCGCAAATTTTGCATTTTTTTATACAAAATTATATTTTTTTTATTCTTATATTCTTATTTTCTAAAAATTAACCTTATAAAAAAAAAATATTAGAGTCATTCCCACGAAATATGACAATTCACAGTCCCTTGTTCCTAGGTCTAATACTATACTACTAAAAGAACTTTTTTTTAAAAAAAAAAAATTATAAATAGCATTATTGTTAGCATTTTAAAATGACTTTGTACTAGCATTGATTGCTTTGTATAGTTAAAAAATTTTATTGAATTTCATAATGCCATGTTTCTGGTATGTCACAAACAATATTTCCAATAATAACTAGCTTCAAAACTTCGTATAAATTTTTCAATATCCAATTTTTTTTATCTCAACCGTTGTAAGCATTTCTAGAATATACGCAGAAGGTGTTATTTACTAAAACTTCGTTTAAAATAATTTTTTTCTGTCAATAATTTGTTTGTCACAAGAAAATCTGTCATTTTCCTGGCTACTTTTATTAAGTGATTTATAACCAAAATAGATAGAGCCAGCAATCAATATCTTATGTTAATAGATTGATTAGATACCATCCTATCTGAACATGTCTTGCTGCATGAATAAAGAACCAATTTTCTGGTTCAAAATCTATTTCAAAAAATTTTTCAAGGTGAGTAGGTTTTTGTGTTGTCATTTTCCTGGCTTCTTGAAACCATTATTAACATAAACTACATAGATTTATCTGAGTTATTTCAAGAAATCCTGTTGTTTTCTGCGGAATGTAAACGTCATTAGGCCAAAATGTTAAATTAAAGTAAAGTTAAATGCTATAAAATGGCAAATTTGTCATTATCCTGGCTGTCATCTTCCTGGCTTATGAATGTCAAGACACTGACGTATTACCAGAAAACTTTTTAAACAATATATTGCAAAGAGAGAAAGCAAATATTAACCTAATACCAAGTCTATGTATGATTGAATTATGCTTGAATGTAACCAAAGTTATTTATTAATTTAATGATTGATTATTATACAAAATTTTATTCTGTACACATCAGCAACAAAATTTTTTTTGATTCTTTCTACAGTGGATAAAAAGAATTAATTTAAGCAATTTATGGTCCATCTAACATAAAGGCTTACGTTTAGTTACTTACTATTAACTTAAAATGACTGTTTTTTAAACTTCTAAGCTAATATGTCATTTTCCTCGCATTCAAGATTTGGTGAATTTATATTTTTTTTTTTTTTTTCTCGAACGAATGTCAATAAACTACACTGCAGTCTGTAAGATATTAATAGATCTAACTAAAAAGTATACAAAAAAAAATTTGGATTATTTTAAAGACTTTAAATTTCCTGAGTTCGATCTTCCTTCCAAACTCTCTTGGTTTCTACCAAGACTTCAAAAACAAGTACAGTAAGCTTTTTTAAAAAAAGAAAAGAAACACCCTGAATAATTTTCAATCTAGCGGACGAATTTTGACGTCTCAAACTAATCGGTTCTGAATTTAAAAAAAACTTTTTTTCGAAGGAGATTTTTTTTGATTTTTCATTTCTATACTTTCAAAATATAGGGGGTAGCCTCAATGTGAGAAATATGGTCCCTGGTCATGAGAGGGATTCTAAGTTTAGACACCTTAACCCCTTAACAGTGACATATATTTCAGAAAAATAAACCAAAAATGGAAAAAAATTTGACTGTTTAATTTTGTTCTTTATATTATTATAAAAGTTAGAAAATAGTTTTTTATTACAAAAATAAAATATTAAGTGCAATAACTACAGTATTTATAACTTTTTATGCACATAAAAAAGTAATGGATTACACACACACACATCTTATTCAATTAGAGCAAATTAAACAAAATTTTGAAGCTAAATATAAAATTACTAGTATAATATAATATAAAAGTACAACAATATGATTTTCAATACATAAATTTTACAAATCTCTTACAGTATGGTATATCCCAAAGACCCCACCCACATTTTCCCTCCCTTGACTGAAGTCGTAATCGATGAAAAACTAAGACCACTAGTGCCATCTATCAGGAAAATAATGAATTAAATATCCTTAAGTAGAAACGAACGCAGCTCGGGCTTCGCAAAATAAAAACGTTAATTTTTCTCCTGCCCGAAGTCAGTTCAACATTTGTTTTATGTGGACCAGTATGACAAAGATCATAGAAATTTTATGTTCATATCTATTTGGCATAAAAAAAAGTAAAACTTTATATTAAAAATGTTTAAAAAGGTATGAATTTGTGTCAGTTTAGAAACTGTTTTAGTATTAAAATTATTTTAATGCTTTAAGCAAATTATCAACTTACTTTTTTTTTCGACCATTGCTAGCAATTTTTTTCCAAAATGTAACTACGACTATTATATCATACATGTGCTTTACAATAAGCAACTAAGCAATTTAATGCCCTTCATCAAAGAGAAATAAATATTTTTAATCTTACTTTCCATAGTTTAGAACCTGAAAAATTAACATTCATGCGTGACAAAAAGTAAATTATATTTTTGCAACATTTTAAAAGTATAATATTATTCCTAACACAATTACTAATAGCTCTTTCTTTTTCTATCTAGGCAAGATAATGAAACTAGTAACAGATACATTACAGAAATAGGTAAAGATCCTTTATATTTTCATTGTTATTAACTATTCGTTAAAAGATACATTACCACAACTTAGTTTTTCTCACATTTAAAAACAATTTCGTTAAAAATTTTTAAGTTTCAAAAATAGATATTTTTTAAAAATATTTTTCATGTATCTCAAACCTTCCCCACTAATGTTTTTTCTTAAATAAATTTTCAGTGTTATTGAAAGGTTATTAACCATTCAGAATAACTATATAACTAATTAATTATAAAACACTCCCTAATTAAAAAACACTAAAAACAATTAATGAATTCGTTAACTTTTTTGATGAACTAAAGAGAATATTTGAGTTTAAACCATTAAAAATATTTTAAAACATATTTACAAAAATATTATGAATTGGAGACAAATAATTATTTTCTTTCCCCCTTTATTTAGTATTTTGAAGCAAATGGGAGTTATTCAACTATAAAAAAATACCAAAAAAATGAAAAATAAAAAGTAATTATTTGTTCAGTGAAAAAGTTTTTATTTGTTAGAATTTTCCAGATTCGCAAATTCGTCAGAATAACTGCCGATTTTCTTTCAGTGAATTAATAAAAGAATTTTATTCCATATTTTACAATAAATTTTAAAATATATTTTCAAGGACGACGATCGACGATCAAGTTATTTCAAAATAAAATCATTATCAATAAAAGTAGCAGTCATTTAAGTTCTGACTTCATTATTTAAACTAATTACATGCAAAATTAATTAATACATGTTTACATTTAAGGTGCAAATTGAAAGTAACATTAAATATTTTTACATTAAATTTAATATAAATAATCAAATAATTAATATAACTAATCTTCATCTTTTATTAGAATGTAGCCTACTTAATCAAACATAAAAATTACATTCATTATAGAAAGATACAATTGATAAATAACAAAAATAAATTATGCTTCAACGTTTCAATCATTTTTTATAAATTTCAGGAAGGAACAATGAAAGATTTCAAGGAGAAAATCAACTAACTCAACCATTTAAAAAGCTCCGATTCAGTGGTTTGTAATATTTTGTCTAAATCACATTTCTAGCAAATTTAAGTATGAACTAGGTACAGACTTTTGAAAAATTTAACATTTCTATATTATATGCTAAATTTCTATATTATATGCTTAATTTCTATATTATATATTAAATTTTATAACTTAACAAAGAAAGTTTAAATGAGCATTTAAATAAATAAATCTACTGTTGATTAAATTAAATTATTTAATTGGCAACAGCTCTTTTCCAAAACTTATAATTTTCTAAGATTCACAAAATTAAGCATGTTCTTTACTTCCAAATTATTAAAAAAAAAAAAAAATTCTTTATTTTAATCTACCCTATGGATTGTAAAATTATATATACAAGCTTTGTGATAAATGGAAATATAAGTTTTACGCACTCTTAAATTCACTTAGGCGCTGCCCATAAATGATGTCATACTTTTTTTCTCTAATTAACTTTAATCAATGCACATGCAAGTACATATCAGTAAACATTGCTATGTTGAATAATAAAATAATTATAAAACGCCTTTCTTTATTTCTTTTCCTTAATTTCTTTTTCTTTGTCAGTTCTCTCTACACTACACAGAAAATATTGCAAAAATCAATAAGTAATTGATACAGAAATAAAAAAATAGCTAAATGCAAGAAATAACTTACCATTTCGAGAATGCTCTCAAATTCTTAATGTATATATTTACGTATACAACTTATTATCTTAACATAGATGTTTTCACAATTTCAGATGATGTTATTGATAACGAACGAAAAAATTCAAAATTATATCGAGATAGACACCAGAGCCGGGGCAACTGTTTTTCACGAATTTGTAGCTGCAAAATTCTTTCTCTTCTTTTTATAGCCTGGAATTACATTTCAAACCTTTTTTAAAGTGAGAAAATTTTAATTGTGTAAAAATTTAAACCATGAACCAAAAAGTGTTTTGAAACCTTAATTGGCGTACCTTGTCCAATCAATGTAATTAAAAGTGCAAGTATTTAAAATAATTAAATAGGAAAATCGAAGTGCATTAATTTTAAGATCTTTTCATCATACATTTTAATAACTACTTTTATTTTTTTAAAAAAAAAAAACATTAAATATTAATATATGAAGTAAAATTAGCAGTGAATTTTTGACGATAAATTGAAGTTTTCATTTACCTTAACCGACCAAGACTAATAAGCCCGTAGTAAAGAAGTAATAAATTCAAGGGCAAAATAAGAATGTTATTGCTGGCAAAACTTTAACTCCTATATGATATTTATGATATAAGGTCAGTGTGCCTAAATGAGACACGATTTCATGTAAGTTTGTTGCATTTAAGTTGCATATCTTGAAATTGTAAAATTTTAACTGGAGTTCTATGCCTGTTGACAACAGAAATTTCAATGGTTTCCTAACCGTTGTAAAAAGAATTTATCGCCAAATGAAATTTATCGTCAATCACAATTTCGAAAGCTTTCTGAATAGTGTGCTCAATTTTTAACGTTGTTACGTACATAGTGACAGTACAAATTACAATTGCTTCTGACCGCTACGAGAAAAATTTATCTAATCAAAGTTTTGATAACTTTCGGACTAGCTACTTTGCCTAAATTCTAACTAGATTTCTGGGTCTGATACCAATACAAGTTACCCAACCCCGTTATCCCAACTAGTTTATAAGTAGATACATAAATTGTATGTTCATGCATATATTTTAAGTACATACCTTCATACATTGATTGGAAATACAATGTACCTGCATGTACGATGAACGTACATAACTACATTTTATGTACCTGTATACATGAATATTTTATATACATACAATAAGTACGCATGTAGATACAATGCACGTAGATACGTACACGTATGTGTGTACATATATATGTATATACAATGTGTATAAGTACGACAAGAAACCAGAACAATAAACCATTGTATGTATGTACGCACGCACATGCATTTTCTGTACATGCCTACATAACTGTGTTAAAAATGTGCATACATACGATGTATGTGAGTATGTATGAACATAGAATGCATATACATACTATTATATATTTATCAATTGTATTTACTTACATTACATTACATTAACTTACTTACATTAATTTTATATAAATATGTACATACACACATACAAATATTAAAAGTACATGTGTACATAAATACCTATATTTTATGTACATAATACATCCAAACTCTGCATACAGACATAAATTTTATGTACTTGCATAAACATATTGTTAAAATATCTATATACATATATTGCATGCAAACAAACTTTGCATTAACATACATTATGTACTGTGTACCTCAATATATTGTATGTCCTATAGTACTAGCATTCATACTGTAATCCCATATTATATTATTTGTAATTTCTAGTTTATAACAGCTAATCGTAATTATTTTTATCATATATTTTGATAGCTTGCAGTCATAACTACATGTATTTACAATAACATGCAATCATGATTATTTTTGCCGCGTCTTTTCATTAATTAAAATCATGATAAGATGTAATCTATCAATTTTGATCACATAGAACCATGAAAACCTGCAATCGTTTCTTGTTTTTACTACATTTAATGATCCCTACATATAATCAGATATCGTGGTTAATTGTAAATCGTAATTACTTGAAATTGCAATTTTAAGTAATTGATTACATAATAGTAACTATATGGAAAAAATTGGAAATGTTATCGATTGCAATCGACACCTAACTCTGGAAAGGCTGCACAGCAAGTCACTTATTTCCCGTTTTTTTTTCGTATTAAATAGATGGTCAAGGCAGTGCTGTGGACACCTGCGACCTCTATTCGGGGATAGTGACCTCCATTTCGGGGTAAAACGTCGTATTTAGGACATGTTGGAGGAGCATCAAAATAAGTTATGAAACTTCAACGTGAAATTGCCCATTAGAAAAGGTTTTAAATATGTGGAAATGAATCGAGATGAGTGCTCCAGAAATACAAAATTTTCAGTCGATCGCATTTACGGATAAATCTTAAATTAACGTAACTGAACATCGTCGCATTTAGGGAACGTCGCATTTAAGCACACTGACCTTATATGTTAACTAAAAAGAAATGGTATCGGATGTAACATTAAAATTCTGATAACAGACAAAACATTTTTAGAGTTCAAAGCCCTTAATTTCAAATGCAGTGTTCTTTCTCTCGAAGATGGAGCCAATCGGTGCTGAGCAAAAATTTCATATTAGACAGTTTTCCGCATTATGCACCCGCATATTTTTTATAAAATATAAAACTTAAAGTTTCGTCACATCACATTGAACTTATTAAATAATTTTAACTGGAAAAAAAACACTGAAAAATCAGATTTTTTTTAAATTTTTAATCAAACGTTTAATTACAATTTATATAATATGATATACATTTCCTTATAGCACTTCATCCTTTAGTTTGCAATGAATAATATTTTCAATTTAAAATAAGTCCTTAATCGATGTTTGCTTTCGTTTACTATTTGCAACTAATTTTTCTCTTGCAAGTCTATTATAACATAAAATACTTTGATGTTTCCCGTTGAAATAAAAAAAAAATTTAAAAAAAAAAAGACTAGAAAAATAACATCTTGGTAATTTTTATCCCACCATTATTGTCATTCTCTTCTGTACATGTCTATAATATTGTTATAAGTGTCCTCTTCTTTGTGGCATTCATATTGTTGATATGAAGCACAATTTCAATCAACGACAATTGACAGCACAAATTTCATCAACGTTCGAAATAAGTAAATAAACATTCGTGTTATAAATAAATGAATGAATAAAGGATCAGGGAAATATTTTTCACATCTTTTATTGTGTTGTCTAACGTTCATTTTCCACGATCGACAAATTCCGACTTATGCAAATTAAATTATAGTCATTTATAGGGTTTGCAAAAAATTTCTAAGTTTTCCGTTTTAGACAGAACTCCACTTTACTTCACAGTCATAGAGTTTACTGCATATTATTTATCCCCTAATCAGTACTATGTTTCTCCAAAATTAACCCCCCCCCCCTTAAAAAAAATCAGTTATTCTGTATTGAAATAGAAATGCAGTGCCGCAAGAGTGGAATCCCAAAGGTGCAGAGGAAAAATGCGTGACTTCTGCATCTGATGACACTGGTTCAAAACCCACATTTATTTTTGTTTCATTTTAAAGTTTTTAGCTAATTAAATTTTTTTTTCAATATTAAACTTTAATCATATCAATTAGCTTCGATTAATCATCCAATTTTCTATCATATAAAATCCCGATTTCGTTTATCACGTCTTTACGTTGAACAACGTATTGAAACAAATTTTCCATGACCAGGTCTCTAATATTTATCAAGAACGACGGCTTTGAAATGATAAATTAAATAATAAATGGGTAATTTTGCACTGTAAGCAAAAGTAAAATGCAATGCAATATTAAAGAAGACTCGTTTTGATTTCAGAATTTGTACTTTTTCTAAACCCTTTGTTTTATATATATATTCCAATGTTTGTAATATTTAAATGTTTGTAATAATTATACTGTAATTTGTATCTTAGTGATATTTAAATTTTTTTAGTCTTTGAAAGACATATTTATTATATCAATGTTTGTAATATCATTAATGTTTATATTGTTGTCAGCAAGTGAAAAATGTATTTATTTTAATGTTATTTCATAATAACATAACTTAATCTTATTATTCTATAAATGAATGTTTTATTCCATTAGCAATCTGTAAATTTTTGGAATTCTTAACTTCTGTTTCTTAAATGAATACATGTTTCCAATTAGCGATCGAAATGGGCTGCAGGCAATCTCTACCTACGGCAACACTTCACATGCTTTCCCCATTAGCGTGTGGAAAGTCATAGAGGAAGGAAGTACGTTGGTTTCTCTCTTGATTTTCATATAGATTAAAATCTTTTAAGTTGGAAAACTATACGGAACTGAAAACTACATTAAACATAGTTCTAAAGAAAAGTATCACGGAAATTTTAAAAAATATTTTTATTAAATAAAAAGGAAAAATATTAAGAAAAGGGAAAATATAGTAGTACATTCCTATACAACTGAAAAGAGGAGGAGTGGGAAGGGAGAAGGGCTAAAGGCATGAAACCGGTCTCTCTTCAGATAGCGTATTCGAGTGTTGCGATCGCTAATTCATCTCGCTAAATATCTGAATTATTTTTTTTTTTTTTCCATCTGAACTGAAACAATTTATACATTTAAAAAATGCACATATCTTTAAAATTGAATTATAATAATAAACATCTCATTTGAAAATAAAAAGATATCTCCCCCTCAGCAAAACGACACAAAGTAAATAATGCATTAGGTGCATGTTTTATTACGTTATAAATCATGAGAAAAAAATTAATAACATTTTATAAAGAAAATCGTTTTACTACTGAAATAATTAGTTAAATTAATTCAGCACGTTGAATTAATTGTTTTACTTAAAATATATTTAAATCGAACTTTTTTTAAATTCTTATTTTAAAAAAATATTTAGTTGAGCGGTACTAATTTTATCTGAGGTTATCACTTTTTTAGATAGTTTTTTTTTTTTTCCCTTACATAAATAACAGTTCAAATAATGGTTTAATTTTTTTTTTATTTCGAAAATATGTGTTCAGATATATAATTCTAAGAACTCACGCAATGCTCTATAATATTATCATTGCATGTCTTTTTCCTAGTGTGTGTCTGAAAAACATTATGAATTAAACATATTCTGATGTTCAGTAATTTAGTAATTAACACGTCGATTCAAAACAAAATAAAAAAATATAAAAATTTAATATTTTTTTACATGCAACTTTAATGTTTACTCAAAAATACAGAGACTCGTAATTATTTTTCCAACTTCGATCGACATGCACTATTTTGCAATTCTTTTATGGGAAAGTCAAGAATCTTTAAAATTAAGCATCAAGATAGCATTTTCTTCAATCAAAATTGCTTGTCTAATATTTTTTATTCATTCTCGATCAAGATCAAAAAAATATTATGTTAATATTAAAAACAAGGGGAATTTTTGAAGTCACTAATTATAACTCTGAGGAGAAAATTCGATTAACAAGTTCAATACAGCTGACAGCAAGCAAATTGTAGCAAAAAATACCTTGATTATAAGTATTTGACATAGCTTCTTTGACAATGACGTTTATTTTGAAATGACACGTGATATGTGAGCTAAAGATTCGGTAAATTATAATTAAAAATTATCAAACTAACACCCAAATGGTTATCTTTCAGTTAATATTTTAATCACTCACGAAAGGTCATAGTTACTTTAGTTATTAAATCTTTTGTGCGAGCCACCATTTTGGATCATAGTTGGTCTCATAGACAGTAATTATACAAAACAACAGTATTTCCTTTAAAATTATAGTAACTGCTAAAGATTGTTTTAAATATTTAAAGCTAATTGTAAAAACCAATTTTAACACATTATCTTTGTTAATATAATTTTATGACAACCATCAAATGGAGCTATGATCACAATGCAAAGCGTTTCATACCAAGTAAATTGTTAAAAATCTACTACGGTTAACTGCAGTACAATAACTTGATATGTCTTATTTGTTTCAAAAATAGCAATCCTATAAGGCGGATTTTTAGAATCATTTTCTTATCTTCAATTTTAAAATCTTGTTTTTTGAACGAAAAAAAAAGTATTATATATTTTGAACGACAAAAATATCGTACAAAAAATTGAAATATAGAAGGCATTAACATATTTATATTTAAAACAAGAATTTTAGAGTTAATTACGAGATAATAAGCCAGCAAAAATGATAAGCTTTTTTTCTTCTTTTATTCAGTTTCGACAGACTAGTTAAAGAATCGATTCCTTTGACTGTCATTGGGACTGGATTAACTTTCTTCTACTATTTTATCCTTTTGAATAAGCATTCAAATACATAATTTCATGTATGTTCTCGACATGAAGAAGAAATATTGATCGGATTTTCATGTAGAATTAGACATCCCTTATACTTATTTAAAAGTAATTTTTGAAATGTGATTATGATCTACCTTAAATAAATGGAATAAAAAAACAATTTAACTAAGTTATTTACTACAAATAATAAAGCATAAAAACGCACAAAAAAAAGGAAATTCCATTAAAATATATTAGCAAACTATATTGAATAATGCTCTTTTAATATTGATAAACACATAATAAATAAAATAATTACAAAAGAAAGTACTATAACATAAGATTTGTTTCAAATTATAGTTCTTTTTATATTGTAAAATGAAGCAGTGTCACTAATTCTAGTTCAAAAACTGACACCAGACAATTTCGTCAATGAAACTTTGAGAAACCCTAAAAAGAATTATTTTAAGAGCAATATAATATAATTTCCCTTCTATTCCCTGTGCAAAAAAGCAAGTGTACTATTACAAGGCATTTCTAGCAACAAAAAAAAAGAAGGAACGATTATATAGAATACTAAAATGTGAAAACAAAATAGTTCCTCACTGCAGACTAAGTACAAAAATATAACGGTTTGAGATAACAATTGTTTGGGGAAAGAAAAAAGAAAAAAACCTTCGTAAGAAACAAAAGTCTTTCAGAATACATTAATATTTAGATCTTGTAAATCTCAAGGGATTAAAAATTAGAAGAAACAACTTATTTTAAGCTATTCAAAACATTTAACATTTTTTTCAAAAGCATCATTCTCAGCATGTTAAATATTCAACTAATAGGTTGTTTTTTTCTTTGGTCCTATCTTTTAAACATACAGAGGATAATGACAACTACAAAGAGACATGCAAATAAGATACAAATTCGTGTTGCTAATCCAACAAAAGTAGAGATATGAAAAAAATTATAAATGAAGATCAAAAAACTTTTGCAAATAATAGGAAAATTTATAATATAATAACAATGAAAATTGAAAGTAAATGAAAAGAAGAAAACTAATTAAGAGAAAAAATAAAGAAATAACGAGAGAAAGACTAGAAAAAATAAATGACTAATCTCGAAATTTTTTTTTAAAAAATATATATACATTAATGTTCTTATATGAGTCATCATTATCAATTGCATTTGATGTCCATTAAAAAAAAATAAAAAAATTTAAGGTACAAACGTAACATAATTTTTCTATAATATGAGCATCGGGAGACACTTTCAAGTAGAAAAAATATAAAACATGACTTAAGAAAAAATAGTATTTTAAATAATTTAGTAGAAAGGGCTGTGAAAATATAGTTGTTAAAAACATAAAACCTAAAATGATTTTTCTCAATAACTTTCCAGAAACTAAAAATTCTACTGTTATATTTTATGATTGTGTTAAGTACTCTAAATTACATTCTAAAAGAGTTATAAAAAAAAATTCATAAAAATACAAGTTTCCGCATAACTAAATACTCTGCAAATACAAAATAGGAATTTATGTACGGCAAAGCTATAGAAAAGAAATATAGACATCCATGTTTGGTTGATGAATCAGAAGCTTTTTAGAAGTAAGTACTTTTCAATGTCATGTCTGTTACCCTAATTAGTCATAAATAAAAAAATTTATTTATATAACAGGGTAATTTACTTACAGGATAGATTTCTAGAAAGAAAAGAAAAATTTTTTTAATTCCTCTTCAATGCCATATCTGTTACCCTACCTGGTAACAGATCTGAAGAACTTGATAACAAACATAGCAATATAACAAGGTTTTCTTGTAGATTTTTTCTTACTCCTAATAATTATAAAATTATATAGTAAGTATCTTTGTCTGTAGTATGAAAAAATACTAGGGATTGTGGTAATAGACATCACAATTTTTATCGGATCCAGAAAAAAAATTTATCAACAAAAAATATTATTTTTTTTTTTATTTTTTTTTTAAAAGAGAGAGAGAACTGTATGGAAAACATTTAAATAATAGTATGAAAAAGGTATATGAGTTAGATTATTTTTAAAAAATTTTTTAAAAAATTTTTTTTCCCTTCAGATTTTAAGATATTGTGCTATACATTAAGGCGATATTTTATAAAAATCTAACTTCAAAAAGCATTCATAAAACGACTTTTATATTAGTTATTTATTTTTTACAACTCATAAACCAAAACTATCTGACATAATTTGAAGAGTATAAGCTCTTGACTAAAGTTTTTTTTATCAAACACAATCAAATTAATTTAGCGCCAAATACAGTATACTCTCGACATCTGAAAGTTGAAAAGACGCTAAAAAAAATTTGAGATAAGAGTTTTCAAGTTAACAAGTTCAGATCTAAATATGTTCTAAAAAGTAGAAAAACATATTCTAAAATATTACTCTAAAAAGTACAGTCATGAAACACAATAAATACTATTAAATATGTATGTAATGATAGTTGACTATAAGTCTGAATACAACAATGATAAATTATTTTTAAAGGTAAGACAAAAATAATTATGCATTAAATAGAAAAGAATTGGTTTACAATAAACTTACATAGCGATTTTTCTGAAAAGACTCAATTCCTATTTCAAAAGAAATTTGACAAAACGAAGTTTTGAGAAGAAACTCTTCGACATAGGAATTCAAATTAACATTAGGAGGATATATAAGGTCAAAGGGAAAAATATTTTTTTGACGTTACAAGGTTTGAGATATGGAGAGTATACTGTACCCACATAACGGAACTATCTTTTTTTGCAGTTAACTTTTATTTGTTTTATGGCTGTTTGCTAAGGTTCTATTTTAATTACATGTATAACAAAAAATAGATATCTATTAAAAGTTAGTTTTCTTTTTAATTGTATTTATATAAAATCATGCATATTAAACGTCATATGACAAACAAACAAAAATTACTTTAAATTTTCAAAAAAATCAAACAAAAATTTATTTTTAGGTAAAATTGCTTGTGCATTTTTAAAATATCAAACAGGATAATTCTTTTCCACATTCACAAAAAATTATTTCTCTAAGATAATTAAAATTGAAAAGAATTGCTTTCAATAGTACCAAAAGAATATTTTACTTTTGCTTATATTAAAAGCAAACTATGTTTTCCAGTTGCTCTTATATCCAACTTCAATCTGTCATAAATAGCAAAAAAAAAAATGTGAGTTAGTCATCAGCAACTTCCTTATATTCCCTTCCCAATAGAACTCCCTCGAGACAGTGACATAACTCATGACTCTTAAATCAGTCACTTCAATCACTCTAATTTTTTTTCAAAAAAAAGTGTGAAATGTTGTTTTATTGCAATTAAAATTTTTAAACCTAGGCAGTCAAAAATCATTAAACAATACTTTTATTCATTTTTAAAGGTGCAAAGTGTACACTGCCTATAAAAGAAAAAAAAAACATTTTTGCAACAAATCCAAACAAAGGTCATGGAGGTTAAGATACTACAATTTTGAGAACAATGGCAACGCTGTTGTTTGGCAATGCAGTTAGCAATGCACACAGACCGCCTTTACTTTTCACACAAGCTGATAACCATTGATCTGAAGCTGGAGATTAAACCCCAGTTCTTCATAATGACAGTTCAGTACCTTAACCACTGAGGCATCGTGACTTAAAAGAAGATATAAATCTATAAGAATATATAAATTTATTCTCTCTGTAAAAAGATATAAATTTTGCAATAATTTGTTACATAACTTTTTATAAGTACTTTTTATTTGTTACATAACTTATTATATTTATAGCAATCTAAAATTTCTATTTTCCCTCTAAATAATTTTAGAGATTTAAAAAGCATAAATCTTAACCAAAAAATTTACTTACCACTCAACAACAAAACGATATAGGCAAAATAATTTTTAAAATAAAAATTTATACAATGTTGTGAAACCAAAAAATTAATTTTTCTATATCATTCACAATGTTCAGAATAAAAATAAAATAAACTTGTCAAAGGAAATCGGTACTAATTACTGTTCTTAAATCAAAATGTAGTAAGGATTCTAATTTTGCCCTCATTATAAATACAGGGAATATTATATCATAAATATTTAAAATGGTTTGTTTTCAAAATTTTCAAATTTGAATTAAAGTTTTTTTTTTCCATAGCTTTGAACATTGTTAGAAATTATTTTAAACTTAGACCAAGATAAATGTTTACACAATAAAAGCAAAAGAAAGTACTTATTTTAAGTGAAAAAATTTAAGATAAAATGAAATTGCATTGAACATAATACTAAGTTTAAATGTTAGCCATTACTTTTTGTAAAATATTGATCAATGTCAGGGTATCTTACTTTGTCAAATGAATGACAACAAATACCATTTAACAAAGTATGCCGTTATTATCTCTATCTGCTTTACAACTGTTATTAAAACAAATTCAAAAACTGTACAAAGCCTTTTCCAAGAGCTCTTTTACCATTTATTAGCAACAAATAAAATTCAAAGTAGTTTTAATTAAGAATAAAATCTTATTAAAGAATGAATCACTTCTTTTTTGCACAGCTTGACCTGAATGATGTAGCATATTCAATCACTCCCAATGATTTATGTCGACTATACTTAACATTTGATATTATAAACTGTTCGAAAATAAAAAGAAGAAGCAATTTATTTAACTGATTATTAACTGACAACCTTGAATTCAGTTCGAAGTTCAATCAAGTTTTTTTCCAACACAGAAAATTCATTTCCTCTGATATATTTAACACAGAAAGTCTATATTTCTTTACAAAAGTGTCTAAATATGACAGTTAAGGGGCTAAATAGCATTTTTAAAATAACAACATGCAACACATTCGTAACAGTTTTAAAAAACATTTTAAATAAAAGACAATGCTTTACTTAAAATTTTTATTTTAAAGCTTGTAGGACAGTGATAGTATGTCATATCATTAAGAATTACATCAAAAAATGTTAAAATATATTAATATGGAATAATTAAAATTTTGTTTATAGTTTATGACATATAAATACTATGACAAAAGAAAAATATGTAATTAAGAATAAATAAAAGAGTTGTGCATAACAAAATACATAATCCATATCAAATTAATGTGTAAAAGTAAAAACAAGTTTGTTTTTTTTACATTGAAAGACATAAATGCATATTTGGATATAGTAGGAACAAATGTATAGTTATGGCTCAGTGGAAAATAATGCCATTTTTGGAATAAATTCATTTAAAAGTAACAGTATTAAAGAAAAAATTAATTAAAATATTTAGAATGTAAAAACAGCAACATATAAACTACATTTTATAAAAGAAATTAATGACAAAATTATAATTTTCCTTGAATTTAAGTATTACGCCTAGAGCAACAAAATTTTAGATAGGGAATATAATTATAAATTTAAATAAGATATCAATGAGATTTTAAGCTACAAAAATCAATTAAAACTAAAATACTATAATCTATTTTATATTTATATTATATTTCTCATTTGTATTAAACATATTAAATGAAAGTACAAATGTATGTATAATTTTCCAATTGAGAAGAAGTTGAATTTAGAAAAGTTTTAAAAACTGAAATAATAATTATCATTTATTTGCTTAACATATCAAAATATATCAGTGGAGCCTTCATATTGCGAGGATAAATATTGCTAACATGGAAAAAAGGTAAACTGGATAAAAGCAAAAAGTAATATAAAAATTTTTAATAACACAATTTAATCAATAAAATATAATTTTTAAACCTAATGACCATGGCATTGTTAATTAATATGTTGAAATTGCTTAGGTTTTTTAGATGTTCACCAACTTCATTATCCTAATGTGTATAGAGAAATAAATCCCATCACAATTTTAGTGGGTTTACATTTTACAATAAAAAATGTTAGAAATCTTCTTAAAGAACTATTCAAAGAACAAACCATAAAGTAGAGAGGGATAGGCATAATGTTTGGAAGGTGAAGCCATAACCACACAGAGACCACTATAACGTGTGGTCCAAGGCCAGAGTCAAAACTTTCCTTCTATGGTAATTGAAAGAGTTATTTTAAATCATAATTATATAAAATTGAATAGTTCTCAGAATGATCATTCAAATTTATATGAAATGTATATTATTATTATAAAAATTTAGCTACTGAACAATGAGTTTAAAAATTTTAAACTAAAACAATTCATTTTAAAAGACAATAAATTCATATTTTAATATTATTTTATTTTGATTAACTCCTTCTCTGTCGGCATCGCATCTCATACATTCGGTGTTTTTGCGACTATATGGGCAGCAAAAATTGCCTCATTGGAATTGAATTCGTCGCTACTGACACACCTTTGTAAATCCTACGAAATTTTTGTATTTTTGAATATTGCTAAGAGATGCCGCAACCAGTCCCATTTTCTTTACATTTTTGCAGTGAGATTTTCCGCCTTGAATTGAAATCACAATCATTTGGTATTTTCTGAAATTTTGTTTTCATTAGTGTTACCATTGCATTTCAAAATAGTTTGATAGTTTTGTGATAAATATGATTTTTACGCTCTGATGTCCAAGACTGATTGTAAAGCTGTTTTAAAGGTTAGATTGGAAAATTATTTTCCAAAAATTTTTTTACCTAATTTTCATAATCGTTTTATGCAGATATTTATCTTAAACACTACAAAGCAATAGAGTTAATGAATATGTTATCACATAATATTTTTAAAAGTTAAAACTTAGGTGCATTGCAGCAAAAACTAGAAATCAGTGGACAGGACATCACATTTTTAACCACCAATAGGTCAAGCAAAAAGCTGCTTGCTGTCAAAAATATTTTGCATTTTTAATTTCAGGTTAGAACATAACCAGCAATAAAAAAAATGCTTTTTTTTTAGTAGGAAATACAAATATATATATATATATATATATATATATATATATATATATATATATATATATATATATATATATATACATATATATATATATATTTATATATATATATACACATACATATATATATATACACATGCATATATATATATACATATATATATATACACATACATATATATATATACACATACATATATATATATATATATAACAGAGAAGGATAAAAGCAATATTATGCTTTTTTAACATCACTTACATATTAATTCAAAAGCTCTTTCATATTTGTGTTTTTCTTTTTTCAAACCAAGACTTCCAATCTTATGAGTTTAACAAATATAATAAATTAATTTAAATTTATTATTTCATAAAACTTTGAAATCAACTTTATTTTGTGCATGTATTACTGAAATCTAAAACAAAAATTAAATGAAGTCCCAAGTATCAACAATTTTTTTTTTAATGTTAGATGAAAGATATATAGTTTATTTAATGAATTTTAAATTTTATTAAAAACATTTTATGTGATACTGAAATCAATTTGACAGCTCCTATTCAAAAGGCTCATTAAATGGTGCTCTCATATTTTGATATTTGTGTTAATAATAAAATTAAAAGTTTAAATAAAAATATACATAAATTCTTAATCATCTCAATAACATATTGATGCTCTGTGATAAGATATAAAAAAGTGGACAATTACATAACAAAGTTAAAAAAAGATTATCAAGTGGCTATCTACAGTAATTAACAGGTTTAAGCAAATTTAGAAACATTGCACATTTCATATTTTGTTTTATTATATAATTATTGAGTTTCGATAATACATTTTATTGCATCTCCTCTTACTTAAATCAATGCTTTTCCACCTAGCATTTTGATGGATTCAATGCCATCCACTCACTTAAGATGTTGCATTGACTCTTTACAATGAGACAAACTTATATTTTAAAATATAACAAAACTTAAAAATAATACTACAGAACAAGTTGAAAGTAAAAACCAAACATTCATAATTTAATTTTATTTTCTAAAAAAGAATTAACAGGAACATTGTTAAAAAGAAAACAATTATATAGCAGCAAAATTATAGCAGAAGTGTTTAACAAAATTTGTAAAAAAAAAAAAAAACAATTAATAAAAATTTCACACTTTTTTGTTCACAATTTCTTATTTCAGTTTGACATAGATAAAATTGAGCTTGTTTTGTAATAAGTATATATATTGCTATGGGTATATAATTTTAGTCTCACACTAAATTAGTTTGAAGATCATATATTTATAAAACCAATCATTCAAGAAATGTTTAATAATAATACAGAACTTTTTTTCAAAACATTTCAGAATAGAAGTTTGGTTTGCAAGAAACTGAAAATGCTTATTAGTACACAAAGTTATTCTTAAATCAAGCTAAAAGTTACCACTGATCCCTGTGGCAGAACCACTGCAACATTGTCACAGAACTTTACAGAGTTCTTGCAGAAAGATTTTTTTTTTGGGAAGTAAAAATTTTTGACTTGCTTTTATGCAGAAATTTACAAGTAAAAGTTGAATCGTAAATATAAATAATCACTTTTTGAAGTGCTCAATTTAAGCCGATATCGTAATTCCATTTTGATTGTATTTTCAGCAGTTATTAACATTGATTTTAATGTGACTTTTAGATATTCCAATATATTTCAGGCCATATTTGAAATTTGAATAGCGCATTTGATCATTTACTTTTTAAGGCAATGATTCTATTGATTTTCTTGGCAGTTATTGCTTTTGATTTCCACATTGTTTTTAAAACCCAATATTTTTTATACATTATTTATCACAACAATCAAATCTTGAAATGAAACACGCCTTTGAGTAACCCCTTTCTGAAGAGTCCAATTCATGTGATTTCATTGTCGATCTGTTTTTTGATAATTACTGCTACAGATTTCATAATATTTAATTATTACTATAATGTAATAATGATTTGCAAAATGCGATAAAGGAAATAATTAGTGCGCTCCCCCCTTACAAAATGCAAGAATATTGCCCATAATATTAGAATAAATAAAATATTACCTATTAAATAAAAAAAATACTTTTTTTTTGTTTTGTAAACACAGCTTTTTGTAACCTTAAATTAGTAACATACATCTTTGTTATGATTGAAAGTACTTGCAGAAAGATATTAGTGCTAGAGACTTTAGTTGCAGAAAGCCCGAAAAAATTCTGCCACAGGGCCATTAATAAGAAATGCAAGCAATCTAGTAATGAAAAATCTATCAAATATATATAAGTAAAAACACACTTGATTTGATAAGTATTATAATTGAAAACATAAAAAAGATAAAATTTTTCGATTTTGGAAAAATTTTAAAAATAATTACAAAAAAACAAAAAAAAAACATTGAAAACCAAGTTAATTGAATCAAAGCTAAAAAGAGAAAAGTTTCATTTTAAGAAACAAATAAAAAAAATCTTGAAGAGAAAACAGATTTCCCAACCTATAAACATTCAACCAAATATAACAGAGGAAACAACCAGTTAATATATATATATCTATATGATAAAACAATGCTCAAAATAATAATGATTACATTAAAAAAGGAAAATGAAGACAGTGAAAACATTATTTACTTTATAGATCAGTTTAGAAAACCAGAGTTGTTATGATTTAAAACACTTGATTTAAAAAATGATGAAAATCGTGGTAATTTAAATTGTTTGATTTTTTTAAAAAAATGAAACTTTCAAAAGCAATCTAGAAAGTGACACCTCTATAATAATGAGCCATTCTTAGCAAAAATGATAATGTATTTACTCACATTTAGTTTGAATAGAACAAAATTGTTGTTTTTCAGATCAAATCAAAATATACTAAGATTAAAAAATTGTTCAAATCTCGTTTTTCTATCACACAAAAGTGAAATACTAAAAGCCACATTAGTATTTAATTCCAACATACTTAATTTTATAAAAGGTACAAATCCTCACAACCTGATATATTTTAAATAAGAAAGTAGAATATATTAAGTTGAATAAATTTTAAAGAACTCTCAATTTAATAAAAAGAAAAAAGAAAAGGGAAAAAACAAGTTACTTAAACATTTCTAACATAATAAATTATAAATGCCAATCTTTTTCAATAAAAATAACAAAACAGTGAATGCATTAAGAAATTCCTTATCACATCAAACAACCAGCACAAAAATACACACTATGAAATCTTATAAATTATGAAAACAAATACAAAATAGAAAAAATAATAATATTTTACACATTAAAATATATTTTACACAAAAATAATAGAAGATAATATTTAATTGCAAAAATTATTAATTCATCAAATGAATAAATAAATGGAAATAAATAATACCGACTTTTTTAAATCAGTATAAGTGACTTTGGATATGAATCACATGACTAACTATATCAATGCAAATGATTTGCAACACGAGTATATACATAGTGAATAACGAATGTCTTTTTTTACAGTGAGATTGATATGTGTAAACAGTGACTATATAACACATATCAAAACAATCACAGCTTTGAAAGACCTGAAATTGTACTTTGACACATAGAAAGCTCGTTTTATTACCCCTTATTACCAAGTCTTTTGAGCAATAGCAGAATAAGGAATGTAGACATTAATTAGATATAGAGAGTAAATATTTTGAAACTATACTAAAAAAATTCAACACATAACTGAAAAATACATTTTACGACAATAAATAAAGCATATTATACTTAAATATATACTAGTTTACATATTTGGAATATAATCATATAGTTGCTACTCTGCAAATTCTTTATTAAACTGTTTTGTTTTTTTTTTTACTTGTCTTTTTTATGCTAAAAAATAATAAAAATACAATACATTCATAAAAACCAAAGTAATTTTTTACCTTTAACTATTTTTAGCAATAAAAGTAGAATGCCTTAAACTGATAAGTTTGTTTTCAAAACTTATTCTTGTATAACTCTGCTCATGATAAACTCTCATTTATACATACAAAATAAATTTCCTAAAGTAGTCGTGAAGTAAAATTAGGAACAAAGTTATAATAAGAGCAAATACTTATTTAAATGATTAAAAAATAATTTACATTAAAACCATACTTAATAAAGTGAAAAGTAGAAATTTAAAATAAAAAAAACTACTAACTTTAGTATCAGTATGACAACCAAATAACCATTGAACAAAGTGTAAACTCATCTATTATACAGAATAAATAAAAAATAATATCTATTTTTATGTATAAAAAGTACAGTCAGACTTCTATATAATGAACTTCCATTTTACAAATTTCGCTATTTTGCGAATTTTTTCAAGGCACCAAGAAAATTTTGGAAATTTCTTCGTAAAATAACTTCCAAAGAGCGAAGTGAATTTTCTATTTAACGAACTTTTCATTGAGATCCACTTTCCCTATTTCCCAAATTATTTCAGAACATTTTAAACTTGTTAATGCATTTTATGGGAGAAATAACCTTGAATTGAATTTCGAAGTCACTTAACCTTTAGAGAAAGCATTAAAATTCATTTGTTCACATCTTTTGACATCTGTCACATATTTTATCAGTATCAATTAAACTTTATAACGCATGTGGTAATGTATGTTTAAAATTACTATTATAATAAATGCAGCTGTAATTTTACGCATAAATTTAGCTTTTTTTTCAGTTGAAAATGTATATACAATGATTGTGTAACACTGGATAATGTTTTGCTCTATTTTTGATTTCCATGCAGATTTCTTTTATGATTAAGATTTATAAAATAAATAGCGGATACTACTTTACAATATAAAGGTTCATCCATTGCTATTTTAATTATGCCTATTGTTTATGAATTTGAAACCTGTTTTGTGTCCTTTAAGTATTTCAAAAAGATGATTTTCTATTTAACAAATTTTCCACATAACGAACTTATTATCGAGATTTAGCGACTTCGTTAAATAGAGGTCCGACTGTATATGTATAGGGATGTATTTATAATCATATTGTCAAGTGAAATATAGTTCTGATGTTATAATAAAAGTAATTTCATATTTCAATAGCTTAAAAATAATTTACACTAAAATTATATTTAGTTTAGAGAAAATCTGGAATTTTTAAAAATTCTACAAATTTTGTCACACATATTCAATATGATTATCAGATGATTATTGGACTAAATGTAATTCATTTAGTTTAGTTCATTTAGTTATATTACAAAATGAATAAGTGTAAACATCAATATTTATGTATAAAAGTTGTATAAAGTTGTATGTAAAAGGTGTAAGTTTATAATGTATAAGAGAAAATAGATATATTTACAGGTAAAGAATATGTTTCTAAAAAATCACAAATTTTAAACTTTTAAAAAATATTTACTGATATTGTTTCAAACAAAATCAGCATAACAATTTAATGTTTAATGTGTTATCACTTACTAATGTAATTTAGCATGCAATAATCAACAAAATAAATTCTATCTTAACATTGCACTAAAATTATATTTAATAAATAATTTACACTAAAACTATATTTAGTTTAGAGAAGTAAGAAGGCTAAAACTTTGAACATATGTATAATATTTGTTAAATATAATCAGTATGGCAATGATATTAAAACTAAAAAGAATGACATATTAAAATTATTTCAATAAATATTTAACAGAAAAACTTGATACTACTTGATACATATGTAACATAACGACTAACAATTAAAAAATTTAATATAATATAGTAAAACTACTTTAATTATTACTTTTATGTTTCATTTAAAATTTTTTATCCTTATTAATAAACGATATCTATTATTGTCTATTTGTGACAAATGTTTAAGTAATACAGCACAGAACCATTTATCTGGTATCCAGAAAACTGGGGAAAATTTTGATTGGTTTTCCAGCCATTTTGAATTAGAACGATTGAGTAAAAAAGCGGAAATTTGACTCATCCTTGAAGTCGAATAGAGGAATATGTGTGCAGGGGGGTGTTTTTCTCCCTGTTTGTTAAGAGAAAACTTCAGTATTCTTTTAGTTACTATGAAAATCTTTAGGGAGAGAGGGGGCGGGAAAGGGACAAATGTTTTATTCTGTGTCCAAAGGAATCATTGTTTTTCTAATAAACTGCTGTCAATCAAGGATAAAGGAGTGGCATGCTGATTTCATTTTCTCTTTAATTTACGAGAAGAAGGGGAAATGCATTGCACATGCATATCAGTGAACAGGAGACGAAAGAAAAATAATCCCTATAGTTTATTAAGAAAAAGTAAAAAAAGTGAAATGAAAAATATTAATTGGAATACGAAAACGATTTATACACAGCTATTTTTTATTTAATAATAAAGTAGGAATATTTTTAAGCTGAATTTAACCATTTAAAAAATAATCAGAAGAACTTAGTAAATTCTAACTCAAAACATAATTGGTTGGGCTAGTGGGGGGGGGACACAAAAAATATAAAGTGTTTTACAGACTACAACTAAAATTCATAATTCATCAAAATAGACTGAATAATTTTTTTAATATTGGTACAAATTAAATTAATCCAAATTTACATAGTTGTTAGTTGTTTTTAACGCATTATTTAAAAAGGTGGATTCAATAAGAAAAAAAAATTGGTAACATTTAGTTAAAAATGAGACAAAGTTTGCTAATCTTTATAAGAATGTGATGCTTTAAAAATAAAAACCAAAATAAAATAACAAAAAGTATGAATCTTTTGTGCAAGTCGGATCCCGTTAAATTAAAAAATCTGAAATGAAAATTTGGAAATTAAACAACGATATTGATGGAAAGTAAAATGATGGATTCATAAAGGGGAAAAAAAAAGATTTAAAAAAAAAAGTCAGTGAATTGTCAGGTGAAAAAGGAATTTGATAAAACTGGTAATTGTCATTGTCAAAGAATTTGACACTCAATCAAATTGCGGGATTTCACTCTGCCATTTCCCGCAATATCATAATTTGTGCTTGCGCAATAGGGGATTAATAAAATATCTGATTTTTTTCCGAATTATTCACCATCTGGTGAATCTTCAAGACTCTTCTGTTATTCTTAGTCTTTATGAGTGTTGACAATTGGATGTCTGAGTTTAAGAACTTGAAACTTCTGCCTCAAGAGTATTGACATGTTAGATTTTTTTCTTTTTTTTAATTCACTTTAGTTAATCAGTTTTTGTAATCCTTGATTTATTAAGACAAATTGTTCTATAATTTGAGATTATACATTATTATTACAATTAATTATTTCAATTAATTATTTCAAGCAAAACGTTTTTTAATCGTCTGTTATATTTATTTATTTGACATCGATTAACAAAACAATATATTTCATTTGAATAAATTCTGATTCTTTAGAAGTGCGGAATCATTTGCAAGTTTTGCTTGATGTGAAACCTCATCTGCTTTCATTAAAAATTGTCTGCTTTTATAAAAAAAAAATAAAAGGAGAAGATTGTTTATTAATCTAAGCATACAATTATTTATTTCTAATAGAAGACAATTATTTTATGAAACAGATTACAGCTTTCTTTTTTTGAAAGTGATACATTTCTGATTCAACTACGTATTGTTTCTTTTTTTTTTTTCATTGTTCACAATAAATTTCGTACTCAATAAATTAGTTCTTTTTATTCAAAAATTTTAAGATTAAGTTCTTTTTAAAATTTCAGTTGATCTTAAAATATCCTGCCTTGTCCATGGTTTTAATACTTCTGTTAGCGTCTTGTTTTTAACTATCGATTCCGTTTGGTAATTTTCAAGTGCTGTTTTTATTTATTGCTGTTTTTTTCATTGTTCACAATAAATTTCGTACTCAATAAATTAGTTCTTTTTATTCAAAAATTTTAAGATTAAGTTCTTTTTAAAATTTCAGTTGATCTTAAAATATCCTGCCTTGTCCATGGTTTTAATACTTCTGTTAGCATCTTGTTTTTAACTATCGATTCCGTTTGGTAATTTTCAAGTGCTGTTTTTATTTATTGCTGTTGTTGTTCATTTACGTCGCACTAGAGCTGCAAAATGGGATATTGGCGACGGTTTGGGAAACATCCCTGAGGATGATCCAAAGACATGCCATCACAATTTTGATCCTCTGCAGAGGAGATAGCACCCCTGCTTCAGTAGCCCGACGACCTACATGCGAAGTCAAGCACTTTACGGTAGAACAGTTTATGTTTTTATTGAATTTGATTAATAAGTTTTCATTTTATTTTATTGATTTTTTTCCTTATAATTAGATATGAAATATATTGCGTTTTTTTAATAATTGGTTTTGTTTTATATTGGATAATTTGTTGACTTTAATTTATCTCCAAAAAATAAATCCTTTTATTTTTTAAAATTTTATTTTTCTACCATTTTAAAATATAGGAGAGCTTCATTTTTTTTTTTTTTTTTTTTTTTTTTTTTTTTAAATGTGTAACTTTTTTTTAATTGTAAGTTGTGTTTGATAAAACATTGATTAACGACACTTTTTGGCTGATCCAGAAAACCAGGACATCCGAGATAGCGATGGTTCCGAGCATCCCGGATAGTTGGTTCTTTACTGTAGTAGATTAAAATATTTACTCTTTTTTGGTAAGAGAAATACTTCATTAATCTAAAATTTAGAGCTACCACTATGAAATTTATCTTAGACACAATTATAAATCCCCCCCTAAAGAAATTGCTTCTTAGTCAAAGATAATTTATAATCATGAGCAGGATTAATGTTTAAATTTTATCTTTTGAAAAAACAATTAAAAGAACAAGGTTTTTGTTTATATTAAAACACTACAAAAATAACTTAATGAACTGCAACTATACATTTAACATAATAATAATGAATATAAACAAAGTAAACATTACATATCAATATTTTTATCACAGCACCATAGGAGATAGAAGGTTAAAGAGATTAAAAAAACTAATGTCAAAATAGTGTCTGTTAATCAGGTTACCAGTAGGTTTTATGCTAATTATGATACTAAAAACGAGATAAAATAAAGCGAAATTAAGGCGTCATAATATTGTGCAAATATTAATTAAATAATGTAACAATCAATCAGGAACAAATAATAAAAATATAATGGACATTTTCCTTGGACTAGAAAGTTTCGCCATGACATGTTTAAATATAGTCTCAATACGAAATCAAAATAGTCTAATCAGAAATACTGCAGAGTTAGCCAAAATAAATTTAAGCAATTTGAAGGAAAAAGAGCTATAACATGAAATTATAGCCACTACAGTCATTTTGTAAAAAAATTTGTACTTTAAAACATACGATGTAATGTCTGTAAGTTTTTTTTTTCTCAAATTCTACTGTAATTTAACAAGAATAAACAAGTAAATATTATTTTAGCTCTATCAATTTTAGTAGAATATATAAACATTTTAAAGATATAGAATTATTCAGCCAAACGAAATTTAATTTGAATTATCATTAACTAAACTGTTATATTCGTCAAAAAAAAAGGAATTTTTCTTCATAAATCCGAAATTGAGATGGTTTATAATAATTATAACTTAATACAACACACTTATAATAGCAGGTAACCTGATTCGAATTACAGCATAGTTATGGACAAGGACTCATCATGGGGCATATTTTGCGTACTCTATTATAAAGTTCTGCACGAACAGCAGCAGTTATCTGTGTTCCTAAACACAAAATAGCTGTTACAGAGAAGACAACATTATGAAACAGCACGATATAGAAGTTTCCCAACCAATTAATTCGTCCAAAATCACCCATAAGATCAAAATCTGTAAGACCTATTAAAAATAAAAATGAGTTCAGAATTCGAACAAATAATGTATAATATTTATGTAAATCAATTTAAATCTATTTCATACCTATACTTCGAGCCAATACTGGTAAAGCTGAACTCAATACCAACAATAAAGCACAGTTTCCCATGATTTGAGTCATAGATGTATTATAAATTTTTGGCCTCAAATAATGAAACAGAGGTAAAGAATATAAGCCAACAATAGATGCAGACCAAAGATATCTAATAATTAAGAATTAAAGAAAAACAATAGGATGCATGCATGAATAACAAGAAATCATTCGAATTACTATTAATAAATGAAAATAAAATCCAAATACATTTTTAAACATTTTTTTTTCAAATAATGTTGCATCTCAAACTTAGATGTTATTATCAAAATTATTATGATTTGATTAAACATCACTGACAAAAATTATTGTTTATTGTTGTTGGAACCATTATTTTGATAAAACATAGAAAAGTTATATTTCTTATGTCTGTGTGCGAGCGTGAAGGTTAAGTAAAACCTACCGAACAAAACATAAAACTCAGACATTCTTAGCAATGTGCCTAATTTCATTTCTGAATAACTCAATTCCTGTTCTGATAACTTAAAACTTTCTATCAATAGTGAATTTGTTGGTAACTTGATGATTTTACACTCAACTGCCAATATGCATGCAGTTAAAAAACTAAGTTTGTTTTGACATGCAAAACAGAGGTATCCCCTCCCAAAAAAGGGGGGATCCCCTCTCATCCAATAAAGGGGATAGCTGTGATCTGGAAAATATGGTCCTCAGAGTTTGGTCAGGAGAGGAGTCCAAAGATTGAAACCTTTAATGTTAATTTGATAATTTGATCTTTTGCGTATTTCGTTATATTTCGAGAACTTTTTAAACAAATAGAAAAAAATTTGCACACAATTAAAAAAATTTTTTGTCCAAAGAAAAGGTATGTTTAATCAGAGAAAGTATGTTTTTGCATCTGATTTAATAACTTAAAATATCATCTGCACTAACTAATTAACATATTTGAGATCACCCCCTCGAACCATTAAGATTGAGTCCTAGAACGTGAACATCCCATCATTAGATCAAAAATAGTTTAGAAGGGAGGTTCATTTTTTTTCCGTACTGTGCATGCATTTTTAATGCTAGGTAATTTAAATCTTGACAAGAAATAATTCATAGTTTTATCTGGTAATTTAACATCTATGTCCTGCTTTGTTTTTACACATTTTAGGCCCCATTGTCTTCGAGGGTCTATTGTGCGTTATGCATAAAGAAATAAATATCATTCATACATAAACTAAATTTATTAACTAAAACAAGAACACAACCATCTGACCTGACGGCCGAGAATGAAAAAAATGAAAAACCAAATTACAACTACAGTTGTCAACTGAACGTTGCCAACAGTGTTAAATAAACTAAAAGCTTTAAATAAAGTTAGGTGAGGCTAGATCTATAGCTCACCATACACATATATTTTTTTACAGCTAATGAGCAATTATATAATGCAGACTCATGAATTAATATAAAATCTTATTGGAGATTGGCAATTTGGTTAGAATTAAAAAAAAAAACAATACTTATTAACATTAGGATACATATTCAAAAATTACTTAAAAAATCATAATGCTCACGTTTTTAGATCTGAAAATCAAACCAGTATTTTAATATTGATAAATTGTCTGAGTAAATTTTAAACTTTATAAACTTTATATTAATTCTTAACATTAATTATTTCTAGATGACACTTGAATAATAACATTCAACAACAGTAACTTTAAATCGTTAAATATAATACTATTAGCAATTAAATTCAGAAACCTATATTATTTAAAATTGAACAGTAATCAAACATTGACAAAAAAATCAAATGCAAAGTTAACTACTCAAAACGCAACTTAAAAAAAGCAGGTACTCAAGATTAATTATAAAATTCTTACAAACGTTTTTTATTTGATAAGTATTTAAGTAAAAAGTTGTGAGAAAATTTTATTTGCCAAAACTTTTACTAAATCACATAAGCTAAGAATCCTAAAATAGATTAAAAGATTCACATTGTACGACATTAAATATTAAGGATATGTATAATAGAAATGATAAAACAATAATTTTCGTTCTAATTAAAGGTAGTTACATTCAAGAGACATTTACTTTTACTATTTTAAATTGCATTTCATAGTTACATTACTTCTTAACCCTTTGTATTACCATGTTGCATATCTGCAACATACATAAAAAGTCAATGTCAATACTATAATAAGCAGGATTTGCCTATAGGATTGATCATGATTCAGGTAAAGAAAATATTGTCAACTTGGGGAAACCAGCTCTTGGTGCAGCTGCCAATAATGTAATGTGTAGCAAGAATTGTTCCACAACATAAAAATTACAAGATATACTTTGATAATTTTTTAAAACTATCCCCTTGATTATATATAGTACGTTTAGATGAAATTGGACATAAATCCAAAATTAAAGAGTTGCTTAGTTTTTCTTTAAACATTCAATAAAAAATTTCAAAGGATACAATATTAATATTACTTCTACAAGAGCTCCGAAAGGGCCAAATGTTGATAATGAAGTAGCGCCCAAAGTTATATTCTGAAAAAATAAAGTAACATTGAAAAAACTTAATGTACATTAATTTCAATTTTAAAGATTGTGGTGGACTAATATCCTGCTATGTCAACTATTAGGATTAACTTTTGTGGTAAAACATATATTTTCTCTACCTATAATATTACCATTTTGTTATTCATTTCTTGAAACATTCAGTTTTACCTATAGCACAAAATAATATAAATATCAAGATAATCAACTTATAACATTTTACAAGTCTTCATATGCATATGTAGACATGTACATGGTGTAAAAAAAAGGGAAAAAAATCCTCCTGAATGAAACTTATACATTAAAGAATTAATGACACCAAATATTCTTTTTTTTCAGACTTAAATTCCTAACTCTTGAGAAATAGGGGAGTGACAAAAGTTACAAAAAATCGAGTCATAATTAGAGTACTAGAAAGATATGTATTTATGGCAATATTCTGAAAAAAAATCAACGAAATATTTTGCCACAAACAAGAGTAATTTTCGATAACCATAACATAAATGACTGACTAATGTTCTCTGTTGCTTAGCGGTCAAGAGGTTAACCAAAAAATGATATAAAAATAGAAGCTTTTGTTCATTTAAATTTTTGTGTTTCATGGGAATGGCTTATTAATAGTTGATGGAAAATATCTTGCCCATAGTCTCAACATTTCTACACAGCAGATATTTTTGCGGGTGATTTTCGGCCAAAGGGAGGTTCTTTTTAATGTCCTTTGAAAATAAAATTTTAATTCCTTAAAAAGTTATGATTTTCCACGAGTTCAGAATTTGAATATATAAAATTTTTTATGTCATTATTTGTGCTTTTTCAAAAGTAACATAGGGACAAAATATATTTCAGTGAAGATTATAAAGGGCCTGGGACAGATGATTATAACTATATACTATTATCTATTTTGCTGATAGTTTACTTTGAATCATTTTATAAAATAGTTTTTTTTTAATTTATAATTCTATTAAAATATCTATTTCTTATTTTAATCAGCATTACTTCATTCTATCCTTTAACCCACACAGATAAAAGAGTTATTTAAAAGGAAGAAATATTTGAATTTATTAATTTTAAAAGTCATCTCAAATTCAGGAACCCCTTTTATGACACTAGTATATCTATAAGCCTAGCTACTACAACAATAGTGTCACAGGGTTCCCACTCAATTTTTAAAAAAAATTCAATGACTTTCAAGGACCTAATATCTTTCAAGAACCTAGTCGGCATTACAGTTATATGCTAAAGTACATGTCAACCAGATTTTACAATTACACAGAAGCAGAAATTGTATATTTTTAATGCACAATGCTTATTTGACAAAAAGAAAAAATATTTATTAAATTTATCAGCTAATAATACAAATGGTTGATAGTTATATTGCTGTTTCAAATCACTTTAAAAACTTCCAATTGAAAAAAAAAAAATTAAAATTGAAGACTAGCATCAGTGAAACTTATCATGAAAAATTTTATGAAGTGCATTAGAATTAATGAAACTGAATGAATGAGTGATGCATATTACATTAAAAAAGCATAATAAATAATTGATAAAGTTTGTTTAATAGTACAGTTATTAAAATATAAATACTTTTTTTAATACATTAGATCAAAGTTTAGGCTACAGGAAATGTATATAAATAGATAAAATATCAAAATATATAAATTTAACATTTTAATAACAAATTATCTATTTTGCTGCTTCAGAATATCACTAATGTATTTTGAACATAATAAAATCTATTCTAGAACTATATTTTACAGATAATCAACTAAGACTTACCAAGCTTTATTTTCTTTAAAATATATCCATAAAATGAGAAGTGTGATTTTTAAAATTTTGTGAATAAGCGTAATTTTTAAACTGCAATTATACGAGTCTAGATATACTATATGTAAATCAAAATCAAGATTGCGCAAATTACGTATCATAATGTGCGATTTTTAAATTGAAATTGAATTGCGGTGTATGTTTGTATCATTTTCAATTCATAATGTTTCCTTAATCGGTACATTATGAATAGCAAATGATACAAAACGCATGAACTAACAAGCAAAAAATAACAATGTGTGATACATAAATCATTTTAATGTGAATTCTGTTGTGTGATCAGCTAATAGTTTTCATGTGAATAGTGACCATTATGATGCAAATTGCAATTTGTGATTCAAATGGTGCTTAATATAGAACAGCTATGTGTGATTCTTAAATCTCTCTTTTGAGAATCGCAATGCGTGATTTGTAAACTACTAGAATGAGAATTGTGAGGCATGGTTCATAAATAACTTTAATTGAAATCATGTTTGATTGATAAATAACTTTAATGTCAATCCTGGTGTGTGATTTATAAAATACCTTAATACAAATACTGATGAGTAATTTTCAAACCACTTTAAAGTAATAGTCAATATGTGATTCATTAATCATTTTCATTTAAATTACATTTTGTAGAAATATTATATGAATTCCGATCCGTAAATCAAGAATCCGTTTAATGTTAATCACGATGTTTATTCATAATAAATGAGACTTGTAGAACTAAATTCTGCTTATTAACAGTAAAAACTAAATCTAAAAATTTGATTATAAATGATAAAAAATTAATTATCCTTTTTACATAAATTAAAAGAACAAATAGGGTAACAATATTAACCTGTCATAATAATGAAGCTAACACATTGAACATATTTCCAAATCGATTAAATACTATATTATATCATTCATAAACTATGACTAAAAAACCTAAAATTTGCTAGAAATATCAGCTTTCAAAACATCAGAGAGATGAACAATAACCTGGTGTGAAAACTCTAGGAGAGAAAAGTTTTGCATCTTCTTTAACCCTTTTACACTTCAAGCATTAAAAATTGCATCAATCATAATTTCTATAATTTTCATTTGAATGTATTTATTATTTTTTTACTTGTTTGTAAGAAAGATTAGTATTATTTTAATTCCTAAAAAATCAAGTACTTTTCAAGTACCCTATGGCAGAATTCAAAGACTTTTCAGGACCCTGATTTTTTCAACAAAATTCAAGGGCTTTCAAGGTTATTCAAGTACCGTGGAAACCCTGTGTCAGTACTGGAAAGCCATATTGGCCTTGTTTTAAATTATATCTTGCATGCAACAATAATGCAATTTTCTTTTTTTAATACAACATAGCTCTTTCATTTATTTACTCCTTTAATTATGATTGAGATATAACCATGTGGAGATTGATCTAGCATTTTACACTTTATAAGCTCCAGGAAAGATTCTAAGAAAACTTGTTATTTATACAATTCATTTTATTAAAATATTGATTGATTTAAAATAAATTTTACAAAAAATAAGGCAAAGGTTCTCAGATTGAAAATTAATAATTTTTATTTTGTCGTCATTCACATGATTGACAATGAGTAATTTGTTGTCACAACTCATTACCTCCTCAACATCATCTTCATCAATTTTAAATATGTACTATTTTGAGTAATCTATAGATTTGTTTATTTGAAGTTTTAAATTTTGAACTTTTGAAAATTTAATACCATCAAAGTTTTTGTTTTCAAAGACGAAGAAGAACAAGTTTTCTTTCTTCACAGGGGGGAAAAACAAGGTGATAGTAGAATTCCTTCACCTGCATGCCTTATCTATACAGCACAGATAAGTATGACTGGAATTTCCTTAATAGCTATGCGCTTTCATTCACTCCTCGCCCCCACCTCTTCATCCACTGCTTTGTTGTTTGACAAGAGTTGCGGTTTTGCGCTTTTACATTTAAGTTTTAATTTTAAGTGTTTTTTTTTTTTTTTTAAATTCATTTGGAACATTTCTCTGACAAACTGGAAGTACGAATCCAGATTTTAGAAGTTCGGATTTTCAAGGTCGTACTGTGTGTGTATATATATGCATACTAATCTCTGCTAGTTAATTGCACTATTTTATAAAAAAATATGTAACTTAATTTAGTATAAAAAATTTATGCTTCATATTTAAAAAAAATGTTTGCCTTATATTAAATTAAATAATAAAACATAATAATTAACTACTAAACATTATATTCTTCAATTATCTTTAGATAAACAAGTTTCATGAGTTGGTGCAAAATTTTTTGAAATGCAAAATAAGTTTTAAAAATATGACCAGAAACACAAAAAACGCTCCTTGCTTCTGTAAAAATGATCAGGGTGACAGGGTAAATTTGATAGAATCCGTTAAATTCACCCTCTTTTTCTCATGTCAGTGATATTTCCAGGCTGGAATGTTCAAAAGTAATGCATCAAAAAAAAAATTCGTATGCTTGGAATCATGTTTATTTTGTTATCTATACACTAGGTGGCAATACCAAACTGCTCGTTCAGGATAGTTTATTTCAAAATAGATGTCAGCACTTATAAAACATGTATATTTGTGACTTACCAAAAAATTTGCACACATACTTTATTTGTACTTCATATTATACAAACATTTAATTTTATAGAATTTTCTTGAATAAAAAAATAAGCACTTTTATGATCATTTTTGCAAAATTATGGGACTGTTAATGAGTTTAGAAATCTAAACTTTCATCCACTTTTCTGATTAATCTGTTAGGGCCACAAATTTCAGATTGTGGATATTCCTCATATTATGGGGCAGAAAAAAATTCAAATCAATGGTAAAAAAAAGCTATGCTTATTCCAAGAAAGTACATTTTTGTGTTACTAATTTGGAACTTAATTATTAATTAGAACCTATTAATTAGCATATTAGTCACCCACTGAAACCATCAAGATCGACTTTTACTACAGGAAAATCTAATCATTGGAATAAAATTTATTCTGGGGAATATATTTTTTCTTTGCGCACTGTAGATATCATATTACAAGAAAATTGAGAAATCACTAATGGCCAAATTTTAGTGCAGATATTTTTATGTGAAACTATATTAATTTCATATTACACAAAAAATAATCTTAAAAATTTCCTGTGACTTTTCCAAGGAACTCTTAAATTAAATAATTCTCAATCAACTTGAAATTAATTAGATTTAGATAAGCATATTCTATTGATATGATATACTTAGTACTAGCAGAAGCAACAATAATAGTTTACAAAGCATATCTTAAAAAATAAGTCTAATTACCTTAGGGGATGTAGGTAGAGATTTTATTCCAAAGCACAATTCCAGTATATTTTGAAAAACAATCAATACAGATAATGCCTATGAAAACATTTTTTTAGAAACTTATAAATTTCTTGAATTTTATGAATAATTTCAGAAACAAACACATATACGTTTTGTAACAAATAAAGAGTGGCCATAATTAAAGAAGTGTTAAAAAACTGATAACAGGAAAACTGCTGAATCAAACATACAAATTAGGTTATTTGAAGTTCGTCCTATATTATTGAAAAAACTTTTTGTTTACAAGTGAATAGCATACAAGCACTTGATTTAAAAAGAAGAAACTACAAATAACTTTGTTTCTCTATTAAAAATCTGCTTATACTTCTGCTAAAGGGATACATGAATGCTATGTTTTATACAATTTAAGTGTATAATATAAGAGTGACGCCAATTTAAAAATGTGTGTAAAATGTTTATTTTCTGCACTTGTTATTAATGTCTATTTTATCAAAAAAAATGGCCTTACCTTACCCTACTAACTCCAGTTGATGAAAAATGGAACAATCTGACTACTGCAAATTTGGTCAAGTTTGGTTCAGTATTTTATTTTTGTCATTGGACTTTAAAAACATCTACTTTAATTTTAGCCACACTCTATAAATAAACATAACTATAATAATAAACTATAATAAACTATTTTTCCATAGTTTTCCAGAGTAACAACAATAATTTTTTACATACAATTAGTTCAATAATAGTACTTAAATGCAAAATGAAACATTTAATATTTCCCACAATTTACCTTTTTCCAAACAATAAAACTTGATTTATTTAGTTGTAAATTTCAGTTTTAAGATAGATATCTTTAAATTTAACTACTGAGCAAATAAATCAACTTATTCTTATTCAGAGATAAATAAATTAAAATTAAAACAAAGAATAGTTAGAAAACCATTAAAAATAAATAATAATTTACAAATTAATTAAAAAATATAAGTCATTAAAACATTTAAAAATTGATTTTTTAATAACATTTAAAAGTTTTTCCTAAAGCAATACCTGGAATAACAACACCACTTTAATAACAAAATGATAATGTACTAACATTAGCACAAACATAAAGAAAAAAAATTAAATACTATGTTTTTAAGAAAAAAAAACCCAACTGAATCTTAATCTTACTATTTTGCCAAAATTCAAATCTATCATGCATGTTGCCTAAAATAACTATTAGGTCTTGTGAATAAATATGAGTGATACAGTTAAGAAATGAAATTATTTAGCAAAAATTAATTTCAATTTATGTTGCATAAATAACATTTATGTTGTACAAAGAACATAAAATATAAAGAGCATGGGGCATGTTTCCTACAACTGCATCAAACCTAAACTGAATGATTTGTAGCTGCATTTGAAGAGAGTCTAAAAAATAGCTTAAAATGCATAACCTCTATGAATGAAAAACTCATTTCCCTTAATAAGAATTATTATTGACAAACATGCTGTGAACGGCATAACTCTAGTGGATCTGGAGATTGAGCGTTCAGTTTATCTGACTTTTCAGTAGGCACATAAACTTCACACATTAGACCTGGAATAGCTGTGGACTATGTTTCAAAATCTTAAACATGATCACTGATTTGATCATTAGTCACAGAGAAAAAGTACCATAATTAAGACTTCTGGAGTCTTATTCGACACAGGTTCAGGAGAACCTACGATCTTGACAAAAGTTCAAGCATTACCAGTTTACATCCAGAGAAACAAGTTCTATAATAGACTATTTATAAAAATGCATAGTTCAATAAAATACTTCAACAAAAATCTGGGAGAGTTAATTAGATCATTTGAATAATATTAATAAAGAATTATTCATGGTAATAATACCATTTCTCAGAATCTAAAAAGTCCTTCAAAGAAATTCTCTTTTACAAACTCCAAGAGCATCAGCATTATTCTAGATATTTTTTTATTAAATCTCAACATTCCTCACAGAATGTTTTTAATAAAAGTAGTGTCCCCCCAAAAAAAAATCTAAATATTGTTATCCAGAATAAATTTTAAGAAATTCGAGCTTAAAATTAGGACTCACTTATCTGCATATTTAACACAATTCTTTTTGTATAAATATCTGTTATTTGTAAGTAAAACTGGCACATTGAGAGAAAGACACAATATTGTGTATTTTGAACACACATATCTATAATGCTCTCATATTTTAAAAAAGAGTGCTTGGAGTTTTCTTTGAGGCAATATTCAATTCCTCATATTAAGATCATTACACTATAACTTGATTATATCACAACAAATTATAAAAAGGTATTAAATTTAAAAAAAAAAAAAAAAAAAAAACATTTGCATGGATATGATCTAACTTTAAAACTTAAAAAAACTATATTGATTAGAAACAATTTCGTTATTTCTTTTAGATTAATGATAATTAGTTTAGTTCTTGATAAACATTTGTAAAAATTGGAAACTTACTGTTAAAGAAACCAGAATCAACATCACAATAGGATAAATAAAACTTTTCTTCATAGTCCAATTTAGACTTTCTAAAATCAAATAAAAATTTAATTAGTAAAAACCCAATAGGTTTGAATAAAGCTTATATCAATGTTAAACTTTATACTTAGTATTTTACTTAACACAATACTTATGTTTAAAATACTAAATAGTCTAAACTGTCTAAAACATCCCATATATGGTTACTTTACAATTATTTTAAAGAGCTAAGTACAGTTTGAGTAAAAAAAGAAATACGCAATTTTTCTAATTACTGATAGAAAATAACTTTTTTTTTTCATTTGATTTATAATATTCCTGAGTATGAAATACTTTAAATTGTCATTTAAAAAAAAAAAAAAAGAACTATAGTTCTCTGGCACAACATTCCCTTTCTAACTTGTACAGAGATAAATCAGCTTGACCTAAGGTAGGGGTGCACAACCTTTTTGAGTGAAGGGCTATTATTTGTCAGTCAATCATATTAAACTATTAAATAAAATGTTCCATTTTGCATATAGCAAATTTCTAACAAAAAATATTAGTTACTAATACAATATTTTTCTCATTTAAACTTTTTTAGAATTAGCTATTAATAAACATTTAATTTGTGAGCTTTTTATTTCAGACATAATGCAAAATGCATGTTCAAGAAAATGGGCACAGTTGAAAATACTTATTTAAGAACATTGATATAGCTGAAAATGTGTATTTAAAGAAATAGACACAACACAAAATGAGCCTTTTTAATGTTAAAGAATGAGCAAAATATTTTTAAGCCAAACCAAAACAATTTGAAATTTTGCTTACTTTATTAAACACTTAACATAATCATTACTAAACATAATTTTAAACTTAGGAATCAGAGTGGCTAGGTACATTACAAATGTAACTATTCAGACAATCTCTTTGAGTAACAAAATGTGAACAAATCAGTGTCAGTTAGTTTGAAAATCTTTATTAACCTCAAAATTTTCCTGAAGCTTGAAAAATCAAAACCAAAAAATTTATTCTCTTAAGGATCTGAAAAAAGTCTGACCACCATAGTGACAGGGAATGAGAAATGTTGAATGAAATTTGAAAACTTTGTTTAGAGAAAAAATGAATGAAATGCCATATGAAAAATTTGCTTAGGGAAAAATCTTAAAAGCATAATTTCTATGGGTCTTACAGATTTTAAAAAGTAGTGACGAAAATGAAACAAACGTCAATGCTTTATTATTTTTGATGAATACCACAGATTAGGTTTGAAAGGAATATATCTGTATAAGGATTCTTTATGTTCATAGATCAAGATGTTAAAATGGTATTTAAAAAAGTAAAGCCCAAGTAATATTAATGTCATACCCTTAAAAATAATTTGTAAGAAAGACTCTAGTAAAAAGAACTGTAGTCATTTAAATTCTGTTGGAAAAAAACTTACATTAAAACATGAACAAAGTGATTTATACATAACAAGTTTAATTGGATTCATAAGTTACTTATTTTAAAAACATTGCTTATAAAAGTAGTTTAAAAATAGAATCAAATGCTCATAGAATCAATATTCATTTCCTCAAATATGCATATTAAGCTTTGTCCATTTTTCTTAAATTGGGATATTTAAGAATTCTTAAATATTTATTATGAGCTAGATCCAATTTATAAAGCAATTTCAGTTATGTACAAAATAAAAAGCTCACTAATGACTTTAAATTTAAATAAATGAATCTAAAGGAATTCAAAACGTACCAGAACCATGTAGGAATTTTAACAGATTTTTGGTTTCTTCTCTAGACACATCTATCCCATTATCCTTATTCTTAAAAATAAAAACTTAATTAACATTTATATGAAATCGGAAGTATCATTCAAAATTGAATCATTGAACACATGAAATTGAAAATACCTTCATAACAGAATTACATTATAGAAATAATCAATATTTTACATTCAACAACAATGTGGATACTATTTTTAAAGAATATATATTTTTTTAAATCAACCACTAAAGCGAAATACAAAACTACACATGAAAACGATGTTTATTTATTTTTTACATAAATAAATAATAACATTATCACTAAGTAAGCAATAATTGTGTTTACTTCTTGTTATAATATTCATTAGGTCTAAATTTTTGAAATATATTTTTTTAATACTAGACTTATCCTTCCTGTCATTTTAATTGCAAATGGCAATGCATTTTTAGCAAAATACTGAAGAATCTTATGCTAAGTAACAAATTTTCAATTCGGGCTCTAATCACTATGAAATAAAACCAACCACTTTAAAGTACCTTTTTTATTTAAAGTAAATTAAATTTTAACTGCTTAGAATACAAAATAAACTATATACAGATACCCAAGTAAACAATTAAAGTAGAATATATAAATAAAAGAAAAATATATGAATGTAAGACCTATCAGAGAATGTTTTGGTTTTAAGTATCTTTCTTTAACTTGGAGCTTTGAAAACACTCTCCAGAGTTATGAAATATATTAAAGAAAATAATATTTACCATATTTGCATAAGCAGATACAAAACCTGTAAACTGCATTTGGAAAAATGAAACAACTCTATTATACAGAGTAGTAAATAGGATTTTCCTAAAAAAATTAAAACATCAAATGACTGGAAAGAATAGTATGTCTATATTGAAGCCAAAAATAATTATGATATACTTAAATAATTTTTTCCCAAAAATGCAGTTAGCATGTTTTGCAAATGGACGACACATATGAACTCTTAAGGGGAAAGGTATGGTAAAGTGTAAATAGTTATGATTACTTCTGAAATCAGTTTGAAATTTCTTAGCTGAAACAACTGTTTAAAAATACTTAAAATTTAAAATGTCTGGGGAACATAACTGTTTAGAACATTATTACAGAAAAAAGCAGATTTAAAATTCAAAACTTGATTTTACAATTTTTGAAAAAAGTGTAAAAACACATTACAATGAACTATTTTTAATTGAACATATGAGTGATTTAATATGGCATACTTAAAGTAGCATTTATTCCTCTAGAATTTCCTGACTGCAATGTTAAAATTTTATATTCTGTTAAAAGCTTTTCTTCAAAGTTTTTTTTCTTCAAAGTTTTTCTGTTCAAAGTGTTTTTGGTTCCTTCAAATTTTGAAAACAAATTTGAAACAGAAATGTTTTAAATGACATACATTTTAAAAAAATTATACAAGTTTAAAAAAAAAGATAAAAACAATTGTGGATGTAGCTAACGAATCAAGGAAGTATTCCCTCAATAGTGATGAATATCTAATGCATTTCTGAATTAACTGTAAGAGCAACTTATTAAGTTTCTTTCAAGGTGTATCATTAGTGAGTCAGTTCAATGCAGTTATAATTCTTGTTTTAACACGCATATTTTTATAGATCAATTGGCATAATAACTAAACACTGAATTACCAATTACTACAAGTACAGAAGTCAAAAGAGTGAGCTTTTATTTTATACAATTCATGCTGTCAAAATAAATTAAGGGAATAACTCTCAATAGAAAAATTAGAATACTTTTAAATTACATCAAAAGCAAAAAGTTAAATTCAAAACACATAAAAATGAAACATAGTTTTTTAACATTAAATACAATACAAGACAAAGTTTTCTTACTCATTAAATAAAAATACTTTACTGGAGTTTGACTTCCTCATTTTACTGTTATTTTGGCACTGTTTTTTTTTTAAATTGAAATTTAAATAATTGGAAGATTTTTCCAGTCCTCTAAAGTTCTAATTATAAAGAGTCACAGCCGTTAACTAAATCTAAAGTAAAAAGAAAAAGTAAACATCACTGGTCGGGACACGTGACAAAAGATTACCAAATAAAGGCAAAATAGTTCCTCCTCTTATCTCTTTTTTTAGTTTGATTTAGTCGATCTCAGAACTTTGATATCTGTGGCAGTAACAATCTTACTAGTTTCTTGCATTATTTGGTTGACGTTTTGTGTTACATTCAAATGACTCATCTCACACTTTTTAGTTCCTTCTGTGTCATTGTACATAAATTAAAAATTTTTTATTTTTATATGAACTGATAAAATGATATGTTATTTCCTTCATTCAAACGTCAATCAGAATTTTATGTTTATAAAAAGTACATACTATATCTGATATCATTTTGATTAATTAAGTATATTTGCTTTATTATAAAATTATTCTTATTCCTATTATTATAAAATTATTCCCATTCAAAACATGTTATAAACATAAAAAAAAATGTTTTTAACAAATAGTATGTTATAAAATCTACTAAATTAAAATAATTAATAAACATGATTTACCTACTATATAATGATTGTGTTTATTTATAAAAACTATAAATACATAAAAGCAGCCAATTGATTTCAATTCCAAATTTCTCTCTATATATTGTAGATATAAAGATATTTTTTATCGCCTGATAAATAATAATTTATTACTTAATTTGCATAATATACTTCAGCTATGGACGAGGTTTTGACACTGAAACCACATGGTTCTTGGTGTGCTAGTGGTCCTATGACTAAAATTTTAATATAGATACAATGTATGTGGATATATAATTAAATTTAATATAAGCACAAAAACAAATTGAAAGATAAGGCTTCCTCTAATTTTTTTATAAATCTATCAATTCTTATCTCTTAGAGGGTTAACCCTACAGGCGGTCTGGGCACCGTTCGAGCCAACTTCTTGTAGCATCCACTTTGAGCAAAACAGATTTGTTGTTACAAAATTTAATTAATAACAGCCTAATTGATGGTTGTCCCTGGTTGTGTACAGCCAGATACCATTAAAAAAACGAAGGGGAAAATTTTTCACTGAAAAGCATTTAGTTCAGATAAAAATGTAGCAGTTACAAATTATGATTATATTGGTTTTTCTTCGTTCATTTATTCATTTTGTTTTCATTTATTTATTTTTGCATATGATATCCAAAATAAATTATAATTTAAGTATTATGATTTTGTAAAAAGTATTATTGATAGTTCATGAACAATAAAATTTAAAGGCCTTACTTTTACAAAATCAAATAACTCAGGTGATGTAGAAAATATTAACTGATTTGCTTTTGTCTCATTTTATTTATATAACTTTATTTGCAAAGTATTCTTTAAGAAGGGATTTATATTTTGCATTAAATCATAATTTTTTTTCTTCATTTATTATGTGCCATGTTTTCCAATTAAGCACAGACATAAAAATAAAACTTTATTAATAAGAAGCATAGAGTAAATTATATACTATATTGAATAACTTTCAACTTACTCAAACGCATTGCTTAAAAGAACACAAAAAGAAGATATTATTTTGAAATTTTAGTTGACAAGAATTTGATAAAAAAAGTAATGAATTTATGTAATTGATAATTTATTGTATCAGTATCAATTTGTAACTGATACTGAAAAAGTTGGTACTTACAAGCATGCAGACCAGCAATAATTTAATTCAATAAGTAAAATTATTGACGTTTCCGCATTATACGATACACTGTACGCTGAAACTGTCAGTAGTTGAATAACAATGTTCAGAAACCTTCCTTTCTGCTTAATTCATGGCAACAATCAACATGACAACGAAAAAACTCTTTTTTGATAAGAGAAAATTAAGCACTTTTTACAAACACTCAATTAAGAATAAGCACCTTTAAAGGCTTTTAAAAAACAAAAACTAAAAATAAGCGTCTTTAAGTACCTTTTAAAAATGATACACATCATAGTATATAACACAAAAAAAAAATTTTAATACTGACCCTAGATAAATTTGAACGCTTATAAACTTGATTCAGTTGAAAAACAGAATTTCTTACAGCTTCATCATTTGCCACATAATGAACTTGAGGCTTTACAAAACTTTTGAGATAGCGACTTACAGGAGTAAGCTACAAAATAATTCCACGATTATAAGAATAAAAGCAACAAGCAAAATAATCAATAAAATATTTAAAAAGGAAAGACAGTAAAAGTCTGTCATAATGACAATTCAAACATTATAGTAGATGAAATTGTCATTATGAGTGCTTATTGGTAGAAGCAAACACAAATTTAATGTTAAAATAAAAATATTACAAAATCCAATAGACAGATTGCATTTTGCAAATGACATATAATTTTTTTCATAACAGTTTTTTTGATTAAAATATGCCTTTAGAGTAGGCTACTTTTGTCTACAGATTGTAAACTGAATTACATAGCTGTGTACTTTATTTAAGGCAAAAATGCTTACAACAGAAATGTTTAAATAACAAGTTTCTGCATGGAGAAAATGAAATGAAGTGCTTTAATGATAACAGAGAATATGGATTTAAATAATCAAAAGGGAATATATAATAATAAAAATATGATCAACAAAAGGATTTCTAATAAATGAAGAAAACCTTTTTTTTTTGTTAGAAAGAAGATAAATTAGCAAGTGGTCAACCATGTATTGCATTATAAAATAAGGTTTATAATGGTAAAAAGTAAACAACGTTCGTTCTTCACTTTTTTGCATTGATACTAGAAATCAAAAATTTTTTTCATTGAATTCTTTTTCAATATTGCTCACTTAAACAGCAGAAAAATTCATTTTCCTAAACAAAATTTTGACATAATTGAGATAGGTTAGCCATTTTTAACTTATTATGAATATACAGTTTTTATACCATTAATATTAGCTTTTAGACAGCGACTTGGAAATTTGTCATAATAGCAAACTTTTAGTAATATACTGTATTCACTATATCAAGCTTTTACTGTATTTAAGGCCAAATACTTATTAAATTAACTATATTCAAACCAAATATTAATTCACCAAAAAACATATGAAAACAGCATATTAATTGTACTAAGTGTTTTCAAAAATTTCAATAAAATTTTTAACCTTGTATCAGTTTTGAACAAATAATAATGCAGTGAGAAAAGAAAATGATGAAAAGGTCACATTTTGAAGGTGCAGTTAAAGCATTATGTGACATTTTTCAAAGTTGTCCAATTATCAGGATGTTTCTTTAACTTCACAGGATTGACCTCAGTCCTAACAGGTATGGATAATTATTACTCAACTGTTCATGCTATAATTTTAAAATGGACATGCGTAAAAATTATCCATATTATGAAAACAAATGTTCCACAATGTAGATTTATAAAATTAATTTTTGAAATGCCCATTTTATCATAACAATTTTAGTCCCTTTTTCGCCAAAATAAAAGTTTACTTTTCACAGCATTTCAAGGTATATTTAGAAGAACAAGTCCAAGACTAGAAACTATTTATGACATAGTATAAATACATGTGTTAAAGTTTACAAAGAAGAACTTTCATAAATTTCATTTGTTACATAACTTATATGTTCCCAATTTGAAAAATAATTTTTCAAGCCCACTTTGTATCATTATGATTTAGTTTATTTTTGCACAAAATAAAAACAATTTTGATTGTTAATTTTAGAAAAATTTATAGCTTGAAGTAAAATTTGTGATGCTATTTTAAAGGTCAAGTGGAGTATAAACTATTTAACTCATAAAAAAAAGACAGAATATTTTTGAAAAAAAAATATTTTTTTAATTTTCTCTTGCATGATAACAATTTAGTTTGGTAAAATTTTTCAAAATTTATTAATATTTATAAATTTTTAATGGGTTTAAAGTTCTGGTTAATTTTGATAATTACTCATCTGGCTCAGAAAATAAATAAATATAATTATTTAAAAAACTTTTCACCAATGGATGAATATAATTTTTTATTGATCAGCCTTTTCTATAACAAATAGCAAAATTTATCAACAAAAAGATAATAAATGGTTAGTTGATCAGGGTGCATAGCCAAATTTTGCAACAAAAATAAGCACCGTTTAAGTACTTTTTAAGCACTCAAAAAATATTTTTAAGCACTATATACATTAACAAAATGCAAAATACTTTATAAAGACTTTACATGATCATGATAAAACAACTAGTTTTTGATTAACTCTTTTTTTTTAAAAAATTATAATAGCCATTAAAAAATGAGTAAGAGATTTCAGAGGTGGAAAATGAAGCTTGAAATTGAGAATATCATGCAAAATGCAGAAGAGCTGTATGTGAGGGTGCCATAATCTCACAGAACCCAGCTCACTATACGCACATGCGGACTAGCAAGTATTTCATCAAACCTGTAAAATGATTGGCACTTTCATACGCTATGGACCAATGCCAAAATAGATTGTGGTTAAATTAATTATGAAAATGTTGAATAGAACAATGTGAAAAGCACGCTTTTGCATAATACAGGGCATGGCAGAGAAAGAAAACTCCATTTTCAAAAAGGGAAAATTAAGCACTTTTTAAAAACACCCAATGAAAAAAACACCTTTAAGGGCTTTTAAAAAAGAAAAATCGAAAATAAGCACCTTTAAGCACTTTTTAAAAACGCTACGCACTATGTTGATTACTAATTGGTCATAATTAATTTCCATATTCTTGTATTATTTACTTATCCACAAATTAAGAATTACGATATTTTTTAATAATAGTAAAATTTTAAGAAATTCAATTTTTTTTATTATAAATAATACTTTTTTTAATAATATTTTTTTTTCATATCCATAATGGCATAGACTCACTTAAAGATACACATGAGATTCTCTGCATCCCTATTTTTAATCTACTGAACTGTACTATCATGTATAACTTTTTAAATATATAAAAAATTATATTAAGCTTATCAAACCATAGAATCACAGAAAATAAAAATAGAAATAAAAGAAGAGAAAGAAATTGATATAATATATATTTGATATATAATTGATAATATATAATTGATATATTATATATTATGTTTAAATAAATTAAAATATATAAAAAGTTTAAAAAATGCAAAAATTAAAAATGTAATTGCTTGTGAATTCGCCGTTTGACCTGGGTAATGTAAGTTTTTATTTTCTGATAATTTTTATTTTCTGATGATTTTTATTTTATTTTAATTTCTGATGATTTTGTTTGAGTTTCTTTTCTGAATTAGTTCTATGTTTTACATGTTTTTTTTCCTGGACTTCTATACAAAACCTTTGGGGTACTGAGGGAGTTTTTTTAGGCTTTTGCCATCTCTCACACTAGAAAAGGTTTTGTTTTATGGCCACTGGGGCCGGCACCCCCTGAAGACGTCGGCTTCAGTGGTCATATTTTTAATTTTAGTTTTATTTCCTTCTCTTCCTTTATTTATATTTTTATTCTCTCTTTTTTTGAAATTTCTGCTGCTTTTTAGCGCATTTTTTTTCAAAGAAGTTTTGTCCATTTTGATTAAAAAAATTATTTGCATTCTTTTAGAATCACAGAAAAAAAATTTATTGATGCTTGAAGATTAGTTTTCAATACATTTTCTATTTTTTATTTCAAAAAAAAATTTTTGATAGTAATATACTAAATTTACAATGGAGGAGGATAACTTGGAATTTGCACATGGCTTTTGACATCAGCTGTTCTAATGTAACTCTTAACTTAATGTGTGTTTTAATTTTGATTTATATTTATAATTGCCATGCACAGACTGTTCTGCCATTTTTTTTTTCAATGCGTTGTCATGTGACTGACGTATGATGTTTTATTGTTTGTTTGTTTATTTTTTCAGAAATCCAATAATTGTTAATAGCTACACAAATTTATAATATTTTCAATACTTTATTTGTTAGATAACTGAGGATTGAATAGTTACAAAAGTATAATTTCACGCCTTAAGAAATCAATGAAATGCTCAAAAACTTTAAAAAAAATTAAAAATCATGCAATACAAAACATTAATGAAGTGAAGCAGTGCGATTTCAGAGTACTTTGAGATGCCAAAATCATAACATTACCAAGTTCTACTAAATAGCGACATATTTACTAGATGTGTTGTTTAATATATAACTGCAACATATCAATTTCATGATTAAGTAAAAAATATAGTGCTAAATTTAAAAAAAAAAATACATTTAATTAAGAGATTAAATTTTTCTTTACTACATAACACAATATACAATGCAATAATATGCAACAATAATATATACAATGTAATTTCTTTTAAAAAAATATAAATAAAAAAAATAAACAATTTTACCTTTGGCTGAACAATAACATCGGACATAACAGTAAACAATCGAGCAAATCCAACAGGTGTGCATACTAAAATTGAAATGTAGAAGCAAATATTTATACAATATAGAAATACAACTGTCATTTTTAAGCAAAATAAAAAATTCTGTAAAACTGATTTTTTTTGCAATTTACTTCTTAAGACATTACAAGCAGTGGGAATGTATTAAATTTCTTTTGAAAACTTAAGAATGAGTAAAATCTCAATAAAAGATAATACTGGATATTATACAAATACAATAATATTTGAGTATAGTTCTTTATTGGTATTTTTGTATCAAGTTCATAAAATAGTATTGGCAGATACAACTTATAATCCCATGAATAAAATTATATTGTGTTGCAATTATTTCCTTTTTTTAAAGGCATTTATTAAGGGATCCAATAAAATTGACAATTTGAGATTTTTGACAATGTCAGTTTTAGTATTAACTACTACAGCATGTAATTTTTGTCATTATTTTAAGTTTTTTAAAAAATTGGATGCATAAGATTAGATTTGCCAAATATTTTTCAAAACATAACATTAAAGCCAGAAACTTAGTTTACTAAGCAAAATTTTGTGTGAATTTGCATAAATTTTAATTTACTTAAACAGGAAATGAAAATCAAAAATATTTAGCAAGTATAAAAAATTTTATCCAGGACATACAGAAATTGAACTTCAGATAGAGATCAAGAGTACTGAAGATTCAAAACATAGGGGAAGGTGGGGTAATAGCTTATAATTATGATTCCAAGACCTGTTGGAGATAAACTGTTCGAACTAGAAATTGTCTGACTCATGTGTACGAAAAGTTCAAGGTGAACTATTTATTTTATAAATGATTTTTTTTCAGAAAAATCAAACAAATGGGTAACCAAGTACACATGTTAAAACTATAGGAAATTTAGAAATGCTAGAATTTCAGTGCAAAAGTTATAGAAATTTCTATTTTATATGACAATTTAAGAAAATTGTGCATGCAATTAACATATGATGTACGCAAAGGGGGAAGAGAAGGACAATTGTCGAATTTGTCCTGGGGCCCATAAAGCCTTCGTTCACTTTTGAATGTAGTTATTTTTTTCCTCCAATGAACTACAGCTTCGTGCGCCTAGCATAGATGCACATCAAAAGAAAAGAGATGCTGAACTGCATTGTACCCAATTTCGTCCTGCTTGCATAGATTATCGAGACAAAGCAGTGCTACTTAGTGGGCTAAAGCCTTATTATTTGTTAGGGTATGAATCGTTAGTAAATGCATAATAAGCTAAACTAAGAATATTTTTTATGACTGTAATGATCAATAAATATGATAGCTTAAAAACAAAAGAATATTAAAGAGTTCACGTAAAACAAACCAGGAGTGATTGTGGCACAATGTATGAAAAACCATGAGTTTTATGTGCAAATAATTGATCAATTTATATACCATACATGTTTCATCTTTAACATAATCTTTAGAACTAACATTTATAAACATTAATTTGAAGTAACATTTATTAGATTACCTACTAATGAAGAATAACATACCTTTAGAGTACCAATTCAAGAAAAACTTACTTCTTATAAGAATCCAGATATTGGATTTAAAAATCCTATGAATATTGTATTTTAAACTCACGTGAATACGAATCATGATGTTTTGTTTTAAAAACACATAAATACAAATCACGATATTGGATTCTTAAATTACGTGAATAGAAATTACTATGTGCAATTTTTAAATCGTGTTAATACAAAGCACAACTTAAATCAGGTAAATACGAAAATCAATGTTTCATATTAAAATTGCAATATTAGCAGATTCCAATGCAGTTCCAAATATTCAAATTGTCGAAAATCAGCCAAATCAAAAGAATCAAATTGGTGGAAGAATCACGTAAGATGCAATTCTTCACCCAATTGGCAGAAGAACGTATGCAAACATCTCATCAACAAGATTGAGCAAAAGCTTCAAAATTTCATCAGATTATATAAGTCTGTGAACCAATGTTCAGATAAGTGGAATTTTGCAATATTCACACAAAAATCGCATGCCCAGCTTCATAGTTTATAGACCTGAATGAATGATACGAAAAACCCGGAATTCAGGGGTATCTGCAATTCAATCACCTCTGACAAACTTATCAACACAAATGCCGTGAATTAATCAACCTCTGATTTTTTTTTCTTTTTTTGCAAGAACTTTTTGCTTTAAAAATTGGCTATTAGGAGATTCATGTTAAAATTTATTAAGAATCAAGATTTTTCTAACTTCCATCACCCTTTTTCCTTCATTTCAAATTATTTAGGCCTGAAGATATCTTTCATTTTATTTTATCTACATAAATGTATTTCCTTAATGCTTATTATTTTAAAATGTGATGCTTTTCATTGTTGAATTTGAGGCACAATTAAAAAAATGGCATTTTATAGTGATTCATCAGAAACAGAAAAAATCAATTATCCAGAAAGGTGATGGTCTTGAACATTTCAGATAATTAGATTCTAATTATATATTTATTTAAGGAAAATAGCATTATAAGATAGCATATTACTTTATGACATATCAATCAAATAACATATTACTTTATGATATATCAATTACTATCATATCACTTTTGATATGTCAATTAAATAAAGTTCGTGTAATTTATTTCAATAATGAATTTTTTTCAGAACAATATACTTATACAGAATATCAGCATAAAAAAATTTAACTGAGAAAATAAAAGAAAAACAATTAACTTTCTAATCACACTCACTCAATAGCATAAGAACTCCAAGGAATGAAACACATGAATACAAAAAAGGCAAATAGTATGTTGAGAAGTCTATAAAAAGAAATAACATAAATGTGAATATTTTCAGAATTGTATTAAGTAAACATTAATAAAAGAATTAGACAGCATCCAAACTTGGCAATAATTAAGACAAGTTAACATTTAAAAATTATTAAAAAAATTGAGACTGATATTTTTGTCGAAAGATTTCTCAAAAAATTTCTCTTTGTACATCTTAAAGAAAATGCACAAATTATTGTTTATTATTTTTATTTCATTTCATTTAATTTTATTTCATTTTATTTTATGCCATTTTATTTTATATCATTTCATTTTATTCATTTATTTGTATCAATTTATATTGTGTTTAGCTAAATGCTTGGCAAATTGTACAAGTATTTAAAAATTTGACAGATGAGCAATGAACTTCATAAATATTTTAAAAAATTTAACTGTCACTCAAAAAATTCGAATTGATAAAAATTCTATATAAAACTTCTAACTTTTAAATTGTACTGTAATCATTTATGTAAAACATTGAAAGAAACGAAAATTGTTTTAATTCATTTAAACATATTTTTCTTTCCATTTTTTGCTTTTTACTTTCATTAATTTAAAAATGATTAACTGAATGGCGTGGAAATTAATACTAATATTTGAACTACAATGCTATTATAAACAGTTAAAAATCTTTATTAGATATTTGATAATTCATTTTTAAAAAGAGTTTCTTCCATTTCTTCTACTTGGGCAGGAACAAAGCTTATTTCTTTCATAGTGGTTTTTTCCACAATTTTTCCACTAAGGAGAAACTTACTATTCCAGAATATAAGCTATTTTAAATAATTTAATCAATGAAGCAATTTTTACTAACTGAAAATTGATGCAATACTGTACTGGCCATCACTAAGAATTGCAGACATTATGTATGTAAAGCCCATTACAAGCAAGCCCATTAAGCCAAGAACAAGAAGAACTTCATTAACTCTTGACATAATACCCTGGAATGTGAAACATTGAATAATAAAATAATACAATCAGAAAAATCATACTAATGCATATGCAATACAGACATGAAAAAAAATTAAGAACAAAAACTACCTATACTTTGCGCAGGGGTAAAAGTGACCAATTAAAAAAATATAGGATTTTTAGGAAAATATCTAAGAACTTTCAGGGGAAAATGTAGGACTAAAAATTTAAATTAAATAAAAATACAGATCGCATGTTAAGTAACCATTTGCAATTGTAATGACTTATAGATGGTTCTTAGCAGAATTGTTTATCTATGGCAACTACTGGCACGCTTTCAGCATGTGGATAAGCATAAATGTGGCATATAAGCTACTTCTGTTCTTGATTTTGAAACTGAATAAAATATTCACGTCTGAATACTACTTGGAACTCCAAACTGCAATAAACATGGTTGATGCTTAGGGTGAGCACAGTGAAATTTTTTAAATATATTTTAAACAAGCAAAGCGTTTGGTAATTAAGTACAAGTAATTAAGTACAGGAAGGAAAAGGAGAAACTCTAGACATGGAATCAGTGTTCTTCCTAAATGTCATAGTTGAGCATTGCTATCGGGAATATAATGCATCAAAGTAATATCAACATTTAAAATGATAAATATACTTTTCAATTGCTAAAGGGTGACCATTTATATTACAATTTAGATGTTGCTTCACTATTTATTAATCAAAATGAAATTAAAGGATTTTAATATATATCATAGTATTGAAATTTACATTTTATTTAAAAAAATAATAATAAATTTTAATTTTACACACTGCTTGATTTGAATGTGAAAAATTATGCAGCACTGTTTTTAGATTTCTTTTGTAAAGCTTTTAATTTTTTAATTGACAGCATCAATAAGACCTTGATGAGGTCTCCTTGTTTTAATCTCCGGTTTCATTCTTTAATAATAACTGAGCTGAAAAAAAGCCTTAAAAAATTTTAATATATTACACTAGTTAGGGGGTTATGTTCGCTGACTTTGCTCAGACTCTTAATATTTTTTTCTTAGTTCTTTTGATTTTATCTCTTCCTCTTCTGCTTTATATTGATGTAGGCTTCTTTATGTTCTTATTTATAACTTTCACACCGACTGCATTTTTTAAACCAAACATTGAATAATTCTTAGACCTACTACTGTGTTTTAACTCATTCTTAACCTTTTATTAGTAATAATTTGCTCGTTTTCAGAAAATTCACGTTCTAAAGAAACTTGATTGTGTTAATAAAAATGCTTAACAAGTTTAGATAAAAAAATAGCATACCTTACATTTCACACATTTTTTAAGACAAAAAGCATATATGCACATCATCCTTCAGTTTATCAACACAATTTTCAGATATGATCTTTTTTACCTTGTCATAAAAATATAGATTTCACAAAAATATATGCTTTATATACCGTCACTTATTTTTACAATGATAAAGAAATTTTGGAACTATACTTGACGGTTTTAGAAGAGGAACTTTTTGCCTTTAATATGAAAAATATAAAGAATTTAGGAAAATTAGTTTTATACGTACATTCTTTATTGATATTCAAATTTCAAAAAGTATTACTTAATATGGGTCATTTATAACATAACTAGAACTTCACAGAGTAACAATGTTACTTATAAAGTAAACAAGAACTTCATACCAAACTTAAAATACACAATTGCAAATTTTTTCAAAAATATATTTTTAACCTAAATTTTTAAAAAAAATCATTGTTTAATAAGCTTTTTCTATTATTTTTTTTTCCATAAAAACTTTTTCAATTGGTTTCACTACATTTGGATTTTTGATAATTCATACTTTTTCCTTTCTTATTTCAAGTTTAAGACATTGAGATAACAGCAATAACAGTTTTCAAATGTGCCATGATTTTGAAAGGATAAATTATAAGCCAAAAATACATTGGGTAGCATCTTTTTATTCAAAGGATTTGAAAAACTCTTAATTTTAAGCAAAATTTGCTTTAAAAATATATCAACCAAAATATAATGACTTAAAAAATTACAAAAAGGATAAGAAATCAATTTATCATGTTTTTTTAATATTCATCATCTTTGTAAAAAGTTCAACTTTCAAAAATTTTATGCTAAAAAGCTTTCAATCAAATAAATGCAATAAAAAGAACTTTAAACCTAGTAATAAAAACTGTCATCAAGTATATAATTATATTTTATTTAGTGATACGAGTATGCTAATTTAACAACTTACTCGAGAAGATCCAGGAAGCCCTTCAGATTCAACAAACAAATGTGCAAATGGTAAAAGTAAAAACAAGGCGACATTAGAAAAAAGAAATACAAGACTCCATAGACCTGTAAGCAGAAATAAATTTTAAAATGCAAGGCGACATTATAAAAAAGAAATACAAGACTCCATAGACCTGTAAGCAGTAATAAATTTTAAAATGCCTAGAAAAAAACACCACTTTCATATTTTTTACATATAAAGTTTTTTATGAAAATAATTAACAGTACGGATATAATCTCAGTCATTAAAATTAAAAACAAAATGAGTAGAATATAATATTTTACAAGTTAAACAATTTTTAATAAAACAATATGTTTTTTCAATAAATCTCAAAAATCACATTTGAATTTTAGTAGTATTAACAGGTTTTAATAAAATAAACAAAATCCTTTAAATATTTTTTAGAATCTTAATAACTTTTTTTTAAAGAAATAAGGAAAAGAATTGCATAAGGCAAAGTAAAAGAAATGTCAATGAATCATTCTAGGTAATCATTTGAAGCGATTTTGTTGTAGGCTTTAAACATTCAACATATTTAGCACATTATTTGTAACTGTCAAAAAAGGAAAAATTGAACAATGTGAGCAAATGTAACTGATGTGGATAATGCACCAAAATTCAAACAGTTTTCTGTTGATAAGAACTGCTTTATTGCACCAAACTTTATTAAACAGTTGTAAATAGGAAAATAAATATAAATGTTAGAGCAAGAAATTTTCAATTGTTTTCTATATAAATTTTAAACTTTCTCTTTGAAAAGGAATATGATAATCAATAGCATCTAGAACACACAAATTTTATTAAATATTAAAATGTTATGCTTAAAATTTCTGTGCTTCCTTTTCAGCATTATTTACCCTTCTACATATATTCCTTTTTTCTCTTTCTTCATTCCTTTTTTTTTATTTATTTATTTATTTATTTTTTTTTTTGTATTTTATTTGCCACTTATCATTTTTTCTCTATTGTTATTCCATCTTTCTTAGGGACTGATTTAAAATTTTTGTAGTGATCATACTACACTCTCCTAGTAACTATCATACTACTACACTCACTTTTTCATAAAAAAATGCAAAAAATATATGCACCCAATAGAAATGTATTAAAAAGATATAAAGCTAAAAATCCTGATGATCAAAGACAAAACTTCCTGAAGATAGAAGACAAAAATTCGCATAGATAAACGACAAGCAAGATTCTATGTTTAACAACTGAGTCAAAAAATTTTCTGTTCATAATTCAGCTTGAAGATAGTAAGAAAATATATAATAACTTTATCATGAGCCCAAAAAATTATTCCTTGATTAAGAAACCAGTCTCATATCTTGCCCCCATCATCAAACATAAATACATTTTTCACTTCTATTTCATCTGGTTATTTTTTCTTCATTCTGTTATTCAATCTTTTTTTTTTCTTTTCAACATAACTTTCCTTTTACCCATTTACAGAGTATAATTCAATTTATAAATTTTAATTAAAAACAAGTTTAGTGATTTTTAAAAGCACTAACATATTTAGAAATAATTTGTTTTGTTAAAGAAATGAAGGAGATTATGAGCTGAGAATGAGTCCCTTACTAGCATAGCAGATTTTTTAAATAGCCTTTGGTCCTTTGTGATGTTTCACTTTGGCTTTCTGCCAAGTTGAACAGTTGCTGATGTCAATCCAAATAGTAAGTGAAAAGCCTGAAGGATGAAAGGGCAAACCAAAACAGGGTGGACTGATAATATGACGCTAATCTCAGTTGCTCCTCTGAAATGGTTGTGAAACAGAGAGTGGGTACATTACATTTCCAAGCATGCCTTATTTTTTATATCAGTTTACACAAGAGTTTTTAATTTTGAATGAATTTCCAAATAACAAGTGTACACAGGGCTGATATACGGAAATATACAGTATCCTTTGCAGTAAATGAGGGTCTTACCCTTCTTTGACACAATTCACTCAGACACCATTTAGAATCAGGAAAGGTACAAAGTGACTTGTATCGTGGTCAAGGCATGCAGTGCCCCTCCTAATTCGCGTAACAAATTGCCCCAATAAGAAAATTTTTTAAAATCTACTTATACCCAGTGTGTATAGGTAGGTGTGTACAGTGTGTCTTTCTCTTTGCTCTTATCTACAAAGACATTTTATACTTAAACAAAATTAATCTAATTTAGTAATGATATATCCAACGAAGTGATTTTTTCCAGTGCTCTTTTTTACGGAGCTCTTTTTCTGAATGCTTTTTACCAGTGTTCTTTTTTATACCTACCTCAAAAGCAAGATTCTGAATCAATTTTTGAAGATCTAATGTAATAGCTCTAAACAGTGCAGGATTTGAAAACAATTATTTAAAATGAAATCTAATTGCATTTTGTACTGATGAAGTATTTTGTTTTGTTCTGGTGTTAGTGCTCAAATTTTCCGAACATTATAGTCTAGTTTCGTTTAAATCATGACATTCAGCCTGGTTTAGATAATTCACTCAAAGAAATTAATAATTTTTAATTTTTTTATTAAAAAAATTTACACATTTTTCATCAATCCAAAAAAAATCAGATTGAACTTTCAAAATCTGAGAGCAGTTTGGAAATGGAATTAAATAAAAAATTCTTAGACATGCACAAACGTCTAGAAAACAAAAACTTCATAAAAAATCTGGCCCTCATGATGGATATTTTTACAGAAATCTCTGTGTTATTCAAAGCATTACAAGAAGGAAATTTAAATTTAATTAAAGCACAAAATTTGACTCGACTTGATTTTGAAATTTGATTTGATTAGCCAAAGAGAAAAAGTTCAGAGTTATAAAAAAAAAATGAAGTGAAAGTTACTTTAATTATTTTTTGTAGTAGGGACAGAAAAAATTCAGCCCTTAATGATTGAAAAGAGCAAAACGCTGAGATGTTTAATAGACATCAAAAAATTTCTGATTCAGAAACATACTTTCAAAATTCATGAATAATGCGAATCTTTTTTTTTTTTTTTGCAAATTGTTATAAAATTAAAATATGGATTTGAATCAGCAGAATAAAAAAATAGTTTTATTACCAGACAATAGTTTTATTTTTCACGATAACTGAAACATTTTTGCACACAGTTCTAGAATTCGTTTAAAAAAAGATAATTCAATGTAAAAAATAAATTTTACTAAATATTTATCATTTTTTATTATTTTATTAATTAATAATCGAAAAATATTTGAATTGTAAAGTATACAATTTTTTACATCATTTTAAAGTGTAGTTTTATTGGGAAAATACAAAATTTGAGCGAAATTAAACTAATAGTTCTTGTGAAATCAAATTTTATAGAAATCGCATCTTCAAAATTAGATATCCCACGAAGTAGTCAACCGATTTCATTCAAATTTTGCATTTTGCCACATAAAATTACATACTTTAAAATTGTGTAAAAAAATTTTTATTGGGTTGGAGGGAAAGTTCTGTCGCATTTTAAAGAAAATATTTGAATTCATTTATAAAAATATTTGTTTAATATTAACCAATTATATATGCTCCGTTACTTGTTACAACCTGTTGCCATCTTTCAGGTAACCTGTGAATTCCTGTTTTGTAGAAGTTCTCGTCCTTGGAGTTAAAATAGTCAGCAACTGCCTTAGAAACATTTTCAAAAGACTTGAATTTTTTTTCCGTTAGATAATTTTGCAGAGATCTGAACAGGTAATAATCAGATGGTGCAATGTCAGGTGAATATGGTGAGTGACTAAGGATTTCCCATCCTAACGCATTCAGTTTCTTTAGTGTGACCATTGCAGTATGCGGGCGAGCATTATCGTGGAAGAACATTATTCCTTTTCTGGATGCTAATGCTGGCCTTTTTTCTTTGATAGCTGCATTCAATTTATCCAGCTGATTGCAGTACAGATCCGCGTTGATGGTTTTTCCCTGTTTCAGCAACTCGTAGTACACTGGACCCAACCACACACAAACAAAGCAGTACTTTTCGTTGATGGATACTTGGTTTTGGAACTGTTGCTGATGATGTGCCTGGTTTGTAGTAAGATTTTTTTCTCTTAATATTCTCGTAAAGAATTCACTTTTGATCTCCAGTAACCAGCCTGTCCAAAAACTGCACCACATTGTGTCTAATCAGATGTGATGAACACATTCTTACACGATCAGACAAATTCTTTTCAGTTAATTCATGTGGAACCCAAACACTTTGCTTTAACACAAACCCAAGAGATTTAAAGCGATCTCCAACAGTTGTATGATGAATGCCTAACTCTTCTGCAATTTCTCGACTTGTTAAATGTGGATTATTTTCCAACATGGATCGCAAAACATCATTATCAATATTGGATGGCCGTCCAGATCGATCACTTTATTTGAGGCTCAGATCCCCGGAACGAAATTTGCTAAACATCTTTGGCAAGTACGAACATTTACAATATCTTTCACAAATATCGCACATAAATTTTTACACGCAAACGATGCGTTGCTTCCTTTTTGGATTTCATATAAGATGCAGTGCCGTAAATGCACTTTATCTACTGACATTTTTTTCACTTTAAATATCACAAGTAAATGATGAACGGTAAAAAAGGGCACCTTTTATATTATACAGCAGCTAAAGACACAAAACAAATCTGATTGACTCACTAGGCAGGTGTTTTTTTTTATTTACAAGAAAAATCACCTGCCTATTTAAAATACGACAGAACTGTCCCTCCAACCCGATATATTACAATTCAAAATTTTCTCAACTATTATTTATTAATAATATAAAAAATAATAAACATTTACTAAAATTTACTTTTTTGCATGGAATTATAAATTTTATAATTATAAATGAATTTTATAAATTATATGCGAAAAAAATATCTATTCACTTACGTAAATACGCAAAAAGTAAAATTAACATTAAGGGGTTCAAACTTTGGATCCCTCTCCTGACCAAACTATGCAGTTATATTTCATATTATACATACTCCTTAGATTTTGGGGGTCAAAAATCTGAATCTGGTTTTAAAAAAAAGGTAGGTTTATTTAGAGAAAGTATGTTTTTGTCCTGATTTAGTAACTTAAAATATTGCCTGTATTAATTAATTAGCATATTTGAGGTCACTTCCTCCAACTATTAAGATTGAGTCCTTGAACATGAAGATCCAATCATTAGATCAAAAGATATTCAGGGTGGTCCATTCTTTTATCTTTTTTTGGTGCACTGTACAATTTGATAGTTAATACAAGTAATTTTGAAATAAGTGGAGTCTAACATGTACTATATAACTTGAAAAAAGAAGCTAAAAAATTTTATGTTAAATGTGTGCCAAAACAGTCTTCAATTACAAATATCTTCCAAAGGAAATGAAATAGTATCATAGTGAGCCTATTATACTTTTACTTAGCATTGATTTATTTTTATATAAATTTAAATTTTTTTATATTTAATGACATTAACACTAACAGCTCTAACTATAAATGTTTATTGGTCATTAAAATGAGTTTATTTCCTTAAAACATTATACTATGTAGTACAGAGTGAAATTTTGTAAATTAAGAGCATTTAAGATTGACTAATGTGTTCCCCTTAGAATCAAATAATTTACTTATTTAAATATAATTGGCTGGAACAAATAGCATTTTTTTAAACAGTGATTAAAACCAAAAAAAATAATTAATATTTTCTAGAATTTATTGAAATTTAAAGGGTAAGTATTCACCTGATGTGTTCACTACTTCTATGGGTACCAATAAATATTAATCTTTTCTGAAGACTGCATATGAAACAAAGTAACAATAAAAGTATGATTGTTCATTGTTACTTTATTAATAATGCTGATCAAATATATGTGCACATTACAAGTGGTTTTGTTATTTTACATTGAACTTCTTTATACAAAGCATTTTAAGAAACATAACACTTTTTCCAGTCCTTAAACAAGGTGATAAAATAAGAGACTACTGTAAAAAAAGACAGAATTTTTTTTTTAAAAAAAGTAAAGATAGTTAAATAAACAAATATTCTGAAGCAATAATGGTTCTAGAGAACTGAAAAAAATGACAAACCCTGAATTAATGAGCTGTTTAGCCATTGCACATAGTAACTGTTCGGATATCGCAGAAGAATTTCATTAGTTACAATTGAAATAGGATGAAGTAAGGCAGCACCAATTGATATGGTAAATGAAAATGTAGAAATCCACAATCTGAAAAATCAACATTTTAGAAATTAAATGGAAAATAGTACAGCAAAGAAAAATTAACACATTTTATGACCGTCCATAAATATGTCAAAAGTACAATACATTACCTCAATTTACAATTTTTCTAAAGAATTCTTCTAATGAATAAATTTTACAGAGCACAAGATATTTTTTATAAGTAAAAAATTTTAATTAAGAAATTAAATAAAAAATTTATCCAATTATACTAAAAATTTCAATCAATTTGCTTTTCACATTTTTCAATATACACAAACTACTAAAACTATGCTAAAAGAACGGAGGGTTATAGTACAGCAATTTTCATCCTTAATTTAGGCATGAAAAAATTTACTTATATTATTTTAAACTTCCCAAGCTAAAGCAAGGTCCAATTTTTTTTTTTTTTAATACTTTTTTTTAGTTGTGCTATAGCAAAAATAACAACAAATGCTTTATTACAGCTTTTTATTAGAATAGAAAACAATAAAATTTCAAAACAGTCCCTTTGAAAAGATTGATGTTTTTCTTTACAAAATAAAGCCAAAACATAATTAGAGAAAAATATCATTTTATTCATTATTAATATAAATTTCAGGTTTTTTAAATCCTATGAATAAGATTGGAGTAATTTAATCTAATTTACAAATTAACATAGATTACAAGTTAATTGAGAGGTTTGAGGCAATATAGTCAAATTTGTTACCTCCTCACCCTAGAGCTGTGATTTATGTGCGCCATCAATCTTGAGAGCTTACTATTTATATTATACTATTTTAAAGTAATGATTATTATAAATTAATGTGTTACACAACAATTTTAAAAATAATGTATAGAATTTATTTTAAGAAAAGTATGCATATGTTAATCTACAAAATTAGTATGAAGTATAGTATTCGTATATGAAGATAACGTATAAAATTTATTTTTCAAAAAAAAAAAAAAAAAACATTAACTCCATAAAATCCTTAAGTTGCACAAAAACCATCAACTCTAAATTGAAATACCTTCACTACCCCAAACTAACTTATTCTCCACACTAAGTCATCTACTTTAGTTTCTTATTTTATTAATTTCAATAATTTTCAGTAACTATGTTTTGAATTTATTTCTTTTAGATGGGTAATAAACTTTAATAACTTTTAGCATATCTTTTGTTTTCTGTTGGTTTTTACAATTTTTTTCAATTTCTTTAGATTTTATCCAAACCCCCTTTTAAACAAGTTAAAATAATAATTCAAAATTTTACTCAAATCTTGGATAAAATTGATGCAAAAAAAAACTTATACCTTGCAACGAAAAGTATTAATTTATTTTAACTTATTACTTTACATGTATATTCAAATATAAACTATACTTATTTCAATATTATACAATTTTAATATTAAAAGCAATAAAAAATTCAACAGGCATTATTTTTATTTTAATCAGTCAAAAATACAGTTAAATCAAGAATACTCACGATATTCTATATGCAATAGCATCTTCATAAGTACCTGTATAATAAGCAAAACACAAATATTATTGTAAATTATTCAAATTAAACAATCTAACATCCAAGTAAACTTCTTAACTATTAAAAACTACACACATTGACCAATGAATTAGAAATATTTGGTTAATATTTAATTGCACCTCCTTTCGCACAAATGATAGCCTGTATTTGTGTGAACAAGCCTACTAGTTTCTAGACTGCATTTATGCCCAGAGAAAACCATGCATTGGTTACGCTGACATAAAATCTTGTAAATTAGATGAAAGAGAAGATTGCAGTCAGATATGCCTTCCACCATATCCCAAATATTTCCTACTGGGTGATTGGGGAAGGTGTTGGAAGCTAGACTGAAGTTCATTGAACCAATTTCACACTTTTGGTATAATGTATAGTTCCATTACTATCCATGAAGTATCCATCACTTTCAGAGTAAAAAAGTAACATTGTAGAATGCATTTGATAAGTCAACATATTAAGGTATTGCATAATTTTTTTTGGTTAACCTCAACAAGGACACTACATCCATGCTAACAATTACCCACATCATGATATTATCACCAGACCTTAGTACAGTACACACAAGGCAAGATTGGTTCATATCTTTGTGGGGTTCATATCCCAATTCAACCTTTCCCATGAGTGCAAAACAAGGAATAGCATGTTTCATCTGCCCACAGCCCTTAGATATCCAGTGACATCTTTTTCAACAGCATAGCAACTGAATTCTGGTATTTCAGGCAGAAATGAGAGGTTTTCTCTCAGGCATCCAGCTACACTTTCCCATTCTCTGAAATTTTTCTTACCTTATTTATGCTAAAATCAGTTAAGAACCTTTGTTAAAGGTTTTTATAAACTGAAGTACAGTAAAATCCCTTTTCTGCCGCACTAGTCGTAAATTAGAAAAACAATTTGTCATAGATGTCGCCAATCACAACTTCTATAACAACTATGGTTTCTATTTCAAACTAATGAAACAGTCATATGACTGTTTTTGAGAACCCATTGAGTTCTGCTATGGCTCCTGCTAAACAGGCACCAACAATAAGCATTCTTTCAAATTATGAAATATCTTATGCTTTTATTCTACTACATTTATCTTTGAATGCACCTTCAGACCTTACTTAGATTAGCATTCTGATGAGGTTTCATAAGCGTCATAAATAAATTTTGCATACTTCACCTTTGGTGATAATTTAATACAAAAGCTCGTTAAGTTGTATGTGTAATAACGATTAACATAAACAGAGCCTACCTCCTATTATAGTCACATTCGATATTAGTCTAAGCATTAGAAAATTTTTCTTGGAAAAATTGATGGGAGTTATTAATTTTTGTACATTTATGCTTTTCAGGGTGTTGAACATGAATTTGCATTTGACGACCAACATTTTTTCTGTGAAATATCATAAAAAAAATCTAGTTTCTTGCACAGAACTTACGTTTGTTTTAAAATATAAAATTTTAAATGGCATATTTAAAAACAAGAGAAACTAGGTGCTAGGGCATGACTGGATGATGTGTTTACCTTTGAACATTGGTGGCAGACTGGACATTTTTATCTCAAAGCTTCCATTTTTAAAAACTTGAAAAGAAAATTCTATTTACTCAAACAGGACAATAAATTATTTTTATTTATTTTTAAAACACATACTTGACCAAAGCTTGATTTTATAAACAGTGTTATTGATCTCATATAGATGATTTTAACATATTTTAATATTAAAACTAGTCTACTCTCTCAAATTTCATTTTCTAAATACAGTTTATTTTAAAATCCTACTTAATATTTAAATCTCTAAAACATAATCTAATATTCTTATAAATTTAATATTGCGATATAAAATGAAATTGCTATAAGATATTGAACTTGTAACAAACTATGCACATCAGCCCACAACCTTTATCTATTGCCTAGAGTTGTTGTCAATTTAGACAAAAAACAAATTCATTTATAGGAATTTTATTTCCTGGTTAAAAAAATTTCTTTTTATTGATTTATTTATTTTAACTATTCATGAATGCAACACTCGAATACACCATCTGGGGAGAAGACTGGTTCCATGTCTAGAGCCCCCTTCCTTCTGTCTCCTCCTCTGCTCAGATATATGAGAATGTACTACAATATTTCCTTTTTCCATAACATTTTTTACGTTTAGATTATCAAGAATATATTTTAAAATTTCCACTAAGCTCAAATTAAGCACTATATTTAATGCAGTTTTGAGTTCTATATAATTTCCAAGCTTAAAAATTTTCAATTGGTTTGAAAATCATGACAGAAACTTCCTACTACCATGATTATCCACATACTAATGGTGAAAGCAAAGCTAGTGTTGCCATAGATAAAGAGTTCTGCTAAGCGCCACCTGTAGCCCATTTTGATCACCGATAGTCTAGCCTTGCAGAAGTATTGGATCTCGTTAATAGTTCTACTGTTTTCGGATTATCCCCAGGGATGCTTCCCAGACCATCGCCAATAGCCCATTGTGCAGCTCTAGTGAAACGTAAATGAACTACAACAACTGCATGCAGAAAATCATATTCTCCACAGAAAAAACATTTTTGATCATGTGTTTGCATGCAGACTGAACTTTTTCGCAAATGTGTCCAATTGCAAAAGTGTCAGAAATATTAATAATCAATTCAATATCACAGTAGCTAACATATTCTTCTATTTTGAACTCAATGATTAAAGCTGCAGGAGCTTTAAGAATAATGATTTAAAAGAACAAGAAAGCATTTAATGCACACAAATAAAAAATCCATTTAAAAATTTTATCATACCTGAAAACAAGTCATTCTTTCTCTTTCTAAACAACAATATAAAGCAATAGGAAGCAAAATATAAGCTGAGGAACAAAAGAAGAAACACCTATAATTTAAGAGAAAAACAATAAAAATGGTAAATACAAAATGTTTCATTATGGTTACGGAATATTACATTCAAAAGTGATTAATTTATGGTTATTCAAAGATAAAACAAAATTATGAAGTAGTATACAGTAAATAAAGCCAGAATGTTTAAAAATGCCACTCTTAATCTCAGGCACATTTCTCAAGAATTAAAATAAGCTTGACAGCAACATGTAAATTAGTATATTGGCAATTAGGCTGAGTCAATTTTTACTTTTTTAAAAAGTCAAAGTTTCTTTAATTTTATAAAATACATAGTTTTTATTTATTTTTTAAGCGTCTTATGACCAAAAATTTTCAACAGCTGGCAGTTAATATAATAAACAAGTTAAAAAACGAACAACAATAAAACACTTTGTTTATAGACAAAAATACTATAGTTCAATATTTTAGGCAAATAAGTTTAGTGAAACCCAAGTTTATAATTACAGTGTTCCCCCAAAGTAATTTAGAAGGGCAGTCCGTCTTGCCTACCCTTTGATCTCTATAAATACACCTTTTTTTGTAAAAATAAGCTGCCATCCTTTAAAAATACCTTTTCATTCATATTCCGTTTTTAAGAAAAATTTACTAAATGTTAAAATAATAATTACACACAAAAATTATATGTGTTAATAGGCAGGGGCAACTATGAGCCAAACTCAAAAATCCTGAAAATTTCTTGAGTAAAATCATTAATGGCCCATTTCAAAAAATTTATGTCTTTATAAATTTAAATGATTGATATTTTCAAAATATATAATTCTAAATAAATTATATGCAGCATAATTTAAATGAATAATTATGTATAAGTTTACTTTTATCTCTAATCACATTTATTATTCTACCAAATAAATATTTACAAATGAATATATAAGTATAAATTCTAGTTGAAATAATTCAAATAAAATATGCAAGAATTTTCATGCATAAATATGATCGATGATTTCTAGAAACTTCTGCACCTTGGATTTCCGGATACTTCCGAATAGCGGTTAGCAAAAAATCCAGATTTTTTCTGGAGCACAATCATCTCTGTATATGTTAATTCTGATTATTTCTATAGGTTTAATTCCAAAATTTGGATCGTTCTCCAAACCAAACTATTGGCACCATATTTCCCAGATTGCAGCTACTTCCTACATTTCGGGAGTCAGAAATCCGAATCTGTCGAAAAAATGGCATGTTCATTCAGAAAAAGTGGGTTTACTATTTTATTTTCTAACTTAAAATATCGTCAGCACTTATTAATTAGCATATTTGAGGTCATGCCCTGGTGCCGTTAAGATAGAGTCCTAGAATGTGAAGATCCGATCATTAGATCAAAAGTTATTTGGGGTGGTCCCTTTTTTTTAGCACTGTATATATAACAAGGAATGCAGAAAATTTTAAACACCTAATAATCCCTATGAACAAATTTTCGTTTTAAATCAAAATTATTAAAAAAATTGTAGCTTTTTTTTAGTACAATAACTTTTTCAAAATATTTTTGGAAGATAAAGTTTACATATAAAAAAAATATTTGATTTTACACAATTCTAAAATCAACGAGCATATATGTTATAAAATATTAGAAATCAAAATATATTGAAATAATAATAATTCATCGAATTAAATTTAATACTAATACCATACCACTTATAAACTAAAGGATTTCAAATTATAAATACAAAAATAGACATATGTTTTTACCCAAGAAATTTTGTAGGAAGCTTTTAGACAAAAATTTCCTCATGGCTGCCTGAATATTCTTTAATTTAAAGCCTCGTTTGCACGGTCAGACATATTCTGCTCCCCTGAATATTATTTGTGATAACAAATATTGAAAATCAATAAAAAAAATTATAATTTGGGATCAGTCGTTCCAACTTATATATATTATAAGTTGGAATTATTGGTGAGCACTTTAATGGTTATGACTTTTTATGGTTGCAATTTGTCAAAAATTTGTTTTCTGGAATCTGTTTTTTCTTTATTTTTGCTGCTCATTATTCATTTAACTTCAAAAAGCACACTAAAAGAGTTGTTGAAAAGAAGAGAGCAATCAAAGAAAAACTAACTTGGGTGAGAAGAGTAAATTATGAATATTTTAATGAACTTGAAAATTAAGAGTGTTTGAAAAGAATACCAGAAGACATGCTTTGTTTCCCTTTAAATTAAAAATGTATTTTCTTTTAATAAATTGGATTAATTTACTTTTGGAGGATGAAGCTTTTTTTTAATGTTATTTTTATCTAATTATCTGCTCAGCTAAGTTTTGCATCAAATGAAAAAATAAATAAATAAATAAACATGTCTTTATTCATGAAAGAGAAAATTCAAATCATTCACTATTCACTTTTATTCATTTTTTAACATATGAGTTACACATGTTATGACTTATCATTAAAAAAAAATCAATTTCTATGACTTGTTGATGTATTGCCAATTAAGGATACAAGACTATAATTTAAAAATCATACTGAAATTTTTTTTTCTACGTTAATAACAAAAATTATTTATAAACATATATATTAAACAAGAAAATTTAAAAGATATTATTAATCTTATCGAATTGACAAAGATATGTAGAGAATTGAGAAAACTTTAATAAATTCATATTACAGATGTAAATTAGAGAACAGCATTGAATTTCACCTGGTGGAAAGTCCTTAAGGCAAACAATTCCATGATTAAAAAATCTCAATTAATTCTCTTATTTTTATTAAATCAAATAAATGAAAGAAAGACGATAATTTTGAGGTGACGAAGCTCTGTGATAGTTGACTGCTTTGGATTCACATAAAATACATAATTGGTGAATGATCCCCCAGTCAAGTACAAGGATTGTGATACTGATCCATAAATAAAACAATGCATGGACATTATCAGCTTACCAGTTACGAAGAGGTGATGATGCTTTAACAGTGAAGAAAATAACAAGAGAAGTAAAGTTTCCTTTTGCTATTGAGAAAAAATTTTGGCAATGTTTAATAAGGAAAATAATCAGGAAAATTCAAGAGATTTTTGATTCAATTTCAAAGAACAAGAGATGAAGCCTGAAATCAGAAATCTCTCATAAAATACTGCACAGTAGCCTGTGTGAGTGCAAAAATTCTTTCTCTCAAAACCAGCTTAATGGATTCGCAAGAAATTAATCTAATACGTAAAATAAATAGCGCTTACAGACTGACAAAACAGTACACTGTAGGCATAGGGTTTCAATCAGTATGGCAAAGAAAGAAATATCATTTTTAAAAGAGAAAATTATGCACTTTTAACAAACACCTAAGGAAAAAGCACCTTTAAGGGATTTAAAAAACCAAAAATAAGAACTTTTTAAAAACGCTACACACCTTGATCCAAATGAAATTCCAACCTTGTTATACACGAGATCTACATAATTTCTAAAGTATTAATCTATCTAATTGGGATTGGTTTTATCCAAACTATCATAAACAAATACATTAAAAAGCAATGCCACATTTGTCTATATTTCCCCAATACCTTTAGAAATGCATTTGAAATTAGATTAAAGCAACATCTAAATTTATAAAAGTTGTTGATTCCCGAAACAAAAAAGTTACAATTTAATACACTCATAATGATTCAAAACAAAATCAGTGGATAGAGCGAATGATTCTCATTTGGCAAATTTAGTGTATAACATTCTAATTGCAAAAACACTTAAACTCAAAACGGCTAAGGAATGAAACAAACCCCGTGAAATAATCAATTTCTTACAATTATTTCTCTAGTTTTTTCATGGAAGGCTTTCCATTCTTCATGATCTTGATCTTCCATTTCAAATTAACTTCTCAACGGTAACATGCAAAATCTGTCATTCTAAACGAATTAAAAATTTCAAATCATTTAACAATCAATAGTAAATTACAGAATATATTATACTTAGCATGCCTACGATTTTGTCTTATTTTTACATTTTGCTGTGCCCTGTCAGCGATATTTCACTTTCAAAATTAAAAGTTCAGGATTTCCAAACTTTCAAACATTATTGTTTACCTTCACACCGGACTTGCGCAAAACGCAAAATGTGTCATCATAATAAAGGAGCACTCGTGTAGTATTAAGGGGTGGAGCTTAAGGCCAAAAAAAGGGGGGAAAGATTAAAGGAGGGACATGGATGATTGAAAACCTAGGTTATACAGGCCATAGGTCAGGCTCGTGGTCTGGAGGAACTAAGAGCCGGCATTGCACAGCATTCTCAGAAGTGTTTTCTTAAGGAACCGTTTTCGCTGCACTCAAATCACGCTTCTCTGATCGCCATCTAGAAAAAGGAGAACCTGCTGGTGGGTGAGTTTTTCGCAGGCAGTGGCGTACGCAGAATTTTTCAAAGGGGGGGGGGGAGGATTCGTAATTTCCTGAAACTACTAAAAGAAATTCGAGTATATAATAAAGCACTATTATTTCCTTAATTTAGACAGCTAGACAATTTTGACTTTTTATTTAGACAACATTGTTTAGTTAAATTTTGATTTGATTTTTTGAGTTCAAGAACATAATTTTTTTGTAAAAAGAGGTAAAATACTTTATTTTTATTAAAAAGTAGGAATTAATCAAGCCAGAAAAACTAATCTTAATGTAACAGCTACCTAAATAATAACCGTATAAATGTGAAATATCCAATCGACGTTTTTTTTTTTTTTTTTTGCAAGTTCTGTCTTCTACAGCTGGGGTAAATTTTCTATGAATGTTTAAGAGCGCCAATCCATTCATTCTATTATTACCCGTTGAATTGCGTAAATAAGTCTTTAAACGGCGTAAAAAGTCGAAAAGGATCTTTCGTTTGCACTCGTTGAAACAGGTAGAACGACCAATATTTCTAGGAGTTTGAAAATGTTTGGTGTTATATCTTTACTGCATATTCCAAGAGCATCCGCCGCAGTTTTTGGAACACTACCTCCGTCTTCACTAATCCTTTTTAATCTTTCATGCCAGAGTTTTAGTTCAGACTTAAGGCAGGTATCCAAAGTAAGACAGGTATCTTTACAGGTATCCAAATCTTCAGCAAAAAATTCCACTAGTGCTTCAAAAGCCTTTATGTTTGAAGGTTGGCAAATGAAAGGATCGGCAGGAAGAAGGCACTGAAATCCTTTCAAAATATCACGATGCGATACAAATCTTAAGTCTAAATGTGTTATATTTTCTATAAATGGAATAAATACACTAACTCTGAAATATGTTTCGGCGGTCGATGAGGGAAAATTAGCGCGATTTTTCTGTCTTCCCGTTATTCTAGGGATTTGTATGGAAGATCCAATCAGGGCTAAAGAGAATAAAAGGGCTAGTTCACTCCGCTCTTAGAGCTGAAGCTACGATTTCCCTCCTCATGACGTCACTGTGTCCACAAATCTCGGAGATCCATAGCAAAGATATTTATGATAACTTTGCATCTTTTTCTTTGTAAAAATAAGTTAGACTTTTTCTGGTTATTAGTTTTCAAACTGTGCGTAATTAACACATTATTTCCCTTCCTAAACATAGTTCAAAAAAACTTTCTTGGCCATTACATTAAAAAAATACCAATTTAAACTTATACAAATATTTTAATAGTTGGCGAAAATGACACTATAAATACTTTATTTTAAAAAGCTCAGTTTTAACTTTAATTATTAAGAAAAATGAAAGCATATATCGACACTTTTTTATATACATATTCTTTTATAACAATAAGTTGAGTTAAATTTAGAATCCCTGATTTTAAAATATTTCGTTAATAGCAATTTGTTCATACTTAATCATTAGGAAACATCAACCTTAAACGCTAATTACTGAAACAAAATAATAATTAAGTCCATAATGACATTAGAAATATTACAATTGTTTATAGATATTTAAATTTAAGATGACATAATTTATAGATATTTAAATTTAAAAGAATATAATTTTTAAAAAAATCATGAATATTTAGAATAACTACATTAAAAAATATGTTATGAAGTTAGGAGAATTTCGACTATACACTATATATTTTATTTATACTTTTTACTTACGTTTTAATTTACTTTGACTTCATCCATTTTTTAATTTTTTTCACCTGCCTTTCTTTTTGAAGTAACGAAGCGGTTTCTATTTAGATAACGAATTTTTATAAAAGTTCTTAACGATAGAAGAAACGTATTGCTGTTTTATATTAACTGTGTCATTTCGGAATCCATTCTTTACATAGTTGTTCATTTACTTTAGGGAACACTCGGAAAATTATATTTTTTCCTTTTTTTTTTTCTATCAGAATTTTTACAAGTTGCAATCGCGCAAACTGGCATTTCGTTAATAGTTTTAAATTTTTGTAAATTCACTTCAAAAACTGAGGAAAGTCATTATAGAAAATAGCAAATGTCTTGGAATATGTCGCAAAAAGAAATGCTCCAATATTAATTAGAGCTAGTTAGGCCGAACGCTCTGTTCTTGAAGTAAAAGTGAGAGCTTTGCGCCAAAGTGACGTCACTAGAGAAAATCGGAGGATTGGCGCGGCGAGAGTTTCTTCAAAGGAGTGAACCAGCCCTTCTATTCTCTTTAGCCCTGAGATCCAATGCTTTGTTAGCAAAAGAGAAAAAGAGTTGAATATTCCAGAGAATGTTTCGGTGGCATTTTCACGCATTAATTTTAGTTCTTTAATAACATCTTCTGCAAGGCTCACTGCCTCTATCAAATCTATGCTTGTTTTTAGTAGGTATCTACAAAAATGGATTGTTATGGTGAAAACTTTGTAAATGCACAAAAAAGATATTACGAACTGGCAATTAGATACTGTGCACAGTAAAGAATTAGCATGAGTAGCTGATTCCTTATCCTTCCATTCTGATATTTTTTGAAGAGTTTCAACGATAGGCTCGAAAAGTTCCACCACAGCGGTTACTGAGTCATATCTTTCCATCCAACGAACGGCTTGCACATAGCTGTTTAATTTTCTCCCTCTTAGAGCTGGTTACCATCTCCTCTATTGATGAAGATAGGGCATACTGTCTTTTTGGTGTATTTAAAAAATCGTATAATGTTTTAATTGTCACTAAGCAATTTCTAATGCCAGTTATTTCGCATGCATTTGATACGGCCAAATAGAGGCTATGAGCAGAGCAATGTGCATAGAGTGCTGATGGGACAATACTTCTTACGTGGACTTCTACACCATTAATTTTTCCACTCATTGATGCAGAACCATCGTACCCCTGTCCACGTAACTTTTTTAAATCAACTTTCATAGACTGTAATCGGTCTAATATTGTTGTTGCTATTGCTTTTCCGGTTAAGTCAGGCACTTGAATGAATTGCAAAAACTGTTCGGTGATGTTAAAATTTTCTTTGTCGACATATCGAACGCATAACGATAATTGCTCTATACCTGCAATATCAGTTGTTTCATCTGCAAGTATGTAAAAGCAAGTTGCATCATTAATCTTGCTGACTAGTTTTTGCAGGAATATATAATATCAATTACTTCGTTCTGAAATCGAGGGCTGGTATACTGAGCATTTTTTCTGCTTGACACTGAAATGTTCTAAAGAGTCGAATCGTTCTTACTCCGGAAACGAAGCAATAACCGAAAATTTCGGTCGTTCTCTTCACCTGGTTGTTCAGCAATTATTCCCGAATCCTTATGTCCTCTTAGAGCGAGACCTTAATTTCCACAAAATAGGATGATTTCAATGATTGGAGTAATGCTTTTTCTATTTTCTAATTTTCTTCTGCTTGCTGCACTGTCAACTTGCTCGCCCACAGGTTTCATCTTTCCAAGTAAAATATCGTTTAATGTCCCAGCAGTTCCGATTGATTTCTTGTGATAAAGACATTTCTCGTGTTCAGAAAATCGCTCTACTGCTTTTTTCCAGTAATCAAATTTTACATTGCACAGTTAGCCTAAAGGTTGCTTGCCAGATCCGGCATCACTTGGGGCGAAAAGTACACAAAATTTGCAAAAAGCACCACACTTAACCTCTGAATATGCAAGCCATTTCCAGCGATAAAGCCATTTGAACTGAAATTTCAATTTACTTTTTCCTTTTTCAGGAAAAACAAATGCTGAATTGGGTTCCCAAACATTTTTTAGTATATCCAGTTTTTTATCCTCGCAAGTACTATCTTCTGAAAAAAGTCCAATGTCATGTGGGTGGGAAGTAACACTTTGAGGTCGGCTTTTACATTCATCAGATTTTGTTATGCTAGAAACGTTTTCTTCAACGGAAGTATCACATTTCTGTTCAACAGAAAAACTTACATTGATACTAGATGCTGTCACCTCACTAATTTCAGGTCGTGATATTTTCTCAAAATAATTAAAAATTGTTAAATTCTTGAGTTTTGACATCCTAAAGATCCAAGAACAGCAAAAATATATGTATATATAATGGCATTGAAATATCCGCTATGCTACGATCTCAAAGTTTCGAGCTGGAATGAATAACTTAAACGAGCACAGTATCTCCAATAGTATTGTTACTGATTTCTTCACTAGTCGAAATAGTGGCGACGAGGGGTTCGGCGATTGAATCGACTTTTTGTTAGGACAAAACAAAACAGATTTAGCAACGAGCTCCGAAAGACAAGCGGCAGAGATAACTCTTAGTCTGACGAACTAACTCATCCACTGTACTCCGTTCCTCCTTTTATATAATTTTTCCCCGCATCTCCAAAATTCTCGAATTGTCTCAAAGACGACAAAACGTCTAGGATTCCAGAATCATCGCATAAAGATCTCGCGAATGCCAGCCAGTCTCGAAAACTATCGCGACTGGTAGGACAGAAAGAAACCAGAATTTGGTTTCAGAAGTATAATCCTATTATAGTAAATCTTTTTTCAGTATTCTGAGAAATACCGTGAGAAAAAAAAGTAGGCATAAGGCAAATAAAAATATATAGTCTTAAAAAATAATAGCCCGCGTAATTTCTACTAAAATTTTTATTTTTGTCATTTTGTCTGAGCTCAGGGTTGAAGTTTAAACCCTACCCCCCCCCCCTTTGCGTATGCCCCTGTTCGCGGGAGAATATATTTCGCCAGGTTCTCATTCTTCCTCGGCTGTAGTGTAAAGAGGTAACCTCAAATATGCTAATTAATTAGTGCTGATAATATTTAAAGTTACGAAATCAAACAAAAAACTAATTTTCTCTGAATACCCTTACGGAAAAATTGAGGTATAAATGAGGCTGTTATTTAAATACTTCATTAGGTTGAAAAGGGTGCAAATGAATACCTCAAAATTTACCTCAAATATACCTTAAATATACCTCCAGAGGTATAAATGTATCGACCTGATGTGTTTCATCTTACATCTGTAAAGAGCTATATATTTACTTCTTTAAGGTGTTTCGTTTTCAACCTTAGGTTATTACTTATCAACCTGAAGTAAACTTTTTTACACCTGTGCAAGTAATTAAATAAACAGCCTAAGGTGTTTCATTTAACACTTCAGGTCATTCTGGATCTACCTCAAGTGTATTTTTTGACAGTTGTAAAGGTAATTTTTTGCTAACGTGAGGTGTTTTATGTTCTACCTCAGGTTATTTCAACCTCAAGTATATATTTTTATGTATTCAAGTATATTTTTTTTTATATATTTTATCAAGTATATATTTTCAGGTTCCACAGTCCCAAAATAAAATACACTGAAGAAAGTACTATCATTAACAACCTTTATAGAAATTCAAATATCTAATTCCAATCTTATTAGGAAATTTTAACACTTTTTATTTTCCTATAAATGAACCTACATTTTTCATTATTATGGTACTTATAAGTTTGATTATTAGATTTTCTTTCTTTTTTCTTACAAATCTTTACATAAACTCAATAAGACTAGTTTATAGTTTTAAACTTTTTGTCAGAAACTAATAATTTTTTAATAAATTTCTGACACTGATTCTTCCATTATTGTCAATCAGTTTCAAATCAAATTGAGTTTCACAAAAATAGTTATTTTAATATTTTAATCAATGTAATCAATAATCAACAATCGCTTAATAACATAAAAATTTAAAGTTAGGTACTAATTTTTATTCATTTTTTACACTCAATCGAATAAAACTAACCTAAAACTTATAGGAGCATTTATTTTAACTTCTTACATCCGAAGCGTCACGAAAAGACATATTGCAAGCAAACTACAGCAAGCGTCGTTTGGTGACGATCTGAGGTTTCCTGTTGGGGTTAACCCCTATACGTTGATATTCAAAAATCTGACACCGTCAAAAAAAAGGTATGTTTATTCAGACAAAGTACACTTTGTGTCTAATTTCGTAACTTAAAATATCATCTGCACTAATAAATAAGCATATTTGAGGGACATCCCCTCGAACCATTGGCGATCGAAATGGGCTACAGATGGCGTCGAGCAGAACTCTCTACTTATGGCAACACTTCGCGTGCTTTCACCATTAGCGTGTGGAGAGTTGTCTTCATTTTCAAATAGATTAAAAACTTAAGTTAGGAAATTACTATATGGAACTGAAAACTACAATGAAAATAGTTCTAAAAGAAAGCGTCGTGGAAGTTTTAAAAAATGCTTTTGACAATTAAATACGAAAAATATTAAGAAAGGGGAAAATATCGTAGTACATTCTTATACAACTAAGAAGAGGAGGAGAGGGAAAGGGGAGGGTCAAGACATGTGGGCGTAATCGAACGTTACGATCGCGAATTAAAATTGATTCCTAGACTGTGAAGATCCGATCATTCCATCAAAAGTAATTCTGGGTGGTCAGTTTTTTTTATGGGCACTGTACGTGAATCGCGAATGGCCCTTAAAGTGGTAAAAAGGTGCCAGTTTGCATATGCAAGTATATATATTTGCAGTATATTTGTGATCGTCTTTTCTAGTGCAAAATTTTTTTATATATTTTTTTACATTGAGATATTTATTTGAAACATTTTTTTTAATTTTAAAATAAGTAGCAGCATTTTATTTATGTCACACTAGAGCTGCACATTATTTGACTTAAATGCACACAATATGCACTTTTATTTTTAAAAAAATAATTATAATAAAAACAGTATTATGCAGATTTGAAACCCACAATATATTCATTCTCTTTAAAATTTTCATAAAACTTTCATACTATCATCTATATTTTAAAAAAATATGATTTGCCTAATTGTACAAAGTATCACAAGAGATGAAAGCGCCAAGACTGCTCTAAATGCAAATGTTATTACATACTCAATGAAAAGCAATCAAATGGAGTTAAAAAAAAACTAAGTCTGGTGTTAAATAATGGAGAAATTAATCAAAATAAAAGAAAGAACAGCTAATGTTACTTGGGGTTGGGGGGTGGTGTTGTATTTATCTGAAAAAGGTAAACCCTACGATAGACGAAAATAATTAAATAACGAAAGATTTAATTTAACATATAACGTTTATTCTTTTCCTTATAGAATAATTTAGTTCTCGATATTTGTTTTCACATTTCACACACTTAAAATTTTGTAATTATAACTACTAAGAAAATTAAAAAGCATTTTTTATGCAAATTTTCATTATGCTATCATGATAACATAATGAAAATTTGCACAATGACAAAATTGCTGTAATGACAAGTATTTTTGCACGTTCATACTTGTTTTAAAAGTTACTCATTTTTTATTATCATACATTTTTAAAATAAATATGTCTTACCTTATTGTTACACCTTTCTTTATTGTAAAGCAGTCGAGTGAGTTAAGGAAATGGGAGATAAATGTAATGGAACAATCGTTTTTATCTCAAATTCTATTCCCTACTTTAGTTTCTTAGCGCATAAGTAGCAATATTAATCATGTTTTACTGTCCTTTAAAAATATACATAAGTCATCTCGTCTAGAATTTTGTTTGAATTGTTTTATTGAAATATTCATAAAAATCAAAGAAATTGTAAGTAGTTCAATAACTCAGGAAATGAAAGTTTCCAAGATTTCTTTTCTAAAATATGTTCAGTGAATTTTCTATTATTAGAAATGGATTGATTCCAATAATATCCTCGGGGAGGGAGCGAGTTTATTGTTAAAAAAACTTTTTAATTGACACATTCAAATTTAAAAATTTTTAAATTGTTCTTCCCCGTGAATAGAGAGCGTGAAAATGGTGGTTGTTTATAGAAGAAATAAGTAATTCATAAAAAAAATCACACAAAAATATTGAAACTACATGAATATTAAAATTTATTCCAATAAAATTTGAATCAAAAATTTACAAAGATTGCTTTTATGTTTTCAAAGGCTTAAAAACACATTTTTTCAACTTTTGTCATACATAGTAAAAAAAAAAAAAATTTAGGCAGAGTATTCTCAAAACACGATCCTTAATGCAGTCTGGAAATAAATATAGAAGTTGATCCATCTTGTTAATATCTACCTTTTAGGATTATAACATAAATATTTAAGAAAGAATATTAAAATTTAGTACAGAACGTAAATCAAAGAAACATTTATTTAAACTCTTTAAACTGATAGAAAAACTAATGGCAATATTTTTTGTTTTTAACATGTAGTTCTGTGTAACTGAGAAGTACGAATAATGTAAAATGATAATACAAATTTAAAGGCAATGTTTATAGTCTGTTTAAAAACTTTTCATGAAAATAAACAAATTTAACTTGTAAATGCTCTTGAAAAATATTGATGTGTTTCCATCGAGTTTGATCATAGTGAAGCAATAGATGGCGTCAAAATTCTGCAATGTTACAAGTTGACGTAGATCATGTTGAGCTCGTTCCTTTGTCATTGCTCTTTGCGTACATACTATCTATCACCGATTTATAATGGTTTTCTATATCTTTCCTTCGTAGCTTAAAAGCAGCTGTGACTAGGCCAGACTCGGGACTCCATTCTTCATGGCAAAGTTTTATTTTATTTGGTAATTCAGATCCAAACAAGCGACCTATAAAATATAAGCTTTGTAATTACTTTGAAAATAATTTTCATACTTAAATTTTATTTTATTTATTTTAGAATTTAAAAGTATCTTACAGTTTTAAGTTACAGCTTTATCTTAAATAAATAATTCCGAGAAACTAAAACGGTAGGATATTACCAGATTCATTCGCTTCAAAAATATGTAAATCGAAAAAATTATCGTAATCGCATCACTTATATAATCGTTAGGGCATTCATCACATTCCTAGGGGTGCATTCATTATTAGGGCATTTCGATTGTCAGTGCGACCTTAGCAACACCAGACAAACTAGACGCGTTTTTAAATTTTAGACTTAAGAAACACAATGGATATATCCGTTAGCCAAAATTATTTTCACCCCAGTCTCATCAGCTCATCTTGATGCCCTGGAATCTTGGTTTATTCATATGAATGCTAAATCTGTTGTTAACGACATTAGTTCTTCACCACATCCCATTGGCGCGTGGAAATGCATTTTACCCTGATTTGCTCTCTTGGCCACTGTGGTTTTTCTTGTTCTGTTTTTCACCTTTTTTTTAAAAATTTTGTTTCTCACCTTTATTTTTTCCATTTTTCGTTGGCAACTTAACTTTTTATATTTCAAATCACTTTCCTGTCTTATCATTCACGTCTAGCAAGTCTTAAAAATGGGTGCCTATTTTTCAGAGCTTGAAACAAGTCGAGTGTTTCTTTTCTTTTCTTTTTTTTTTTTTTTTTTTTTCTATTTATATATTTTTGAAACGGATGAAGCGAACTTAAACTATAAACTATACGTTAGATATAATATTAATTTTTAAATAATATACAGCTAATATTGTAACACATTTGACAAAAATGTAAAATATATAATTTTTCTTTTTAATTTTACTAAAAAATATAAATTAATAGTTTCATCTGTTAGTGCGTAGTCTTCGCCCTAGACAAATATGTAAATAACATTTATGAAAAAATACCACTAAATCAGACTTGAAAATGTTAAGATATTAAATTTAGAAATTGTGGAAATAAAGAGAAAACACTATATAATAACTTTCAAACACTCTTTTTAAGACATTAAGCTAAATAGGCAATTTTATGTCAGCCTAATGGTAAATGGCTTTTTAATTTTCTTAGCTTCTGTTCTAATTAAAATAGAAAGCAAATTCCAATGGTTTTCGAGAGAGAAAAATAATCTTTTATTTTATGAAAAATATTTAAAAGTTTGTCGATTTAGTCATAATTAGCCTTTAAAGGAAATTAAAGTAGAAACATATAACACGTAAAATTTAATTATAATTTTAAGTTTTTTTTTTTTCAATTTTTGACAATACATTTTATGGTGTTAGGGAAAAGTTTTCTGCAGAAGAGTCCACTTTGGTTTCTAAACACGTTAAAGTGTACTTTTGCAAACTATCAATTCTTTAACTGAGGAATGACACGTCATTTTTACCATCCATCAAATATTAATATTTTAGTTTTAAATGAAAATATATCAGGATAATATATTATCAGGATAATTGCTTTGAAGATCTTTAAATTTCTCTCTGTAACAAGGACTTTTTGATACTTACATTGCTTGCCATATTCTCGGATTCTTTCAGATGCTAAATTCGTAATCTCTTCGTCCGCGCACATCTCCTTAAAAGTTAAATCTTCTTTTCCTAGTTCTTGTGCTAAGCGTTTTAATTCGAGTTGAGAAGGAATGACAAGAGCAATAATGTATGTGTGAAAGCTATTTCCATATACACAAATATTTTCAATTAGTGGGCAAGTTTTAAGCTCGGCTTCTATCTTACCCAAAGCTACATACTCGCCGAATTGCAACTTTACTAGATCTTTCTTTCTATCTGTAAAGCAATAAAAATAAATTTGGAAAAAAAAAACATTGTGAAAACGCAACAAATAAAGTGTAAAATAATAAAAACAAGTTGTAACAAATAAATAAATAATAATTAACTATAGCAAATCGAAAAATATAGAACGAATAATTATGAGCAAAATCAAAAACAAAAATGCAGGAAGTTTTGATGCAGAATTTTCATTAAACATAATATTTACACTTTTTCATTATTTTTTATTAATTTAGATCAAAATAAATGAAATATATAATATTTAGTATTTTAATAATTTATGGTTCTGAAATACAGCATAGGATAACTGTTTCCTTTTCTGTGTTAAAGGTAAAATCTCCCTAACACGGCTCACTTCCAAACAATAATTTTTCAAATTATTTGCATGTATTTAAATGTAAGAGAAACTAATTAATTATTGAAATTTCCTTAATTTTCAAAATCAATTATTGGTAAATTTTTTAATATGAGCGAAGAAAAAGTTTCGAACTACTTTTTTTGAATTTTATATTACAGTACAAATATAATTATGATAACCTAACAGATTTTTTAGTAACTATTAGACTGTTTTTTCGAATTAAAAAACATTAAAAAATATTTTTACTCGTAATTAGAGAGTTAGAAAAAATATATATATATAAAAGACACCTGTGTCCCATCTTCGCCAAAGGGTTAAGAAAAATTAATAATAAAAAGATTCAATGAATGAGTTCTTTTATTTGAATGTGAGCCTAGAAAATAATGATTTCTCAGTCAAATTAGTTTCTAAAAAATAAAATAATGATAACAAATTGGTCAATTATATAGTAGGCTAAGAACAATTAAAATAAAACAATGAAAGCCTTCTAAATGTTAAATTACGATGTACTGGTATTTGAAGATAAAAAAATACGTAGGAATCTTACATTTCTTTCAATTATAATAGACAAAATGAGTGAAACACAACAACTAAAGGCGTAGTTTTATAACAAATATTTTACGAAATGGTATTATTTAGTCTTTTAGATCACTGGTTCTTCCATTCGTTGTGCGATTTCTATAAATCTCATTATAAAAAAATTAATAAATAAAATAATTATAATTATTTAACTGTTTGTAAATTCAGAACCGAATGGGTTGTTGAGTAAATAATTATTAAATTATTTTTTTCAAAAATTATTCCGAACATTTTCTTAAATTTATTGTTTTTAATCTCATGCAACAATAAAAAAAATTGAAATGATCTTCATTGCATATATTTCCGTACTATCTTTGTAATTAAATACTTTTCGAGGCCAAAGTGATAATTTAAACTTCTTTACGTGAAAGATTTCTTGGGGCTTCTGAGGAAAAATAAAAAAACTATTCTTTAAGGAAATAACATTCGATATATTTTTAAGAAAATTATTTTTAAATAAAAAAAAACTCCATTTTTAAGCTTTACAATTTTTTACGACAATTTCCATAGTTTCCTCGTTTGGACTAGCAAAGAATACTACGAATGAATAACAAGTTTTATTATTATTTTTTTTTTTAAAGTTTCTTTTCCCGCATCTAAATAAATAATAAATAAACCAAAATTTCTAACTTTAACAAACGCGTTTTTGTCGGACGGAAATAATTATAAATTGAACTTGGCAAAGGACAACTTTCCTCAACATTCCATTGTCTTCTTAGAACCTGTTATTTAAGTTGAAAATAAATTATTATTTTAGCATTGGAATGATTATTATAAATAATTGTTCATTACTTTGTGACTAATCATCTTTACATTGTTAAGAGCAAGTTTTTTTAAGAGTCAAACAGGTTGGATACTTGACATTTGATTTTGTTGAAATTTTCAGGATATGATTTTTATGCAAAACTATTAGATAGTGTTTTTTTTTTTTTTTTTTTTTTTTTTTTTTTTTTTTTTTTCCACGAAATTTTGGGTAGTCAAAACTGAAGATCCTTTAGAAAAAAACACATCTATTGGCATGCGGCAATACTATTTTTTAAATGATTGAACAACGACTGTGACCATTATTTTGTGCTCTACTATACTTTCACTTTAACTATTAAGACATAAATACTTTCAGTGAACCTTTGCATTTAAGGTCAAGCGTCATTAAAAAATCTTTGAAATAATTCTATTTTCTTAAGCTTTGACTGTCAAAGCTTACTTGTGCCATCAAGGAGTATACCAAAAAGGTATAAATTTCTAGGAATACATACTAATGATTAGTACATAAGAAGTCAACATATGTATGGTGTACAGTGAGCAAAATAAAAAAAATAAAAAACGAACACCCTGAATATATTTTAACCTAATGATCGGATTTTCACGTACTAAGAACTCAAACTTTATGGCTCACAGGGTGACCTCATTTATGTTAATTAGTTTGAATGATATTTTGAGATACGAAATCCGACACAAAAACGTATATTCTTTGAAAAAAATATATTTTTCCTACGGATTTGGATTCTTTACTCTCAAAATATGGAGAGTAGTAGCAATCTGGGAAGATATAGAGTCCCCAGTGAGGGTAAATTTAGAAATAGGAGATAATATCACAGTTTGGTTAGGAGAGCGGTCGAAAGTCTGAACAACTAAATGTTAATTTTACTTATTGCGTATTTCACTTTATCTTTTAAACTTTTTCAAAAAATTGAAAACACTTAGTGCTCAATTATAAAATTCATTTATCCAATGATAATTCAATACAAGAAATAATTTTTGACAGTAATTTTTTATTTTCCATTATTTTACTTAATGATAGTTGAAAAAATTTTGAATTTTCTTCTTCTGAAATTCGTTCTCAGTCGTCAGTTTAAATTGTCTTAAAAAAGTCGTATGTTTAAAATTCGGTATTTCAAGAACTATCCGACCAATATTGTTCAACTTTTATAGTTTGCCATTTTAAATTAAATTCTTTAAAATGATGTAAAAATTTGTATACCTTACAATTCAAAATTTTTCCAACTATTATTTAGTAAATTAATAAAAAAATTATAAATAATTATTAAAAATTATTTTTGCCTGGATCTTTGGATAATTGAATTTTGCAATTGTGTGCAAAAAGTTTTCAATTCGCTACAAATGTTTCCAAGATATGGTGAAATACGCAAAAAGTAAAATTAACACTAAGGAGTCTAAGCTGTAGCAGCCTTTTTTTCTACCTGGACCATATTTCCCAGACTACGACTACCTCCCATATTTTGAGGCTAACTAATCTAAATCCGTCGAAAAAAGGTATGTTTATTCAGAGAAAGTATGTTTCTGTGTCTATTTTTGTAACTTAAAATAACGTTTTCACTGATTACTTAGCACGTTTGAGCATATCCCCTCCCCCCTTGAACCGTAAAGATTGAAACCTACTACTTGAAGATTCGATCATTAAATCTAAATTTATTCAGGTTTAATGGTCGTTTAGATTAATGATAGATAGTTTAATGATTACCTAAAAGTAACAAAAAACTGTAATTTTGGCAATTTCAAACTCATTAACTGCCTTTGCCAAAATTAGACAAGTATTAAATTTGCTGGAAAAGGAGCTTTAAGTGTAGCAGTAACAAAATAAATTCATTGATCTATAGTAACTGATTCAACTTTTATATGATGTGGTCCTAAACTTCGAGGCTCGTACCTAATTAATTGAATACAGAAATAGTTTTTTGAAAGCTGTAAATTGTTTTAAAAGATGTGATTTAGGCTCAACATGAATATCTGAAGTTAACCCTTCCTCGAGATGAACTCTAGTTTCTATCTAGAATTTACAAAGAAGGAGGAAATAAAGGCTGGCATAACTTACTAGTTGCTATCTAAGAAAATGGTATAATGTTCCCAATGTAATGAAACCACACTTAAATCGATTTGTCCAATTTTTAAATATTTATTAAAGTTTTTAAGAAAAAGATAGTAAATTCTGACTCTTTGCATCTGATATTGCTACCCAAGCAAGTGGGATATTGATCCCAATATATTTTTTAAGCAATTGAAAGCATCATTTCAGTTTACCAGTTGTTTAAAAGTTATACATGTTTTGTGTACTTTTTTTAAAATTACCTATTTAAAACTGTTATAACTTTTCTACTGTTAGAGAACTGAAATGTTCATATCAATTCTTTAAAATATACTTTCGAATCAATACCTCAGTTGCCTGGATACCAATGTTAGACGCATGTATGAGTCAGAATTTGCTTACATTCCATTTAAAGTTTAAACAACTTCTTAACTATTCGATATATCGATTAAGATAAGATATTATTCGATTCAACGTAAGAATTTAATATGGAATATTTTAACACGTGCCTGGATAGAAACGAGTAAGTTTTGCCTCTGGATCATGGCACGAGGGGTCACCTCCCTCTCATTAAATTTTAGAAAGAGACTAAAGCTCACCTCGAGAGAGGATGTTGACCTTAGATATTCATATTGTGCCTAAAGCATATTTTTAAAAAGCATTTCTACCATAGATTCATATTACACCACATAATCATATGGATTTTATCATATAACCATAGATCTGTGATTTGGTATTGTTTTTATTTGACTTAAGCCTTCTTTTCGTTTGAAATTTCATACTTGTTTAGTTTTGGGGAAGGCAAATTATGAACTTGAAATTGTGCAAAATTTTAGATTCTTGCTACCTTCAGGATAATTTTCAGGTCGAATTAAATGTATACCAGACATATATTTTTAGATACTACTCATTAATATGTATTCACTGAATGTATATCTTTGTGTTTCACTATTTTGGCGCACGTAGTATATCTTTGTGCTTCACTATTTTGGCGTATATATATAAGATAATTGAGTTATTGTGCATAACATACCAATAATTTTTAGCGTTCCATCAGGAAAAACTTCGCCAATATCCCCAGTGTAGAACCAACGTTCACCTCCTTCAATTTTATAGGAATCCATTGTTTGTTTGGAATTTTTAAAGTAACCTAAAGTCAATGCATCCCCTCCTAATATGACCTCACCTCGTGGATTAGGTTTATCCAGAACGTGATAGTTTCCTGAAAAACAGAGAAAAGTTCTGATAAATTTAAAATATTTCCACATTTTAAGTGTTTAGATTGAATTTTCTACTCCCAAATATATTAAACTATAATAAATTAAAAAGTTTCGCTTTTTCAGGTACTGATATACAGGAAGGGACTCGGGGCACGAGCCCGGGGTCCTAAACTTGGCTGGGGCCCTACCATAAATTACTTATCAAAGAAAAATTATTTTAATTTTCTAACTAGTTCGACCTTTAACTTGTTAGTGCCTTGTACATGCTTTTTGAAGTAATAATAGATCTTACAAATAATTTTTTTAAATGCTTTAGATGCTTTGCTAGATATTTAGCATAAATATCTTGTTACCTATATAATCTTCGTCATTCTCACTAATAACTTTTACTATATCAATAAAGTTTTAGTATTTTTCATAAATTTGCTAAATTAAGTTTTGAATTTTTATATGATGTACTTCTAAATAAGGCTTCAGGTTGCTTAAAATTTGCTGTTGTTTAAGAAGTTATCTTTTGATATTGTGATTAAGAATCATACATGTCAACTAATAATTGTCAACTCTTTTAGAGGATCCCCAAGTGGCTATGAGCCTAAAGCCACGAGATCTGTAAATTGGGCTTAGCTCTTTTTCATAAATAAATTTCATACTGATCTGCAGCAAATAGCCCTGAAAATTTTATTTTTTAATCTATACTAAATAACTTTACCGGGCTTACACTTTTTAAAAAATGAAAATTAAAGGTTTGTTCATAACTGTGTTCGATATTAATAGTGCTAAATCTTGATTTAATACAAATTTAAACAACTTTTTCAAATCATTTAGGTTATAAAAAAACATATTTAAACAGTATTACTTAGAAAAAGTTATCACGAAAAATAGTTTTACTTTTGAAATTTAGTACATTCACAGTAAAATAAATTTTTCGCTAAGTAGCATGAAAGGACTTTTAGGAGTAGGGCTGATGAATTTATAAGTTGATTCCTGTTTGATATTACACTAACTAAGAAAAAATCTTAAGTATCCGTTGCCAATTAAATTGCGTTTTTTTATGGAATTTGAGAAAAACTTTTTTTGCTATCCTTCTCTGGTAATGAAAATAAAAATTTTCAAATGCAAAGTTTTGGCGAGAAATAGAAAGTTAAAAAAAAAGTTCGTCAAACAAGCCCTAAATATACATTTGGCAGACTGATTTTCGAATAATTTCAATCCGAAAATATAATTTACTTCAACGAAGTAGGTTGAGTTCTTAATTTTCTATAAATTAAAATAGTAGTTTGTAAAGTAATTAACACATTGAGCATACATTGATTACTATTTGGAGCTCTGTGTATAAATTTTAGTTCGATTAGCGAGGTAAACTTGGAGTTCCTTCCCGTCTCTAAACCTAGATTTTAATTTGCAAACATATCACTGCACACACAATTGAGTAGCACGGCAGTAAAATCTGCTGTTAAATGAAATTTGTAAAATGGGGAAACTGAAATATTGTGGAGGAGAGTGGGAAACAGATGTTTGTTGTCTGCCGGCAGGATTCGAACCAAGGACGTTTGAAACCATTATAGAAAAGAATGTACAATGAAGTTCAATTCTGAATTACGAAGCTTTATATGTGTAGTGGCAGCCGCACACTCCTCCTGCACTGAACGAGAAGTTTGACTCGCTATCAGTCGTGAACGCTTGACGAGATTGAGAGACCACGTGGTTGTGAATAAGGTCGCTATTCCAGTGCAGTTCGAGCTTTGACGATGTGGACGCAGGTGTTTTATTTGTCCAATCAGGGCGAGGCGTGGAACAAAGCGATTTAGAGTAGTGCTGATATCTGTCGAGAAGTGAGATAGTTACGTTGCGTATTCGAGTGTCCGTAGTCACCAATGTGGAGTAAGAGATATGCTTGTTGGCTGCCAGCAGGATTCGAGCCAAAGACCTTTGGGGTCGTAGTCAGATGCTTTAACCACCATAGAAACTGGTGTATACCCCAATCTAGGGAGTTATGTATATATATATATATATATATATATATATATATATATATATATATACATATATAGTTGCCGCCGCAATTTCAAGCCTTGTTACAAAGAATTTTAGTTCAATTTTTTATTGAAATATTCTTATTGAAGCTGATCCTAAACGACATAAGAAGCTGTATTCAACACTTTTAATTTTTCTTTTCAGAAAGAAAATTAGCTAGTTTCGTAACAGGACGACTCAATTAATGACAGAAAGATAGTTAAATACGAATGTATAAAATTGATCTCTGTCCTTATTTAATGTTATTTCTTTATGTAATTTATTTTAAATTTCTAAATTGTTTTCCCCTTATTATTTTCTCTCTCATTCACATTTTTTTATACCGAAAATAACAAAATTGTTATGCACCTTCCTTCCAATCCACAAGACGTAATCTACAAGTCGATAAAGGTGCACCAACTCTTCCAACACTATAATCCTCACCTAAAAAATAAATATTACTTATTTTAATATAAATTCATAAAACATAATATGTAGCCAAAAGTAAATTTTGGTGCTTAAATTTCAGTGATCATACCAAAATATAAATCGCTTTATTTAAGCCTACAGAATACACAAATAAAAGTTATTAAATGTCGACTTTTATGTGACCGTAAACTGTCATACTATATTGCTAATTATTAAATATCTATGACATCTGAATTTCGCTATGAAAAATATGAAGACATGATTTCGCAAATAATATGGCAATATATATTAGGAACTTACAGTCCATTCCAGTAGCAGATGCTACTGATTCTGTCAATCCATACCCCTGAATGACATTAACATTCAAAACAGATCGAATAAATCTTTGGGTATCTGGTGAAAGAGGAGCACCGCCGCAACACATTATTCGTAGGTTTCCACCCATGAAGTCTTTATAAGTCTGTAGCAAATTTCTAAAGATGAAAAAAAAAGAAAAAAAAAGAATTATTTCAGATTGTTAGTGCAATGTTCAAAGAAATATAATACACGTTTTATGAGCAAGTGTTGATATTTTTATTTTTAGAAAGGTTTTAAAGAATAAAATTCGACATAGAAGCATTTTTATGGTCTAAAAAGAGATTATGAAATAAATAAATAAAGATTTTGTCAATCTTACATATGATTACAAAATGTGTGGAGATAATTTGCATAAGATATGTTGAATTTAAATTTAGTCTTAAAGAACAAGAATGGTGTTTCACGAAATATATATTTAGTTAAGCTCTTCTTAAATTTTAAAATCAAAATATATGATTATTACGATATTTTCATTACAGGATGTTTCGTAAAAACCATTATAAATATATTTTTATAGTCTTTATCAAAAATGATGTCAAAAAGTATGCACATTAGGGATTTAAAAGAAATACTACAGCGAGGGAGAAATAAAGAATAATTCTTTCGAAGGACAAAATGACAAGTAAGGAAGGTGAGATGAAAAATATTAAATCCACAATGGTTATCCTAAAGACAAATAACATTAAAGACATTAATTACCTGATGAAACTTTAAGGTGTTTAAACTCGCCAATTTTTAACTTCTCCCTGTTTCCTCCGGCAATAAAACTGGTTATGATGTTTTCAGTGTCACTTTCCTCGGCATTGATTCGTAAGATTAAATATTAATAAACGACCACCAATATGAATACTTTTTAAAAAGATTTTAATCATCTGTATTCAGGGTGGTAATTACGAAAAATCTTGTATATAAGAATGATCCTTCCAAACTTAAACCCTTAATAGTCCGGAAGAATTTCAAGTTTACTTCTCACCAGATATAATTATAACAATTAATTATAATAACTACTTACAATGATTGCAATTAAAATATCTGTTAATATGGCAACAATAAGAATGATAAAAATTATAAAATGATTTTAACTATTATATGTACGGTACTGCACCTAATAAGTAAAAGTGCCATGCCGCTTTTATGGTTGCAACCGTCCGTTTAAGGGTTAAATTGAAGGGGGGAAGCACGAATATAAGCATGCGCTCCAAAAGATGATAAATATAAATGGTGCATTTTACTTCTCGATCTGGAGACATCAAAGTGCTTTGTTTCGAAGGTTTTTCGATAATACCAAGTACAATGGTAATTAACAAGTTTGTGTTTATAAATAAATAAAATACTCGAAATGAATTTCATAATTTAATAGGAAATAAGAAGCTGAGTATGAGAACAATATCATATTTTATTGAAAAATATTTACCTATTTAATCGAGGGGTTTGAAACCCCTTAGCATCCCAAAAATTTTTATATTCAACGGCAAAGTCAAACATCAGTTTCTTAAAAGTATCATCTTTGCTTGCTAGTTGTATAATGCTTTTTCGAATACGATCTAGAATTAGCTATAATAAAAAATTATTTTAAAATGAATATGATTTATAATATAATACTATAACATATTATGCAAATATTTATGTAAAAAAATACGAAAAAAAGTCTTGAATTTTTTTTTATGTATTTGCTGTTTAAGTTAGAGTCTATAAATAGGAGTCTCATAAGAGTTTAATAAGAATTAAAAAAAATTTGCTGCCCCTGAAAGAGTGGGCAACAAATCTGCACTACACCTGAATTGACGAAATGTCAACCCAGGTGAGCATTGAAAAAAAAAATTAAGATTCAAATCTTTACTTTGACCGGGAAAATTGTGCCATGGAACACTTTCCACAACTTAGTAACACTTTTCACTTTGTAGCTTCGATGATTATAGTCAGATTTACAATCTAAAGACAACACTGCACAAGCTATATACTTCCTCTGTTATATATGTTTTCTAACACAAATAATTTGAAAATAACAATAACTTGGAACATTTTTCACGCTTAATAACACTTTTCACAAATTAACTTTGATGATTATAGTCAGATTTAGAATTTAAAAGACAACACTACACAATCGCTACTCTACAAGTTCAATGCACAAACTGCTTCCTCTGTTATATGTTTTTCTAATACGAAAAACATACGTGTAGTGTATTTTCTAAAATATTTTACTGACTGTAACAGTCACTGATATCTAAAATGCAGATATCTTGGATTAGACTAGAACTACTTTGTTATTTAACTACTAATTTACTTTTTTACCAAAAATCAAATTTTAAAAGGCATGAAAAAATTTGTACCAGAACTAAATTTTTACAAACAAATAAATAAATGTGGCAAAAAGTTAAATCATCAAAACTTACTGGCACAGTAAGAAACAAAGTTGGCTTAAGTATTGAAATATCTCCTTTTTGTCCCTTTTTTACAGCAGTGCTCTGAAATTTTATTGATATATTTTAGTCAAAATTCGTACAGCCGAGAAAATGGAATAAATTAAAGTTATTACGAAAAAGTGACATTTACTTACAAAATCTGTTAAAGTCTGAGCTGATGAAAATCCAATCGCCACTCCTAATGTACTCAAATAACATTCTATACAAAATAAATAAAGAAATAAATAAACATAAATAAAATGCAATTAACATTATGAATAGAGTAATTCAATAAAAATACTGTTTACACTTTTTAAAACCCCCTTTTAATCTAGACAGATTTATGGACTGATTCGCCTATTAGTCCATTCGCCTTACTCATTAATGAAACAGGACATTCATGAAATCTTAGAGTTTGAAAGAGCGCGAAAGCTTCCCTGGAAGTCTCAAACTGGCAAGATTTTTTTTTGAACGAACAAGTAGCTATTGAACATGAATCGTTTATATTCAACTACTTCTTGTACAGGGTACAGATACTGAACATTATAACTCCAATATATATATATATATATATATATATATATATATATATATATATATATATATATATATATATATATATATATATATATATATATATATTTAATTTCCATTTTTTATTTAAATATAAAAATCTAGATATTTTGAAATTATGTATGGAAGAACACCTCTAGTTAATATCTGTTTCTGATTAGTAAGGATTTTCGGCTTGAGGCATAATTATGCCAAACTCTATGATTGAAAATATTAAAAGGGCGAAAATATATCAGTAGAGTCAACACTAGTTGTGTTGTAACATTGTTGTCAACTTTATGATTAAATAAAAATTTTATTATTAAATAAAAAAATCTGTATTTTATTTAGAACCACCGTTTAGATTTATTTATTACAAATAGTATAATATTAAATACTTCAAATAATAATATCATATTTATTATATTAAAAATACTTATATATTACAAATGACCAGAAGATGGGCTTCGATGCCATCTCCTAAAGAAAATACAATTTTGTGACGAATTACTTAAGCAAATTAATAAAATAACACCCAGCACCATGGAATCGAGAAACTATGTAAGAACCCCTCTAGTTTGCATGCCTTCTCTAGTTTGCAGTTGCAGAACCCCTCTAGTTTGCATGCCTTCTCTAGTTTGCAGTTGCAGAACCCCTCTAGTTTGCATGCCTTCTCTAGTTTGCAGTTGCAGAACCCCTCTAGTTTGCATGCCTTCTCTAGTTTGCAGTTGCAGAACCCCTCTAGTTTGCATGCCTTCTCTAGTTTGCAGTTGCAGAACCCCTCTAGTTTGCAGTTCCTTTTTAGCATGATAGGTTCTCTGACTCAAAAAGAATTAAACTTAATCAATTAAAATCAAAATTTAAGATCAAAAATTATTCAAATTACTTAATTTTTTATACTAATTTTTACTTTTCTAAACGCTTTCAACATTTCAAAAAAAAGTCTAAAGAGTAGCAGTAAATAATTCCTTATTTTTATTTCTTACCTGCTGCAAGCTCTAGGACATGCGCGACAGGTAAATAAGCAATATATGTATCACTGGGTCTGAAAAATTAAAAATATATAATAAATAATTAAACCAAACAGCTCATGAAATGTAGTAAAAATATGCAATGAATGCGCTTTTATAAAATAAGTTTCTTTAAGAAAAAATAAGAATAGAAAAGAACAAAAATATGCATTGAGAAAATTTTATATTTTTAGAAGTCAAATTTTATTCATTAGAAATTGCCAATAAATATTTTAGCTAAGCAAAACAACAACAAAAATTACCAATTCCTACGAAATCACTATTGAGAAAGGCGAATATAAATGATAGAAACCAATTTGATTGCCATGGAAAATTTAATCGAGATTTTTTGGGTATAATCCATTCAACCCCTCTCAGTTTCTTCTGTCAATCATACTGATTTCGATTTTATTTTAATTTATTTTATTTATTTATTTATTTATTTGCCATTCCCATTTTTCTCAAAAGTTATTCGTCAAATTTTGAATTTTTTTCCCTGCTTAAATATTATTTTGTGATCCTTAATGATGATGTAATTTTGACTTTTTTTAAAAAAAGGATTCTGAAAATAAGTATAAGGGTAGATATAAAGTAACTTCTATGTTAAACAGGTAAGCATTCAAAAATTTCTAAATTTTAAATTTAACAAATAAACCACATTTGCAAACAATTTCAAAACTTTCAAACACTTTTGCATTCAACAAAAATTATTGAAGGGCTAAAACATATTTTCCTGAACTTCGCTTAAATCCAATTTCTTCTCTTTTTGACAATTGTTTCAATTAGACTTTTTAACTCTTATAGTCTTCAATGAAAATATCGATTGTAGTTTTCAACAGATGATATTCTCATTGAGAATGCGCAACAATGCATTTTTCATCACTGCGTTTTAAACAACCAAAGAGCTATGTTTTCTTAGAAAAAGTAGTTACCAGATTTTTAAAAGTAGTTAATAGATTTTTAGAAGTAATTAGAGAATCATACTGAATTTCAAGTGTCGCTTGAGATATATTTTATAATGGGCAGTTCTCAAAAGGCGGGAGTATTACAAAGATTTTAATTATTTAGATAGTTTTCAGTTGTTTCAAAATGAAAAGAGAATAAAATTTCAATCATATGATTCTTTTGATTCCTTAGCGAATAGCAGTGTTAGAAAAAAATCTTATTTTATTAGGTGAAAGATTTTTATAAAAAGTTATTTAGTGTTTGACACATGCTACAAATTTAGTGATAGAAACAGCGCTATTATTTTAACACAAAATATATTAAGTACTTTGAACTATCAGTAAAATAGCTTGATCTATCAATAAAATTACTGTTTAATATTTTTAAGTATTTTCTTCTGATTTTATGAATTAATTTTGTAATCAAATGTCATTTTCTTGCACATGAAATAGAATATAGTCCCAAACCGTAATGATCGCACTAAAGAGCAAATTTTTTTGTTACATTTATACAAATATTTGATTTTGTCTAATTCGGGTGTGAGGATTTAAAATCTGAATTTTGTTTTGCTCCTACAGCTACAGATTTTCCTAACTGAAATTTTTAATTAATTTTTTGTCGTAGTGTGCACATCAGGATTGAAATTGCATCGGAAACCTTGGCCTTAAGTGTCCTTTTCTGGGGTTAGGGGCACTTCCCTATTATGACCTGTTCAGAAGTAAGCGAAGAAACAGTTCATGATAAGGGAAGCACCCCTAGCGGTGTATGATGACATTTTTGGGCATAGGTTCCTATGCAGTTTTAATCCTGATGATGTACCCTATTTCTTCTAGAATTTTTTCCAAAATTTACGTGACATCCTGTTATATATAACTTTTTCAAACTTGTACATTTCGGCAAAAAAGTCATTTAAAAAATAATAGTAACTTGGAGAGAGAAATGGAATGCAGACTTGAAAGTAGAGACGTGAAAATATACGAGATCGGTTAAAACATTTCATAAGAATAACATAAGCAAAGCAAATATGCTTTCCAGTGTAATTTTCCCCAAAAGTTTAACCCTTAAAGTAATCGGATGCCTCAAAATTTAATGAAAAATTTACTGTGTTAAATTTTGATCTTTTATTGTTTTACTGTTTTAACAACTTACATGATTTGACGGGAAGAAATTTTGAAATTTTTTAAACCAGTTACTTTAAAATTTAAATTAACACCTAAAACTTATTACTTACAAAAAACTACATTTACGCTCCTAATTAAATTAAATAAATTTAATAAGAGACCTAATTTTAATTAAATAAAAGACTCTGTTGACTATTTTTTCAAGACTTGGAATAACGCTTTATGAAATTTATAACTTATTACTTACTTCAATTGCAAAGATGGACTATTCATGAGTTCAGCAAATCCTTTTACAGTTGTTAAAATATTCTTATGAGTAATCATAACACCTAAGGAAAATTATCCATCAGTATAATGTTTAATACTTGAAGTTAAATATCCGAACATTTATTAATCCTGTTGTGATGGCTCATCAAATTTCTTATAATTTTAAAACCATGTCTCTATGCAATTCAGAAGAGACTACGTTATGGTTAAAAAAAAAAAAAAATAGGATTGGAGCCATAAGGAAGATATACTTTAGCATTGAAAATTCGAATGACAAAGTTGGTTTTATTTTACATGCATAGTATGAATGCCCTTTTCAAATAATGTCTATTTTAAAAACTTAAATAATAAATATAATTAATGATTTTAAAAATTAATACCATTTTATTTTATATAATTTATTGCTCTGTGATATTACTAATATATCTAATTACTTTAATATTTTTTCAGATAATTGGCATATTTGTAATTTTTGCACCAGTCTACATACTATTTTATAGTAAGAAATGCATATTACACGGGTTCATAATTTACCTTAATTCTTTTAGCTCGTTGAAATGTAAAAACTTGTGTCTATTTTTATTTCAGAATTAATTTTAATAATTTATAATAATTCGATCAACCAATTCAATAAATACAGCTTTCAAATATAAAAATCTAATCAATCCAACCTTTTGGAATACCAGTTGATCCACTTGTGTACATAAGAATCGCCATATCCTCAGATTTAGGTGGAGAAAAACTTGCATCTAAAGCAAAGAATAAAGTATTAAAATAAGTTTTAAACAATTAATTCATTATATTTTTAAATCAAAGTAACAGAATTGTCATTTATTTTAAAAAACTTAGAAGCATAATTTTCAACCAATTTCCCTTTTTTTTATTTTAATTTTTAGCAATAACATATTTTCTGATTAAAAAGGCGTCAGTCTTGATTTCTCAATTGGCATTATGTTGCTTGACTGATTTGCATCAATTTTATCTAAGCAAAATACATTTTATATTACATATATTTCATTAAAATTGTTGATCATTGAACATTTAGTTTAAAAAACAGCTTAGTCCTTATTCAGATATTTTAACGGAAAGTAAAAGAAAACAACTCAAACTCAAACTAAACTTTCTTAAAGAGAACAACTCAAAAATTTCCCTCTACCTTTTATTCAAAAAGAAAAGAGCTGTTTTTGATTAAAAAAGTTTAAGAATGTATAGAATTTAATATAATAAATTAATAGGTTGAGACAATTAGATAAAAATTTATTTTTTAAAAAATTAAGTATCTTAACTATTTCACATTATTACGAATATAAATTATTCTTTTTTTTCTTTTTTCTATGCGATTGTTACAGATAAAAGAACAAGTTATAAACTATGACTAACGTAATAAGCCATTTTAAAAATGAGACTCGTAAATAGAAAAGATTAGCCCTTAATCAATACACGGAGAAAAAAATTCTGCTAAAATTAACGCACTGCATGGTAATGACATTTCGGGTAAAGAGAAAAAAATTTGAAAAAAAACATAATTCTGGTTAATAGAAACGAAATATACAGTATTTAAATAATGTATTTTAGAAATTTTCCTTTCATAAATCACGGTTAACTGTAAATTTTATTCAAAATTATAATTCTTTACTACACATTTATTAAAAAATACGAAACTAAATTGTAAATGTTACCAAATGAATGATCTTTATGTCGTGTTCTAAGGTATCATGATGAAATTATCAAATTTTACCCTATTTACCAAATTTTATCACATTCTAAAACAAAACTATTTTTTGTTGCTAATTTTACCAAAATCATTACCAAAGCGCTTCGCTAAAAATTACAGAGCTTTTTAATGCTCCCATAGAACCAAAATCACGTTAAATGTTACCATATTCCGGTTGTTTTAACCATACTTTTTTTCTCTGTGTTTATAGCAATACATTTAACCCTCCAGAGTTCATGTCAGAACATAATACAGCTTAAAATAGAATTCATTAATTTCTTTTGCTTTTATTATGTATATATACATATTTCAAATTTAAACAAAACAAAAGAAAAAAGACCGAGTTTACCAGAAGAGTCTTTAGATTCTTTCCCTTTATTTTCAAGCTGTGAAAATGGCAGAGAATTTACATGTTTTGGTATACCTTCAGTAGACTTTTTTGTCGAACTTTCCATATAAACTAAATGAGTAACATTTGGAACTCGAGGTAGAACATTCTGAAATAAAATGTAACTTATCAATTTTACTTAAACTAATCACCAATTTATAAAATAATTTTGTTTCATTGCAATACATATTTAAGTTTATGTAGGAGATTTTAATGCTTCTAAATTTTCTTGTTATTGTGAAAGGAAACTATTAATGGTTTTATCAGATTGAACTTAAACTTTTTTTGGGTTTTCTTTAATTCTTTAAGAGCCTGGTAATAAGAATAAATCGTAACTTGTTGTTTGAGTCGGCAAAATAAAAAACGAATCACCTTGAATAGCTTTTTATCTAATGATCAGATCTGATAACAATACAATCCTAATGGTTCGTATGCTAATACTAATTCCTGCTAATCCAATGCTATAATGTTAATGCTATGCTAATCTAATGCTAATTTTACGCTTTACACTGCGTTATAGCAGAGCTAATATGCTAATTTTTAGTGCTTAAAATGATTCGTTAACATTGCAAAAACATGCCTTTTCGGGCAAAACAATACAGCGGCAAAAACATGCCACTGTATTTCAAAAGGTAATCGATCACACAATTTTTTCCTTTTCAATAATTAAAGGTAGAATCCTTTTGTTTCCATTTTGTGGCATTTTAGAGCAGTGGCTTATATTCGTTGGATTCGTGTGCCGTCATTTTCGAAAAAAGAGATGTAGAAAAATTTAAGACTAATAATAGAGCATCCGTTTTAATTTACCAGGAAAGGATTTAAAGCTTGTTACTGAGATGGACCCTATGTTCTATTTACTGAAAACGCCGGTAATGTTCCTGATCTTCAACGACCATTGGTTTCGCGAACTATCCACATTTCAGGACGGATCGCGAGTTATTCCCTTGCTAGCCATTGTGCGAACTGTAGTGACTTAAGTGGTTTTCCTTAACTCACTAAGTTAATTCTGGTTAGTTATTGTGCGGTTCTGAGGAGAACTCATTCAGACTAAAAGTCAGGTGTTGTCTGCTGTTATGGTAACAAGTGAAAGCAAATTTCTAATGGGGTTGCAATGAAGGAATGAAGGTGTCGATTGGTTTACTCAAGCTGGCCTAAGTCAAGATCAAGACAAAACTATTTACCCCACACCCCTATTTGAAGTGACTGGTGTCTGGAGGAGTTCTCCTAAAAGCCGCACTATACGCTGAAAATTCTTTCACGAAAACAAGTGCGTCCACTGGATTCAGGTAAAAATTTTAGGGCTATGAAGTTGAACATTAACAGGCGCACGCACGCTAAATGGATCGGCTGATCAACACCTGTTATAAAATAATAGAAAAAATATCGGTGAAAAAATTTTCGGGTAACTTTTACACTGTATTTATATATAAGTCAAATATACAAAACGATTAAATAGTGAAATTTTTTTTTTATCTAGTCTTCTTTGCATTTGCTTTTTTTTTTTTTTTTTTTTTTTTTTTTTTTTTGCATTGCTTAACTAACTGACCAACAAAGTCATTGATTTAAGAAATATATTAATTTACTTTCTCATTATCCTATAAAAATTTTAGGTGACATTCATTTATTTTCCATTCCAATCAGCTTTTTATTCACAAAGAATGAGAGTTACTTTATTTCTTCTATTCTAAATTTCCTGATTCATAAATATCGTAATAAGAATCACAAAATGAAGTTTGATAAGAGGATTATTTTGGAAGTATTTCCCAACTCTTATTAAGAAAAATGAGGAGACAAAAAAAACCACTTACTCAAAGCAATTGTTTCTTCCTAAATTACATTTTTAAAGACCATTAATATAAGAAAAATAGTGTTCATACTTTTAATTTTGGCAACAGATCTGATGAAGTAATGATATGAGATACTTCAGTTTCTCGTATGCCATGAACAATGCCTTCTTCTCCCAAAGTTGAATATAAGGTCACAACTGAAATACCCAGAAATAAAATTTTAACGCCAGGCAATTTATAAAAATTTAATAATCCTTTATATGCATAATTAATACACTGAAAAATCATGATTATAGGATCCGGTAAATCAGTATCACAACACTTAAATTAGTCTGATTTCAACCTTACATGCAATAATTTATGTTTGTATTAATTCTTAATAAATATTAATTCATGCATAATAATATTATGTATGCTGCATCAGGAATACCTAAATCACATACCAAACGTAAATTAAACAGATTTCAAATACATATACATCAATTTATGTATGCATTTCTCCTTCATGTTTATTAATTTATATACAATTCGACATAAAAGTAAACACACTGAAAATAAAAGTTAAACACACTTGCTTTAGATCTATTCTCAAGATGACAATTTATCAAGATGACAATTAGAATTCAATCTCAAGATGACAATTTATCGTGAGAGAAACTCTTTAGAGCAAATTCTGTTTCACTCACATTCGTAATTTAAAAATTTAAAGTATGGAAAAATGGGATTTCAAGTAAACCTAGAGTAAACCATGAAGTTTAAATGGTTAAAAAAAATTCTAAATACCTAAAATACATGTCAGCTGGATTATTTAGAATTATATGCTAGTGGGGAAGCAATTCTGCTACAATTTATTTTCATTTGGATACTTTGAAACTTCTTTTCATCATTTTAAACTTCACATTCTTTTGATTTACCTGAACTCACTTTTTCCATAATTTAAATTTTAAAATAACAATAGAATTAAAACAGAACTTGCCATGAAAAATTTCCTATAGTTTCCTCTTATTAGCTTAAGAACAAAACCTTAAATATGCTAATTAATTAGTGCAGACGATATTTGAAAAAAAAAAACGAAATGAGACACAAAAACATGCTCTCTCTAAATAAATATACCTTTTTTTCAACGGATTAAGATTCTTGACCCTCAAAAAATGGGGTATAGCCATAATGTTTGAAAATATGGTCTTAATAATTTAAGCAGTAGAGCAGTTTAAAACTTGGACCCCTTAATGTTAATTTCATTTTTTGCGAATTCACTATACATCGAGAACTGTTTAAGCGAATCGAAAAAATTTTGTACAAAATTATAATATTTGTTCATCCAAAAATAATTCCATGTCCAAAATGGTTTTTAATAATTATTAATTATTTTTTATTACCTTATTTAATAATAATTAAAAAAAATTCAAATTTAAGGTATACAAATTTGTACATCATTTTAAAATACATAATTTTAAATTATGAAATACAAAATTTGAATGCAATCGGTCGAATAAGTACTGAAAAATCAAATTTTAAATATTTTATTTCTTAAAATGATATTTCTTAAAATGATATTTCTCTTGAACTATTCAACCAATTTTGTTCAAAGTTTGTATTTTTTCATATTTGTACACCTTACGATCCAAAATTTATTCGAATAGTATTAAATAAAATATCAATAATAAATGAATAGTTATTAAAAATTATTTTTGCATAAAATTATCTCTGAATAAACTAAAATCCTAATTATAAGCAAAAAAAATTATCGACTCACTTAAAAAATTCCAAGATGTGGTGAAATATGTAGAAAATTTTCATCTTAACTTTCGACAGCTCTACTGACTAAACTATTGAGACCATATTTGCCAAATTATAGCTATCCGTCATATTTTTAGAGTTAATAATCTAAACAGATTGAAGATATATTGAAGACTAAATAGATTCATTATGAGAAAATACGTTTTTGTTACATATTTAAGGTCAGGCTTTCAAACTATTAAGATTGAATCTTTGTCCTTGAAAACCCGCTTATTAGGGGTTCAAAGTTATTCAAGATGTTCACTTTTTTTGCACGCTGAACAGTAAAGTAGTTATGATCTGCAAAATTTAGAATGTATAGATTGCATACTACACGTAAATTAAATAAATTTCAACTCTTGTCTTCATCTTTATCCTTGTGTGTCTTAGTAAATGGGATTTTGGTGTGCTATACTGTTAGAATTTATTTTACAAGCAGTACTACAGGTTTAGAAACGCGATAAACGCGTTAAATGATAACTATCGCAATATGAAATATCACTTAAAACAAACAATTGTCTTAAAGTTACCTAAAAAAAATTTTAAAAAATACGCTTTTAAGGGAAATACGTCTTAAATTAAAGGGCTTTTAACACCACTTTTATTTTTAATTTTATTGTAACGAATAAGATTAACGAATATTTTGTGCAATATAAAAAATAAATAAAAAATTTATAAAAATAAATATAATGTTTCTTTTACCTGGAACATTAATTCGGAAACAAGCTTGTGCGGTTAAAAGCCATTCCAGCCTCGTTTCAGCTAGAATAACAATGGGTTTTTTTGATGTTACACCAATTGAGAGCAATCCTTTGGCAACATGCTCAACTCTTTCATTTACTTCTTTAAAAGAAAGCCACTTATATTCTCCGAGATTTAGCTGGAAAAAAAATTACTATTTACATTTTATTTTTAACTATTTAATATCTTAATTAATAAGCTAAACTAAATAAATATGTTTTTTCCAAACTTCAGTTATTTAACAAAACACCCAGGTGGTAAAAACAACAATTTTGTTTCTAATTTTGTATTTTGAATTGTATTTTGTTAAAAATTGAATGTATATATTTTAAATTTTGTAAATTGTAATAATAAATAAATTCAAAAAATAATAATAAAAATAACTCATATTTTCGTAAAATGCATAATTAATTGTATAATGCTTGTAATTTTATAATTCATTTGTAATTCTTTTAACACAGTCGTAAATTTTAGATCATTAGAAAATTTACTTTTTTTAAAAATTTTCCTGGCTTTATTTCTACTTCTTCTTCTCCTAAAACCTCTCGTATTCCATAACAGTTTCTCTCCCCATATTTTAAAACAGCATATTTAAACAATTCTTCCATAGTTTCCGCATCAATATTTGTTGGCATTGCATGTTTCACTTGACGAACATAGCAACCGTATGGATCTCTTTCATCTTCAAGTTTGGCCTATAAGGAAAAAAATAACTTCACGCATTGAACATCATAGTAAAAAAAAAAATATTAAGTAAAATACAAAACTGAAGAAAAAGAATACACATGACACAAAAGCATTTTTAATTAAATTCGATCAACAAAATAGTTGAAACAAAAAGGTGTTAATAATCATTAAAAAATAGAAGAAAAAAAGTTACTATGTTCTGGTTTAAACGTAACCAAGTAGTTAATATGATAACCATCTTAGCTTCTGATATAAGAAGTTAAAATTCCATTACTACCTTATATCATTTAATTTTAAAATTTTTCTGTAAATCATTTCTTTGAGCCTCACATGTTCTGAATAACTTCCGTATTTTAATCCGCTTCTTATAAAAATGAATAAAAAAATTAGTTTTGAATGCTTAAATACCAGTTTTGGAACATCCTGTATTATTGAGGAAGTTTAATACAGAAAATCATTTACTGTTTTTTGTATTTTTATTCTCGAAAAATATAAAATAATAAAAAAAAACATTTTTTAGAGACTCTTTTCCTTTCCTCTGACATTTCATAATTTATTTATTCATTTATATATATATATATATATATATATATATATATATATATATATATATATACATATATATTACTGTTTTTATATAACAAAGAAATGGATTCTAAAAAAAAAAATTCTTTTTAGATTATGCCATATACCATACGTATTTAGTCAATTTTAGCAAATTACAAATGGGACAACAGAAAGGAAATTTTATTTTCTTATGCTTAATACTAATCAGTGGTGTCCAACTAATCAGTGGTGTCCAACTGATGATCCGTCAGTCAAATCCTTGTGAATAAAAAAACGTGACGTATTACCAAGCATTTATTTAAGACAAATTCCGACACTTAGTCGTAAGACTTTATTCTACAAATGAAAAAGGAAATATGGGAATATATAAGTAAGAACTATTTTTGCTTCATAATTATCTCAAAAAAAGGGTAAAGGCGAAAATTAAATTTTACAATCCAAAAACATACATTGTAATAAATAATTTTTTTAAAAGGAAAAGAATAAAAATTGCAGTTTCTTCAGAAACAATCAATTCTGGGACAGGATATCTTTCTAGAAAAAAAAATTAAGACCTTTTTTTTTATTCTAAAAGTTTTGTCATTCTGATAAAATGCTACACTCTGAAGTGCTTCAATGAATGAATTTCTCAACATTCGCAGAGCTTTTATTACTATTTATAGAAAAAACAACTAACGATACGCTTAAGAAATAAGTTGAAATGATAAATCAATTTTGATAACCCTATTTTTTAATAATTACTCATTACAAATAAATATATATATATATATATATATATATATATATATATATATATATATATATATATATATACAAAAATTTGTATTTTTGTATTTTTATTTGAAGAATTAAACAAAATCGTCACTCACCCACACTGTTTTGTCAAGCTTCCATCTTTTCCAAGGTTTGTCAATGATGAAATAATATGGCAGAGTTATTATATCATGTAATAAAACTAAAACTTTGATACAGGCTACAGTCAATTTTGCTTTCCAGCCATCAAGAGTCATTTTTTCTGCTTTTAAAATCTGCATACGAGACATACAATTAGAATATTTAAATGATATTTTATTTTCAAACGTCAAAAGTTACTATTGCTTTTTATATAAAATATTTTAAGCACACAGGAAAACATTAATTTACAAAATCTCTTAAAAAATAAATAAACAAATAAATAATAAAAAATAAAAAATAATATTTATTTTAGGCACAATGCCACTATACATAATTGAATTTTGAAAAAAAAAAGAAAAAAGAATGAGAGTACATTCATTTTATATTAAACATAAATGTAAAAACTTATTAAATTGCTAAATATAAATCTAGAAATACAGATTTTTAAAAAAATATAAATCTAGATTTCTAATAAAAGAAACCAAGGGATCTGTTATTAATGCATACAAGTTTAAGAATCATAATAGCTCAGAATTATAATACTGTAAAAAATTCAAACAAATAAAGAACCTTTTTTTCTATATATTAAAGGAGGATGACGGGAGTCGGGATAGCCTGTTTGGAAGGGTGCTGGATTCATGTTCGTGAGAACGGGCGTTTGAATTTAGACGGCCGAAGACTCCCTATGTAGTAAATGGTAACTGGTGAGCGTTAAATCTGCCGGTTCACTAAGTCCACCATGTTCCCATAACAAATTATACCTCTGGAAGTACTGAATAGGAAATTGATCGTTCTCTGATCCTCTCAAGAACTCTGCTCTATCTTTTCTTCAAAATCACATATTAATAGTAATGTAAAACAACAGTCTCTCTTCATTTGATACAAAACAGTTTGCAGCGATTCTGTGTGTAATTTTCACAATGCATGCTCCTAACCGTTCATGGCTCTAAGAAGACGCGTCATTGAGTGTTTTATTTTTTCCAAGTCTTTATTTACTATAGAAAAATAGGTTTATGTTATTAAAACGCTCCTTTATATTTACATAATAAAATTCAAGTTAATAATAAAATAATGGCATAAAAATAGAAATAAATATTTATTAAGGATGCACAATAAACTCTCAAGGTATTTTTTTTTATTACAGCTCGGCTATAATAGAGGCAAAATTATTAAAATTATTGAATTATTATTTTTTTAATTAATAAATTGTATTATTATTTTTTTAACATTTCGAAACAAATTCCTCTGCCTTTTAAACTCTAACAACGATCTGAATATCAACCCTATGGAAATGTGAAAATCAAGGAACAGTCATAAAACTATAATTAAAAATTTGATAATTGGACATCAAGATGCATAAACTTGGGTCAACTTGTTTTCTTTAATTCAAAGCTGTATTCAAAGCTGTAAGGGTATTTTACCCAGAAAAAAAATCAAAAAGTGGTGTATGGAAAATTTCATTTTTATAAGAAATTGAGATTTGCTATAAAGAATGAACTAAAAATTAATCAAGGAGGCTTAAATGTTCTAAACAAAACATAGCAAACAAATGTCAGTGTGCAAAATATAAAATGAAACAACCTCATAACTTTTAATATAATGTTCGGATTTTCACACTACTTTCCCATAAAATACAATTTTAATGGTCCGAGTGATTGACCTGAAATATTCTAATTAATTTGTGCAGACGACGATATTTTAAGTTACAAAAAAAGCCACAAAACGTAGGGGAAAGTAGGGTGAAACTGGGAAGCTATGATATTAGAAGATTTGTTGGAGCTAAACTATTTGGCCCAAAAACTGGCAAATCTAATCAAGATATTCATTATTTAGTTGCGGACAATGTATAATTTTTGAAATTTATTCAAGGTTGAAATACTTTTTTTTCATCAATGATTGTTTTTCTAGAAAAAGTAAAATCATCCGATCTGATCTCACAAGTAGGGTAAGACCGGGTTTTTATTCTGAACAATAATCAAGGAGAATATTGTATTAATAACTTTTAAATCCTATTTTAGATCAAACGTTATTTGAGATGTTCACATTTTTTTATTTTATGAACTGTACAAACGACTTCGCTTGATACCAAAATATTAATGATATTAAAGTTAGGCTTAACGTGCGCTGACTATGTAATGGGCTAAAAATATAAATTATATTGTTTAGACAATACATTGTTTTGATAGAGAAAATGGAATTTTCTCGCTTGCGTGAACAGTGAAATATTACATACATAATTTGCTCTTCTTATACACTGGTAGACAATTTCTAAAGATAAAACACATTTCTGATGGTGACTCACGAAATAATGTACCAAATCAAGTGGAATTTTAAACAAAAAGTTAACGGCAATAAATCAATATCAAGATTTCATGGGTATCACGGCAAAATAGTCAAAAAATGATGTGACAAAATAGCACAGGAGGAAAGATTAGTATGGGGGTATGACGGGGTCATGGTATGACCACCGTTAACGTATGTATACAGGGTGTTCCATTATGAGTGCTCTTAATATGCAAAGTGTTTTACTACCAAGGGGACAAGTTTTACGAAACAAAAACAAAAAATTTTCAAAAGCATGTGATTCTTAAATTGCTACAAAAAAGTTAATCAAATAAAAGAAATATATATATATATATATATATATATATATATATATATATATATATATATATATATATATATATATATATATATATATATATATATATATATATATGTAGATCAACGTAGTTTTTATGCTAAAATGTAAACTTTAATGTAAATTCATTTATCAGTTTTTAAGTTGCAAGAATTAATCCTTTGCTCCTCCAAACTTCTATAATAATTTGTAAAATACTAGAAAGGTTAAAATTTTTTCTTCATTTAAATATTAATTTGCGACCCTTAATGTTCATAATTTTCTTTTTTACTTTTTCAAGGATTCTAATTATAAAACATATTTTTTAAAGGTGGCCATTATAAAACCTCTTGTCTCACGTTCCAGGCCAATGTTACAATTTTTGTATTTTTATTTTTATAAAAATATCTATCGGATGCGGGGTGTTGTCAGATTTCTGCATGAAAATTTACGAACTGCAATTACTATTTGAATTACGATTTGAAAATCTCGAACTGCAAATTTACTTTCACAAGTAACCAATGTAACATTATGCTACACTACATTATTTGTAATATTTACGAAAAAATAATTTGATGTTAAAAAATGACTTGTTTTCCATATATTGGTCTATTACAGATAAGAATTCCATTTTCTATTATTTGAACTGAGGAAGAAGTTAAATTTTCATATTCAATTTCGACAATGTCAAAACTATTTCCACCCCAGTCACATGAGCTCATCATGATACCCCTTTTTATTCATATGAATGCTGACTTCTTTGATCTACATTAGTTCCTTCCACCTCTTCATGACACGTGGAAATGCATTTTCCCTGATTTGCCCCAATTTTGTACTTCTTGTTTTGTTTTTTGCATTTTTTTCCCCTCCCGACAACTGTGGTTTTCTTAGTTTTTTTCTCACCTTCATATTTCAATTTTTGTTGGAAACTTTTCGCTATGCATTTCAAATCACTTTTGTTTCGTCTCATTCACGTATGGAGAATTTTGAAAAAAGGTGTCTCTTTTTAAACGCTAGAGACATGTCGACTGTTTTTCTTTTTTTTTATTTTTTTTATTCCTTTTTATATATTTTTTGTGCAAGTTTTTAAACTGGTAATATCTTATCGCTTCAGTTTCCTGGGGTTCTTTATTTAATTGGCAAGATGCTTCATAAGTATCTCTAATGACATTTTATTTTTTCGCGTGCAATATGTTTAAAAACATGATAAAATATTTTGCGAAATATAGTTTAGCTAAAAACTTTATGTATTTACTAATTGATATTTTTCATTATTTTGGACATTTCTTTAGATGAAAAATCTGAAACACAACTCATTCTTTTTTATTCAATTAAACATTATATATATATATGTATATGTATATATATATATAATATACACTGAGTGGCCAAATTATTATGACCACCCCTTCAGTACGCTGTTGGCCTATACCCTATACGACGAAATATGCGTCGAACAGTCCGTTCAGAGACGTTCACAGTTGCTCCTTGATTAAGATCACTTGCAATTTGTCGCACTGTTGCTCTCCTGTTGCGCTGCACAACCCTGGCCAGCCTTCTCTCTGATGGAGCATTCAGTACCCTGTGACGACCACAAGTCTGACGTTGAGACCCGGTTTTTTGCTTGAGTGTCCATTCTTTGTACACATTAACAACTGCTGCTCTAGAATACTTCACAAGTGCAGCCGTTTTGCTGATACTCGTTCGACACATCTCGCACCCACAATCATTCCACGCTGAAATTCAGTTAAATCACTTTTTTTCCCCACATCTGAGCAAGCAACACAGTATAACTGATGACTCACTGGTCCAGCATTCCCGTGTTACAGTTATCTTGCCCTCTAGCGGCAGAGCTGTGAAACAATAACTCATTTGCATAAAACTCTCAGGTGGTCATAATAATTTGGCCACTCAGTGTATATATATATATATATATATATATATATATATATATATTAAATACTTTCTAGCTTAGCTTATCTAACAGCGGAAAATCGGAAACATCATCATATAACATCTTCGCTAATTCAATCTGTTTCAAGAACTGCAATAATAATTTCTCTTCTGTTAAAATCAGAGAATTAAAAAAATATATATTTTCCTATGAATACTTACCAAGTTATTTCGACACGTGTTCACAAACCGTCAAACAAAAAATACAAATATTCTATATCAACAATGTTTCTTATTTTTAGTCGTCATAATTTTAAAGAAGTGATTAGAATCATGACGAAGATAAGATAACCCTTAAAAAATGAAATCTCATAAGTAAAAGATACTGTTGAGTAGGGGGGGGGGGGGGAAATGAATCCATGTTTCGAGCGCATTGAGTACAAGACATAACTATTTAATAAACATCAATTTCCTTTCTAATTCAGAACGCAACAATGTGTTTTGAAAGCAATAGTAAAACGCATAAAAAGATTAAAAAAATTTAAGATAACTTGAGATAGTTTCAGCTATTATCTTTATTTAAAAAAAAAAGTTATTGAAAAATGAGCAATGAATTTTAACAAAGGCTTTAACTGCTTTCTACCTGATTGAAAACCTTTGAACATTATCATATATTTTTCAGTTGCAAAACAATGAATTAAATAGTAACTGCCAATATTCCATGAAATATTTTACATTACACACTGAAAGTCTTGGGAACTGTGGTAGCACTTGACCCCGTTGTTCTTATCTACATAGTATGGTTAAAAATATTTTCAACCATTTTTTTTCTTCCATTTTTGACTCTATTACCGTTTGCTGTTTTAAGCTTCCTTTTCCGTTCTTAAACAAAAGTATGCCTTGTATTTGCTGACAAAATTAACCCCTTTTTTATCCGACAAATGAATAAAGATATTTTTAAAATTTTATTTCTTTTAACTAATTATTATTAGGAGCATTTTAGGTGGCAAGCATATTTTGATCTTTTGGTAGGTCTTGAAATCCTCTGAACAATAAACCAGCCCTAAACAAATCGTAATTCCCCTATTCTTATTTAAAAATTTTTATTTTTAAAAGGTAATTTTTATTCCAAATTTTTTCTCATTAATTAACTCACGTATATATTGCCCATACCCCTTCCCCTTCTCCATCTTGTGTAAAAAGAAGCCAATAAACATGAGTGACAAGGTTGAAGCTAGGCAAACTATTTAAAATTAAATTCTTGTTGTCTTTGAATAAATAATAACAACAAAAATAAATATTTTTCAGTAATTAAAAAACTTTTTGAAACGTTACAGTTAAAGTTAATAGCGAAATAATATATTTCAAAAAACAATAAAAATTTTTTAAAAAGAGTAGGAAATGTTAAATGTTGATATAAATTGTATTCTTGGTGTTCCCCAGTCACCACCTAGATTAATATATTTTTAGATTGTCACAAATGAAGTAAAAAGTATACACAACGCAAATCGAAGCTAATACAAGTAAAAAAGATACTCGTAATCAGAAAATCGGAGGAATCATTAATGAAAATAAAAACATGAAGGCCTGTTTGGTTGTCTGAGGAACTGAGAAAACTAAAAAAGCTACTATTAGAAATCATCCACATTTTATTAGGTAATTGACCAAGTTTTGATTTTTTAATCCTGCCTTCTTCAATAGTGATTCATCAGATTATGGTTGCAACTTTGTCTTTTCTCTTTCCTAAATATTAATTTGTAAATTTTACGATTTTTAATGTTCATCTCCGTAGCTTTGTAATTTTGAACCCGATTCAGAAGACAAGGAAACTGTTGGGTCAAATATTCAGAGAAATTTGCTTTCTTGGAGGACTTTTTGATGAAACTCTCCCGCATTTGCGTTACACGGAACGGAGAGGAAAGCCACGATAACCTCTCACGGTTAGCTTAACGGTAAAGGGACTTTGACCCATAATCCGTCTATCACGGAGGATATTTTACATTAGCAGTCCGGTACAAACCGGGTGCAAAATTCATATCTACCAGCCATCGCTGTAATTCGATCCGGGGGCACCTCATTGAAGGCGAGCGTTTTATTGCATGAGTCACCTTTATACGTACTTAATAGCCTATATTTGTATTAAATAATGGAGTGTAAGTTAAAATTAATATTAACAAAATATTAATTTTTGTTTAAAGTAAATATTTTTTTCTACTAAATCGTATTCTACATAAAAACAAGAAGGTAACTAAATGACATAAGAAAGAATTTTTTTTTACACATTTAAGTACCTACTGAATAACAATATGCCTCTCAAGGCATCCACAAATGCTTATGATCTGATTTTGCATTTATTTTTAAAATGAATATTATAAGTAAAATACTGCTAGTAGAAGCAAAATTATTTTATATTATATCTTTACTTTGTTAAATTTCATTGATAAAGTGCCTCTAGTCATGTATAACATTTGTAATTCCTAAATAACACTTTCTAGAAAAAATATATTTTAGGAACATTTTAATTTAGGTTTAAGCACTATTTTTAGGTTAAAATATTTAGGTCAAATGTCTGATTTTTTAAAAATTCGATTTCTCAGGAGCTATTCAACCAATTTCGTTCAAACTTTCTGTTTTACCATATTAGAAAACATTCCTCAAAATTATTTAAAAATTTGTATACCTTACAATTCAAAATTTCTTCGACTATTACTAAACAAAAATAACTCTTAAAAATTATTTTTTGCATGGAATTATCTTTGGATAAGCAAATTTTACAACAGTGGGCAAAAATATTTCAATTCACCTAAAAAGTTCTTGAGAAATGGTGAAATATCCAAAAAATTAAATTAACATTAAGGTCCGAACTTTGAATCACTCTCCTGACCAAACTATTGGGACCAGATTGCGGCTACCCCTATAATTTTGGAGTCAAAATTCCAGATCCGTCAAAAAAAAAAAAAAGTTGGGTTTGTTCAGAGAAAATACGTTTTGGTGTCTGATTTGGTAACTTAAAATATCGTCTGACCTAAGAAGTTAGCATATTTGAGGTCACTCCCTCATACCATTACGATTAAGTCCTAGTGCGTGAAAATCCGATCATTATATTAAAAGTTATTCAGAGTAGTTTGTTTTACTTTTCTAACTATTTTTTTTTTTTTTTTTTTTTTTTTTTTGCATATTTAACTATGAGTTATTCTTATTTTCATTACAAATATTATTATTCATTACAAAATATTGTAGATACTGATATTGCTTTTTCAAAATAACAAAAACTGTTAGGTTATTCAAATATGTGCTCTTAATTTTAGTATCCAGAAAAAAAAATGCTTGTAATTTCCCCCAAGTTAATATTATCACAAAGTATTGGTTGCTGAAAATGCCAATAATGTTGCATACGCTATAAATATATTTTACTATCTTCAAAATCAGTGAAATGTTTCAAGAACAATGTCAATTTTCTAGTACTCAGATAATCGATTCGTGTGGCATAACACTTCTTTATCTTATCTTTCTACCTTATTTCCCCACGGTCATTACCAATTTTACGTTCCCATTAAAAACATATTTTCTTTTTTTAATTCTTATATGTAAGATCATTTTATCCCAGTCAAAGTTATACAAAAATCTTATAACTTGTGTTAAACATTCCTTTTTTATAATTCTTAAGATGACTGTATTTAATTGCATTTTGAAAAGTGTTGAATAATCTAGGGTTCGATCTATTTGCTGAGCTGAATATATTAAGCATACAGTTCAGTCAAAAACTCTCAGGGCAAAGTCTAGCGGGAATCAAGTGTCACGCGAATGAACTCTCAAGAATACAAAATCCCATGAAACAGAATCACAAGTAGACGAACCATATTTTTGTACAAATTAATACTTCGTAAATTTGATTACATGATACTATGATTCAACTTGATGAAAACTCGACTTAATTTAATATGTTACTAAGCTTGCAACAAATTAGATAACCATATTTTCGTACAAAAGAATCTTTCGTAAACTTAATTACATGATACTATGACTCAAATTGATGGAAACACGGTTACATTTAACACGTTATTAAGGTTGCAAAAAATTTACAAACCATATTTTTGTACAAATTATTCCTTCTTAAACTGGATAACATGATACTATGAAAACGGTCAAAAACTAAAGAATATCACAAATTTAGACCAATTAATGTTAATTTTTCTAGTTGAGTATTCCCCCATATCTCTGAAATTATTTAAACAAATCAAAAACTTTTTGCAAGGTATCATAAAACTTGTACATTTAAAGATAAGTCCATGCAGAAAATATCTTTTTGATAATTATTTATTATTTTCTTATTATTTATTTTATTAATAATTAAAAAACGTTTGAATTGGGAGGTATAAAATTTTTTTAATTATTTTAAACTAGGAAATTTTAAATGACAAAATATAACATTTGTATGAAATCAATCGAATAATTAGTTCTAAAGAAACCAAAATACGATTTTCTCTAATTTTATGCTCAAAAACTATTATACCGATTTCGTTTGAATGTTTCAGTTGTTCTTTTAAAATTACGTAGTTTAAATTCACTTCATAATTTGTTTACCTTATACATCAAAAGTGTTTTTGAATAATATTAAATATAAAAATTATTTTATTGCGTGCAGTTATCTTGTAAACTTTTTTGCTTAGAATTTTCCTTGGAAAAACAAGTTTTATAGTTGAAGAGAAAAAAAAAAAGATTTTTTTTTCATTCCTTGAAATTATTTCAGATATATGGCAAAATATGCGTAAGTATAGCAGTTTCTTTCAAAACAAACATTTAATAGAATAAAAATACGACTTGTACTTGAAATGTTATATTGTAGTTTGTTTTTTTTATTTTATTCCATCGTTATGAACTCTTCAAGAAAATTGCGTGGTGCCCAGACTTGAGCATCCATATTGTCTGGTCCCAGAGCCAAAATCCGTGTGTGTTGGTCTCCTTCGCCCTGTGACATTGCTATGTTGCTATTTTTTCGTCACCTAACCATCCTTCCCTTGTGTCGTTGTTGTAGTTGCAGTTCATTTACGTCGCACTAGAGCTGCACAATGGGCTATTGGCGACCGTCTGGGAAACATCACTGAGGATGATCCGAAGACATGCCATCACAATTTTGATCCTCTGCAGAGGGGATGGCACGCCCACTTTGGTAGCCCGACGACCTGCAAGAGGAGTCGAGCACTTTACGGTAGAAGAGTTTAACGAAGATCAATACCGCACACCCTCGGTCCCTACGCAGACTGATCCAAGTGGTCACCCACCCGCACCCTGACCGCAGCCAGTGATGATTGACTTCGGTGATCTGCTGGGAACCGTGTCTTAACGATCAGTCCACTACGGGACCCTTCCCTTGTGTCAATTTCTTTGCTGAGTAGGTACGAACGCGCACTTTAAGTTATCGGTATGTCCCCGGAGGCCCCCCTGCGGCACGGGTTGTGGTTACGCTAGTTATTCTTCTTGAAAATTGCTTCCTTCAAAGAAGATGCTACAGTTATCCTTATATTTGTTTTCGAGTTTATGAACGCTATATGCGATTTTAGCTCTTGTACCATTAAACTCTGATTCAACTAATCTTAATTCTAACTTAAAGAAATTCACCAGCTTACTATTGACAACAGAATGACTCCTGAAATAAAAAACCGACTCTACCTGGCAAATAGGGCTGTCTATGGGCTGAGAAGATTTATCAAATCTAGGTTTCTTTCAAGAAAAACGAAATTCTTAACCTACAAAACTCTTGCTAGCCATTCTTGACATAGTACGCTTCTGAAGCTTGGACAGTGACAAAACAGGAGGAAAATTGTATCACAATATTTGAGAGAAAGATTTTGCGGAGTATATTTGGTGGTGTAAATGAAAATAATAACTGGAGAAGGAGATTTAACTTTGAACTGTACAAGATTTGTAAACAACCCGATATTATTAAATACATAAAAATAAAAAGAATTAATTGGATGGCCGATGTGATTCGAATTAGTGATGACAAAACAATAAAAAAGATGCTGCTTTTTAAACTCACTGGAACAAGAAAGAGAGGAAGGCCGCGGGTGAGATGGGCTGACTCGATGGAGTCTGATTTTCTTGCAATTAATAAAAAGAATTGGAGGTCATTATGGAGAAATCTTCAGAGGAAGGCATTGGACCACATTGGGCTGTTTGACCAACTATGATGATGATGAGGAAATTAACCAGCTCATATTTATTACGTATAATTTTGGAACACTGTATCCAATACTGGCAGTTGTGCCATTAAACACGATTTTTTTCAACTCAAATCCAACTTCTAAGGAATATTCTTAATGAACAAAATTTTAAATGCAACTATATTTAAATATAGAGTATTAAATAGTTGCTAGCTTCAAAACTGAACGTTTTCCACTGATTACCTTTAACTTAGTGTTTTATATCCTATATTTATTAATTATCTAATGGAAATTTTCTAGCAAAAAAATTAGTTTTATTTATATTGCTTTCAATTTTGAGAGCATCAACTACTTAGCATATTACATTTACAATGCATTCATACAATAATTTATAATTTACAAAATTAAAGTGATAAAATAGCTCGCTAAAAGATTGTCTTTCAACATATTTGTAACATGGTACCAATGAAATCATTCTATTTTGCTCGTTAAATCCTGAATCTCATTAAATGTGGGCTCTTTCTACTGTATATTAACATATTTTGTGCGATTTATTCTATCATAAACTTTTCAATTATCTTTTGATTATTAAATTCATTTTACTCTAACTTTAAAGAACTTTTTATTTAAAAAAGTGTCTATAATTGGGTATTAAATAATTCGATTGTTTAAAATATTGAACATATGTTAATAAATATTTCTCCAATTACAAATTTATCTTTTTTGGAAAATTATTTTCTTTTACATGGATAATATTTTTCTGAGCAGTTTATTAAATAATTTTTGCAGGGTTCGTTCCCACGGTTGTTTTTATAGAGAGAAATGTTCTATGTATATGTTTTTTACTAACCGCATGTGAAGTACAAGAATCCAGCTTCTTTCCTATACACTGCAAAAATTCCGGATCAAATTACAGTAAAAAGTACTGTCACTCTGAATGCAGCAGTCGTAAAATCCATTTTAACATAAAATCATTTTTACCGTAAATTCTATTTTTACCGTGAAATCCATTTTTAGCGTAATTTTTACAGTAATCAGATTTTTTGTTCCAAAAGATTTTGTAGTATAAGGCAGTGTTCCCCAACCCCCGGTCCGCGAACCGGTACCGGGCCGCCCATTTCATTGAAACTGAATTTAAATTCCTAGGTCCATACCGCAAATTAAAAATATTGTGTTCCTTTAAAATTTTATTTATTTAAAAAAAAGGGGGGGGCCCGAAGGTAGTGGTATTAATTTTTTAATGTTTTAAAAAGTAAAAAAGAGAAAACCACCGCAACTATTTTCTCTTTCAATTAGTTTCAATAAAAAAATTAATCATCATAACTGTAAATATCATAAATAAAACACGACAGCGCGGCGCGAAATTTACATTGGAACTAATGAAGGACTTCTAGTAAGTTTAAATGTTAAATCACTTTATATTTATTTTTTGGTGTAACTGTATTTTATTTTGAAGGCATGTTAAAATACAATTAAATTAAAATTTATAAATCAAAATAATCAGAAATATAAACAATCAAAGTCCCCCCTCCCCCCAGCGGGCCGCGGGGGAAAACGTTGACAGGTCCGCGGTGATCAAAAGGTTGGGGAACAATGGTATAAGGTATTGGAACCCCCCTGGGTGCCGGTACTTTTTGCCGTAATTTGATTCAAAATTTTTTACGGTGTTAAAGCACAGCTTACTCTAAATTAAATGTTACAAACCTCGTCTTTATACTCTCTTTACTGCATTATATATACTTATTATCAGTAATGAAAATGAATTGACAGCTGAAGATATAAAAAAATTAAAGAAAACTTACTAGATGTTTTCTTAACCGAAGCTCCTTTCAAGTGATTGCAACCTAAACCAAATATGACATATATCACAAATCTTATTCAGCAATAATTGAACAAAAGAATGATATGCTGAATAGTGTATCGTGGGGCCTCAACAGATCCAAAGTTCGTTAATAGAGTTTGAATTCCGATAATCGAATGAAATGCAGAAGAGCAATTTTCTTCCATTTGGATTGTGACTGTAGATAAGACTTTACTGTAATCAATGTGAAAGAAGAATGCAAGTCAATAAATGGTTAGTAATCAAGTCGCCTGTGAATAAACGAGTTGTAATCGCTGATAAAATTCGATATTTTAGTCTGCATCTTCAAGATAATGAGGAGTTTTCTTGTACTTTACAGGCATTCAAGCCTTACTCATAATAACTAATTAACTAATAAAATTTAGCAGAAGCTCCAATAATAGAATATTCAATACAATCGGTTATTCACATTCAATCTATCAGCTAAATACTTATATAATAGGGGAGTGAGGAGGAACATTACTTTTTCAACATATGGATGTGAAAGAGTTGAAACAAGAACTGATAAATCTGATATTGAATTTATCAGTCTCTGTTATGATCAAATACAAATAGTATGAAATGGTGAGAATTTTGCCAAATATCAGTTAAAAGACAAATAAAAACTATAAATTAGTTTATGAAGTATTAAACAAAAACGCTTTTAATTGCTTTTTAATTTCAAGTCAATACATTGCTAAGGAAATAGTTAATTTAATACTTAGAATTTCGAAACCAAAACTAGAACTGATTTAATTTCATTCATAAAATACCTTATCTGTAGTTCACTGTTGATAACAGTATCAGCTGTTATAAATCAACTGTTTTCATTTTCACAAAATTTTTCAGGGAGTTCTATTGCTTTATAACACCGCAATTACAATGAAATACGTAATAGCTCTTATTCTTAAGATTTTACTTAACTTCAAATTAATTTTCTTTTATTCATTGTGAAACATGGAAAATTTCTAATTTGAACTTTCCAATTCAATTGCTTCAAATTTTTTTTTTTTTTTTTTTTCCATGACTTTTTTTTTTTTTTTTTCCACTTCAAAATTATTATTTGAACTTTATCGACTTAAAATGGAAAATTCGTTTTCACTACATGGTTGTACTTTAAGGCATTGACAATTTCTAAATACCTAATAAACACAAAAGCATAATTTTTATTTCTAATTATAATCTTTACCAATAAACGACATCATAGCAAAAGCTAACATTGAAAAGTTGAGCGTTGAATTGTCTGTCTTAAAGTGTTGAGCGTTGTTGCGTAATTGAGCGTTGAGTTGTCTTAAAAGCAGATAAAAAAAAAATTATCACTTAAAAAAAAAATTCATGCTATTTTTTTCTGAACCCGAATTTATAAAACTACTAAACTGAACTACTTTTAAATGTTTCAGTTATAAGAAAAAAATTATAGTGCATTTAGATTAATCACAATTTTGATTATATTTAAAGCATTTGATGGATGTACCTTAGGACAGTAAAGTATGTTGTATAGAGCTCAAAATAAAAATTTATAATTACTTAGTGCAGATGATATTATAAGCTACAAAATCAGACATAAAAATGTACTTTCTCTGAATAAACATACCTTTTCTTGACAGATTCAGATTTCTGACCCCCATAATATAGAGGGTAGCCGCAATCTTGAAAATATGGTCCCAATAGTTTGGTCAGGAGAGTGGTCCAATGTTTGGATCCCTTAATGTTAATTTTACTTTTTGTACATTTCCCCACATCTTAAGAACTATTTAAGCGAATTGAAAAATTTTTGCACACAATTATAAAATTTGTTTATCCAAATATAATTCCATGCAAAAATAACTTTTAGTAAATATTTAGTATTTTTTATTATTTTATTTAATAGCAATCGAAAATATTTTAAACAGTAAGGTACATAATTTTTTTACAACATTTTATAGAATATAATTTTACGCAGCAAAATACGAAATCTGAGCGAAATCGATCGAACAGTTTCTGAGAAATCAAGTTTTAAAAAAGTCGTATTTTTAAATTTTGATTTTTCATGAACTATTCAATCACTTTCGCACAAATTTTGTATTTTTCCATGTAATATTACATACTTTAAAATAACGCGAAAAATTGCATACTTTACTATTCAAAATTTTTTCGATTTAAATGAAATAATAAAAAATAGTAAATATTTACAAAATTTATTTTTTGCATGGATAAAATCTAACGAATTATTTTTGAATATATGAATTTTGTAATTGTGTGCACAATTTTTTTAATTCGTTTCGAAAGTTCTCGAGATACGGTGCAATACACAGAAAGTAAAATAATCATTAAGGGGTCCAAACTTCAGACCACTCTCCTGACAAAACTATTGGGACAATATTCCCCAGATTGCGGCTACCCCCTATTTCGGTGATCAAAAGTCCGAATCTGTCGAAAAAAAGGTATGTTTATTCAGAGGAAGTACGTTTTTGTGTCTGATTTCGTAACTTAAAGTACCGTCTGCACTGATTAATTAGTATATTTGAGGTCATCCCTTCAAACCATTGAGTCCGAGTAACGTGAAGATCCGGTCATTAGATCGAAAGTTATTCAGTCTGATACATTTATTCGTTTTTTTTTTTTTTTTTTTTTTTTTTTTGGACGCACTGTACATTGAAACTTATTACAAGATACAGTTGAAACCCTTTACTAAAGATAATTTTTAATAATTTTGCTATATTTTGCTACAAAAGGGTGTGTTCAAATCTGCTGCATCCAGTTTATATGCAAAAAAATTTTATATTCTGAAAAATATTTTAGATATTTAAGATATTTAGAATATTTTAAAATGCATTAAAATGAAAACGATACAAGACTGGAAAGTTGTTTTAAGTATATGTTTTGTCTCCCAAATTTTCTTATTAATTGAATATTTTGCTTATTTCTGCATTTGTAATTGATTATTTTTATTGATGTTTAACCAACGTATTACTTAAAAATGTACGTTAAACGCATTACACAGAATAATATTTTTCATAAGTTGTCAAAACATATCGCCTAAGATCTATTTGCAATACGTGTGATTCGGAGATTAAGATTAAAGTTTATTACAAGATCTTGTTTAAAGTTTATTACAGATTAGCGATCATTTTAAATTCCCTTTTTGCGACGGGGAAATTTTTAAACAAATAGGGTGGGATTTCGAGGGAGGCAAGGTTTGAGGGGAAAAAAAGTAGGGAATTTACGTAATAGGCCATCGTCCAGCAATTCCTATGTGATATGTAAAACATAGAAGGATTACCTTTTTCTATTACATTCAGAAAACCTTTTTGGGAACAACGTATCTATGTTTTTTTTTTTCTTCTTAGTTGAAACACTAAATGAGACTAAACTTATATGCAAATAAAATTAAAAAAAATTTCAATTATAACTATCAGATTTTATGCTTATCCTTTCAAAACTTTTAATTATTTTTCTTTTCTTTTCAATGGGTGTTAATTTTTTACCGCATTATTCAACTAGAATAACTCTTGTCTTTATATAGAAAATTTCATTTTAAGTTTATGTTAATGCCTTATGCAGGGGAAATGTTTTGCCCACCCATACTATCATTTCTGTTTTACCTTTGCAATATTGATTTCACATTTTGATCGTGTGAGTCACAGTGTTTTTTTTTTTTTTTTTTTTTTTAAATTATATTCATTATCGCATTTTTTTTCCTCATATGTTATCACATTAAGTTTATTATGATTTAATTAGTTGTTTTTATTTATTTTAACGACTAAATTTAAATACTTGTGACTATAACAAAGGAGTTTTTTTTGTTGTTGTTGCTTTTTTTTAAAAAAAACATATTTTTGTGCTATTTCTAGTGTAAACATACCAAAATGTATGTTATGATACTAGTATGCTATAATATTAGTTATAATAAGAACGATTCAACATACATTCTTAATGCACAATTGACTGAAATCAACCCATAGTTCTGCACAGGATTTTTGCACTGGGAGTGGGACACTATACTATTTTTTACTAAATAAATACTCTAAGTTCAAAAATTTGACACATGTGAGCATAAATGTAATAATCATTTGCAAATATAATTTTTTTGTAGTTTGAGTTAAAATTATTCCTAATTTTTAAGTTACTGATAACATATAACTACTTAATAAATAATATTTTTTTAGTTCATAATTTACAATTCCTTTTAATTTCACTTATCTTAGTTAAATAATTATTAATTATCTCTGAAACAATTCTGCTAATATTAACTAAATAGTAATTAAATAATGATAAACTCAGAAAAGGATAATTAATCACATTATAAACTGGATATAGTGTACGTAAAAATTGATGAAAAAGAAGATGTAAAGGCTAAACTATACCAAAAGTATTAAAGTTTATCAACTATATTTACACCTTAAGGTATATTTTATTTCCACCTTATATTTACATGCAGTAAATAATTAATTTTTCCTCAGTTGGATTTATACCTTAGCAAAATTTTGAACTTTATGATAGTGGTGTACGCAGATATGTTTTAATTATTATAATTTAAGACAAAATTTGTTTAATATATTTTATACGTAATTTTTTAACTATTTAATTCAATCAGTGTCCGTGCATTAGATAAGAAAGTATTATATTAAGCAATGATGCTCGCAAAGGATAAGTCTTCTTGATAGGATAAAAAGCAACATGACGAATAAAAAAAAGAAACTGAGGGCTACAAATATAAAAAATAACAGAAATTGCCTTTTCTGTATCTCTCCTGTTTATTACAGAAATAAATTGTAGCAATCTTATAAAAATATTATTAATATATTTTTTCTTTTAATAATTCTTTTAATAATTCTTTTTCTGATTATAATACTATAAAAAATGTTGGTGTGTAGTTGTCACCATTTTTGGCGTTGTGTTAAACTACACTTTTTTAGAGTTTCATGCAGTCACATTTTTTATTTACTTTTCACTGTTACAGTTTTATTTATTTATTTATTTATTTATTCATTTATTCATTTTTTGTTTGTTTGTTTACTAGCAACACATATTTTTAAGCGCATTAGAATCAATTTAAGGATTTCATTGCGAAAAAGTTTCGCTTAAAAAGCATACACATTTGCACATTTTTAGTAATATATTCGCACTAATTCTTTCAAACAATTGTTATTTCGTCAATTTTATATAATTTTTTGCGCGATAACTACAATTCTCTCTCATTAAAAATGTATTTAGTTTACCTCAACATCAAAAATGGTGTCAATTATACATCAATTTTTTTTTTTTTTTTTTTACATTGAACTATAAAATTTCTTAAGCTCATATTAATAGACTTTTGTATTTAAATTATTTTATCATTTTTTCAATTTACTTTAATTGTTTAAAACATTAGGTTAAAATATTCATGTTAAATTATTATTATTAATAATAATTATCATTCGTGTTAAATTATTATTATAATGAAATAAAATTAAAATTTTTAAAAGTATGCTTTTCAAATAGACTTAAAAGAAGAAAATTATTTTATTTTTGTTAAACATTAAACAAAAAAAAGAAAAGTCCGCAAGGCGGATCACTTTTAAAAGTTGTGATGGGATGCTTGGCGGTGATCGAAGTTTATTATGAAAATGATGCACCTTGCGTTTTCTGTTTTAGATCTGACAAAAATATTAAAAAAAAAAAATAATGTTCTAATTTTAAAGCTATTTGAAAAGCGTAAATTTTGAAATTTCATTACTTTATTTCTTTTATTTTTGTGTCTGTTAGCTATTTCATGTCGGACACAGGTGGGAACTTTGATAGGTGATTAATATTACTTACACCAGTTAGTAAAACAATTATAAACTGTATTTGTTTTAGGTACGGTGCTCTAGTTAAAATTTTAGCACTCAAGCTAGTAGTCGTAAAATAGTCACGAAATTTCGATTGACGCAGTGTGATAAATGTTAACATTTAGTGATAAAATTTTGATATAAATTAGACAAATGGGTGATATCAAGAAATTATTGAAACTTGTTTTGTCATTCAGCACAAACCTTCAATTCCGTTTTCAACTCTAGCTAGTAAAGCAGTGGTCGAAAATTTGACTGCGAAAATTCAGAAAACGGTTAAAACTATTGAACTCCAGTTGAAATTCAGTCTATTAGTGATTCAAATTCTATTCAATGATAAAATATTGAGATAAATGAGACAAATGTGAGATATTAAGAAATTTTTAAAACTTTTTTGTCATTCAACACAAAATTCCAATTCCATTTTGAACTCTTTCTAGTTAGGCAGTGGGTGAAAATTTGATTAGGAAAATTCAGAAAACGATAGAAAATTATATTGTCATCCAATACTGAAACTCCGGTTTAAATTCGAGTGCATTAGCTCTCTGGAAAGTGGTTTGGATTTTGGATGACAATAAATTTTATTAGTAGCGATCAACAAAACATATATGGTCATCAAATACAGTACTCTAGATGAGATATGAGATGTGATCGGAAATTAGTTGGAAGTTCAAATGAAGATATTTGGCTTTGAAATAACAATAAGAAGTAGTGGTCAGAAAACGATAGAAACTTGTATTATCATCAAACACGGAAGACAAGATTCGAGTGATCTAATTATTAGGAAGGAAAGAAAGGGGAGCAAAAGGGGGGCAAAAACCTGGTTTAAATCCGGGAGAAAACCGGGCTTTTTGGAGATGAAATTTCTAAAAAAAAACGGAAATTTTGCAGACTTTTTAAAAATGAAAGGTTTTTTTTCCCTTCATATTTGTTTGAAAATGTTCTTCTACTATTAGTTTTTCTTTTTTAACTACGATCGAGGGTAGTGTATGGATGGTGTTAATTTCTATCGTTGCAATATCTCATGGGAACCAAAATATAATTAAAACACAATTAAGGATGTGAATATGTTTGTTTTATATTATATTTTGCTATACAAGCGATAACATATTAGAATAAAATGTAAGAATTTTATGAATGTTTGTCTTTTTATAGCAACCATTGTTTTTAGGTTGATTGCTGTTTCAAAAATGGCTAGACTTTCATGTCTAATGTAGAATCAGTTCATTAAAGATTTATATTATTTCTAAGCAAGATTTAAACAGTAAACTTTTTCATATTTTTTAGTGATGCATTGAAATGAATGAAGAAATTAAACTGATCTTAGTTTCATTATGTATTTTATTTAAAATAACGTGTTAAATATCTCTATATTAAAAAATCGCAAGGGCCACTGCCACTGTTTTAGGTATTCAACATAACGTTATACATTTTGTTTTTCTGCGCAAAAAGTTTAAGACTAAGGATTATTATTTTCTTATTATTATTTTTTTATTTATTTATTTTTAAGTTATACATTTTGTTTTGCTGTGCAAAAAGTATAAGACTAAGGAGCATGAAATTACGAGAAAAATGTACAGGGAGTGAGTGGGAATAAAAAAAATTTAGCATTTGATAACTAATTTAAGAATTATTAACAATTAAATTGAAGTAAAATATGCCTTTCACTACAATTTAATTGTTAATTGAAAATTTCCTTAGGTTATTTATATTTTTTTAGTACAGTTGATTACTTTTCAATCCGTGTAATCGTTAATTTCTTAGGATTAACATACTTTCTTAGGATACATAAAATGCTCTTGCATAAATTCAACAATGTTTGTTACTGAGCTATTTTGACCCGCTTTTGCTCAATTTTGAAACAGTGTGTAATAAATAAAAAAAATTTTTAAATTATTTTTTTTTGAAAAATTCCCGTATGTAGTTTTTAAAGTAGGTTTGTTTTAACGTGCCAAATCTTATTATTGTACGACTTTCCTGTAAGCAAAAGGAGAGAAAATTGTCTGGAAATTTGTTGTACTTACTTTACTCCTTTATTTTCTTTCCTTTTTATTTATTTATTTATTTCTGCCTTATACATTTTGCTTTGCTGTGCAAAAGTATAAGACTATGAAACATGATATTACGAAGGTATGTGGAAAAGTGTACAGGGAGTGCCAGAGAATAAAAAAAATTTATATTTGATAACTATTTTGAGAATTATTAATAATTAAATTGCAGTGAAAATGCCTTTCACTACAATTTAATTGTTAATTGAAAATTCCCTTCTGTTATTTATATTGTTTTTTCAAGTACAATTAATTACTTTTCAAATCCGTGTAATCATTAATTTCCTAGGATAAACCATAAACATACTACCAAAATGTTCCTGCATAAAATTACAATAATTCATATTTTTTTAACAAAATGTTCTATGTTTTTGTGGAAAAATATCGACGATGATGATTGAGAAACTAATGAATGATAATGGTGAATATGAAACAATCACGATTCGATTAGAGTTAGTAGGAAACAGAGCCTTTATCTGGTTAAAAAATATGTTTGTTAGATGCAGTTTCTTCAAGGTTAATCTTTGTTCAGAAATACTGTTTAATTTTTTAAGAAAATACACACCGAAATTCCATACTTTTTGTATTGATATACTTCTTAACTATTTTTTAGTTAAAATAAAAAAAATACTAGTCCAGAACATTAAATTAATTGCTTTAAAATTTATCAATTTAAGAATGCAATAAATGAGGATAAAGTAAGTGAAACAGAAAAGTAATTAGTGATAATTATAAATCAAAATGGAATTTAAAAAATATATTTAGAAATTTAAAAAAAAAAAACATTATACAGTTTAAGTTAAATAAGAAAACATTTGTTTAAATACGATTTTAAAAAAATTAAAAAAAGTAGAGTACATTTAAGAAAATAAACTCTAAGCGTTGAGACTATATATTATAAGATATTTTTTTTTCCTAAAAAAGAAAATAACAAAGGTAAAATTATTTCCAAAAAGTTGCCAAAATTATTTCCAATTATTTCCAAAAAATTGCCACACGTTGATGAAGGCCGTGCTTCATTGTAATTTGAGCATTCTGTAATAACCAAGAAATGACTATTTTGTTAAATTATCTTATACGATCTTAATTTTATTTCTTCAATGAAATTAAATCTTTCCATGCTCAAATATGAGTATATACTGTTTCAAATTTAAATATGTGGGGTTTTCAAATTCGACTATGTTTGTTACGGAGCTATTTTGACACGTTTTTGCTCAATTTTAAAACAGTGTGTGATGAAAAAGCTAACGATTTTTTTAAATTCCCGTATGTAGTTTTTAAATTAGGCATGTTTTAACGTGCCAAATCTGATTATTGTACGACTTTCCTATTAGCAAAAAGAAAAAAATTGTCTGGAAATTTATTATACTTACTTTACCTCTTTATTTTCTTTCTTTTTAATTTATTTACATATATTTTAATTCAAAAAAATTGCTATTATATATATACACTACTGACCATTAAAATTGCAACGCCAGGAAGGCAACACACCACGAACGTGAAATTTGCAGGACGGATAAAGCATGTTGTGATATGCAAATGATTAGCTTATCAGTGCATTCATGCTAAGCAACCGGCTGTAGTGACAACTACAATGTGTACAAAAGAAGAGATTTGGCAGTAAGTTTCTCATACAGAAATTGAACTTGAGCCTTGTGCTTGGGTAAAAAAAATTTGTTATGCCTCGTGTAAGAAGGAGAAATGCCTACCCGCACGTCTCTGAATTTGATCGAGATCGAATTGTGGCCTACCGGGATTGACTATAGGCATTCATCTCTATTGCTTTCTATTTATTATTAATAGCTGGTTTTGAATTGATCATTTGGTGGACACTTTAATAACTTTTTTATAATTTTTTGAATCAACTTTGATACCAATATCAAATCAAAGGATGGGTGCTAAAATTTCAAAAAACATATAATTATGCTAGGAAATATGTATGAATTATTTTATTTTGTCCTTGTTACTCTATATATAATAGTTAGAACAGGTGTAGCTAAAATCGATGAAGTTGTAAAATACGATATGAGACAGGTTTAAAAATGTATGTGTAGCCTACATTTATTTATTCCATTGTCTACTTTTACTGTTCGCATTCCTCTAAATTGCTTTCTAACTATTATTAATAGCTGATTTTCAGGTGATCATTTGATGGACAATTTAATCATTTTTTTTTTTTTTTTTTTTAACTTTTTGGTTCAAATGACAACTTTGATACTAATATCAAATCAAAGGATGGGTTGTAAAATTTCAAAAAACATATAATTATGCTAGGAAATATTTATAAAATATTTTTTTTAATATTTTATTTTGTATCATATTTTATATCATAAAAATCAGCTTACTTAAATAAAAAATGAGAAGAAGTTTGTTTGAGATGCAAAAATGACTGCTAAAATGATTCCTAAAATGACTCCCCTTCCCCCTAATTTAACTTTGAACTCTAAAAATAAATCATTGAATGTGCAAATCGCATTTACGTGCAATCTCATATGCGAATCCATTGCAGTGAAAAAATTTCCGAAACGCTTCTCACTGCATACGATTCACGCATGGACGAAATCAAGCAAACCAGTTGCAATCTGCTGTGGCAGTTAACAAAGTTCTGCATTTTACATCTGGCAACACTACTCTTTTTCGTATTGGTTTTTATTTGTTCTATTCTATCGGTATGTCGGTCTTCTGCTTGTCAAACATTTGAAAAATGTAATATTCAGACTGATAATTAGTTCCTATGTACTTGAATTATGTTTTATATAATTTAAAATGCCTCCCTCTTTTTCTAAAAGTATGGGATCAAAGTGTTCCCTTTGTTTTCGTTTATTTAAATGGTTTCCAGTTTTGTTTATCTGCACAATAGTTGCATGGTCTTACTACGCTTACGTAGTTCAATTATGTTTTTGTAAGTATAAACTTTCTCTTAATTTTATCTAGATCATTCTAACAATATCCTCAATATGATTCTTAACCAAACGAAAGATTTATTGCTAGAAGTGTCTGTAATCTCTATTATCGAACGTTTTCTGATCACAGATTATTAATACATAAGATATCCGTAAAAGAAAATTTTTTGTTCGAACTTACATTTTTGTTACTTTTATTTGAAAATTATGGTATTACAAATTTCCGATCCTTTCGAATTTCAATCCAATATGATAATTTGATCAAATGTGTTGATTATTAGAAAATATTTTTAGAGGCTTAATAAATTGGCATTCTGTTGTTTTCATGTATAGTTTAATAAACTTAAAGAAAGCATGAAAAATTAATTTTTTATTTGAAAAATCATCACATAAGTAACAGAATTACAATTCAAACTTTTTCTTGAACTTAAAGAAGTCCATAAAAAGGGGCTAATATCTGTAGAGCTATCTATCAAATCCGTGATTTAAGTTTCTTTTATATTTTTAATTTCTTTTTTCAGCTTCCTCTATTTTATTTCTTGTAGTTATTTAAGCCCATTATGATAGTCAAGTAGAAATTGTTTGATATTAATTCTGTTGTCTGTTTACTATGTTTTAAATATTTCGTAACAATTTTAAATATTCAAAAATTAACATAACTCTGTTGTATAATTTTTTTTTTTCAGTTGCTGTTGAAAGTGTGATAGAAAGAAGTGAGTGATTTTATTTTCTACCTTTAGAGTCAGATAGTTTTTTTTATTTTTTCCTTTTTAAAAAGAAAAAGATTTATATAAACAGGGTGAATCTGAACAAGAGGATAAAACTTTACTGGGTGGTAAGATGCATCTACACGAATAATATCCGTCATAGAATGTATGATCAGAACGCAAGCAGTGATAAGTTGAAAGGTAGTTTGCCACATTGTCACATTTAAATAATTAACATATGAATGTAAGGGAAGCTTTAGAAAACTTTTTATTCTGAGTAATCTGATTGATGTACCAAGAAATTGCTTAAAAGAAAATGATCTAATGAAGTACAGCGCACTAAAAAAGGACCACCATGAACTTTTGTTCTACTGACTCGAGGGAGTGATCTCAAATATGCTAATTAATAAGTGCAAACAATAATTTAAGTTTCAAAATCAAGCACAAAAATGTACTTTCTCTAAATAAACATATTTTTTTTCCGGCACATTGGGATTATTTCTCTCCCCCTAAATAAAGGGTGTAGTTGCAATCTAGGACATATGGTCCCAATAGTTTGGTCTGGAAAGCACTCCAAAATTTGAATCCCTTAAAATTGATTTTACTTTTTGCTTATTTCGCTATATCTCGAGAAATTTTTAAGCGAATTTAAATTTTTTTACACACAATTATAAAATTCATTTATCCAAAGATAATTCTATGCCAAAAATAACTTATAGTAGATATTTATTAAAGAATGGTAAAAAAAAAATAATAATTTTAAGGCATATAATTTTTTGCATTCTTTTATAGAATGTAATTTTATATGGCGAAATAGATAATGTGAGCCTAATCATTCGAAGAGTTCCTGAGGAATCAAATTTTAAATATCTAGCGTTTTTGAAATTCAATTTCTAAGGAACTATTTGACCGATTTCACTCAAATTTTGTATATTGCCATATAAAATGACATTTTTTAAAATGATGCAAAAGATTATGTACCTCAGAATTAAATAAATTTTTTTTACTGTTCTTAAATAAAATAATAAACATTTACTAAAGTTATTTTTTGCATGGAACTATCTTTGGATAAACATTTTATAATTGTGTGCAAATTTTTTTTAAATCACTTAAAAAGTTCTCAAGATATAGCTATAAATACACAAAAAGTAAAATTAGCATTAAATGATCCAAAATTTGAAACCCTCTCATGACCAAAGTACCTATTGTTTCCATATTTCCCCGATTGTGGCTACCCTCTATATTTTGGTTGTAAGAAATCCAAATATGTCAGAAAAAAAATATATGTTCAGAGAAAATATGTTTTTGTGTCTGATTTCGTAACTTAAAATATCACCTCTACTTATTAATTATCATACTTGAGGCCACCCCCTTAAGATTGAATCCTAAAAAAGGAAAATTCAATCATTAGATCAAAAGTTATTCGGGGTGGTCTTCTAAGAGATGCTTAAAGAAATTGCTTGCTGTTTTCACAAATGTGTGCCATTATCGTAGGTGTGTAGCCTTTTTTCCTGGCGGAAGATCTATTTACAGGGATGTGATTCTTCCGCGGATTTCTACTTTTTTTCAGATTTTTCTCACCAATTTCTGCGGAAATTATTTTTTTTTGCACAAGTTAATGAGGAATTTAATTTTCCACGGAGCGAAAGTATTGAATTCCTCATTCATCCCTATGAAGTTTCTCTAAAAATCATTTTCTAGGAATAAAGCTGGTTGAGCTTTATACAGGGATGAGATTTTTTCGCGTTTCGAATTTCAGCCTTTTTATCAATAACTCCAATTCTCTGAAAGTTTTTTTTTTTTTTTTTTAATAAATATTCTGCTTTTCTTTTAAAAATCCAGTCGTTGAAAAAAAATAATTACATTTATTTACGATTTTAAAAGATATACAGAAAATTCAACCTCCTAACTGCTAACCCTTCCTCATTTGTACTTATTTTAGCTATTTTCTCCGGTTTTACGCATGGAAAGTATTATTTTCCGTATTTTCATCCGTCCGCCGGATAGCTGGTATTTTCGTAATTCCGGCGTCGCTGCTTCCTGTTTTCTGGCGTGAAAGCAAATGAAAAAAAATAGAGGTGGATTTGCGGTGAAAATATGTATTTGCTCATTCGATAAATCTTGTAAATTTTTATTTATTATGTCTAAACAAAAACAATAAAAACAAGCCATTTAGAAATCCCAAGTCCAGACTCTGCAAATATCTCGATTCTTATTCCCGTGATTTTAATATCAATCATCGATTTTTGTATATTTACCTGATTTAAAAGTTGTGCATTGTGGTTCTTATTTACGCTATTTAAATATCGTACTTTATTATTCTTATTTACGAGATTTAAAAATTCAATATCGCATTTCCTATTTATGCATTTTTAAAATCGCTCTTTTATTATCGAACATCGATTTTCGTATTTACCTGATTTAAAGGTTGAACATTGCGATTCTTATTCAGGCGATTGAAATATCGTACATTGCGATTCTTCTTTAAAGATATAAAAATTCAATGTCTCGATTTGTATTTACGGCGTTTTTAAAATCCTATGTAGCGATTCTTATTTACGCGAGCTTAAAATCCAATGTCGTGATTTGTTTTTGCGGTTGTAATATCAAACATCAATTTTCGTATTTATATGTGTTCTAAAAATTAGACATTAGGATTTGTAGTAGCAGGATTTAAAAATTATGCAACGTGATTCGTATTTACGTGATGTAAAAATTACGCATCATGATTCGAACTTTCGCATTTTTTAAATTCGATATTGAGTTTCATATTCACGTGATTTAAAAGCCTCATATTGGGATTCATATTCTCTCAAATTAAAATCATGCACGTAATTCATATTCATGTATTCATACAATCTTGAAATTAATCGTTGGGATTTATAATCACATGGTTTACATGTTTAAAAATCACACTTTTTTGTCAAATTTTTGGATATATATATACTTGGATTTCCTCTTTTTTACTTTCTGACTTCTCTCATCCCTATATTTAGTAAAACATCATTTCTAGAAGTTTCTTGTGTTCCTAAAATCGCTCCTAAAAAGAGGTAACTACTGGGGTAGTTACCTCTTTTTAGGAGCGATTTTGATGTACATCACCCATATTCCCGTGAATGAAAAGTTTTCTTATGCATCTTTCTTCATCGATCGTTACAATGCGCACTATCACCTAGTAAAGTTTTGCTGCCTTGTTCAAGCTCAACCTATAGATTTATATGGGAGCTCCTGAAACATTGCAACACTTATTGCTCTCTTGCACTCATGTCATTAATCTTAATTGACTATTATTACTTTCTTTATTTATTAAAATTTTTATTCTAGTGATTGATTACTTCTGTGATTATGTACTACAGTGATGTTTCTATGATTGATTATTTATTCTTATGATTAATTATTAAATTTTTATTCTGGTATGATTTTGAAACATAGGGAGACCTGGGGTAATTCCTGATCAAAAAATACAAACATCTATTTTGTGAAAAGACTATTTATGATAGAATTTTAATATTTACTGAAAGTTTGAGGCTATATGAGATGAGACCTATGCTACCTTCTTTTGTTTGAAAATCTAATTAGAATTTAAAAGATTTTAAATTTTTAGTGATCAGGAATTACCCCTTCTCTTGATCATTTCTTGGGTAATTCCTGATCACTACTGGGGTAATTAGAGATCACCAGTTTTTCTAGTAAAGGGGCTGTTTAAAAATAATTATACAATGGTAATTAACTAATAAGACATCAAGATCAAACAAATAAACCAAAAAGAAATGTATAAGCAGCTAATAAAATGATTTATTCAAAAGCAAGAATAAAGATTAACACTTTAAATTTTCCAAAAATCGTGCCATACATTTTAGGCAAGCAGCCAACTCATTCTCATGTTCTGCTAGAACATAAGAAAGAGTTCCCAAATGGGTTATTTTTCCTGGATTTTTTAACTTCATTAAGTGAGAGTGTAAAGATAAATAAGGTATGTCAAGAGCTCTGGCAGCAGCTCTCACACTGAAATTTTCATTTTCAGTCATGAAAAGAAATTCACTAATTTTGCTTTCTAGAAGCTTAGTATTCTTTTTAGGCTTATAATTTCTTTCCATAAATATATTAGGCTAATTTATAAACTTAAAAATTTTTCTATCAATGTACACACATAAAATAAAGATAGAAGCAAGGTAAGACAGACCAGAAATGGTGCGAATCAGAACACATTTGTCTTGTATACAGTTAAAAAAAATATATTGTGATTACAGTTAAAATATACTTTATAGTTGTTCCACTTAAACTGTTATTTAAGACAATACAATTGACTATTTTTTATACTATTTATAAGAAGAAATGACAATGATCAGGAATTACCCAATCTGTAGGGGGCAACATTTGATATAGTTTCCTATAATCAATTATAATGTTTACAGTAGATGTGAAACCAATTAAACAAATGCTTACACTATTTTTATATCAAAGAAAAAGAAAGTAACTCAAAATATTTATTACTGCAGAAATGTGCACATTTTGAAACCCATCTTTAAAGTGGAAAATACTGAAAGCAGTTTAAATGATGCTTATTTTGTTAGATTAAACAAAAAACTATTATTAAGTAAATGTAGTTATACTTTAGTAAAGTGTACAAGCATTCTTGTCCATGTCTCAAATTTAAAAAAAAAAAAAAAAAATATTTGAATGAAACTTAGGTGATCATTATTTACCTCAGAAACAGAGTGATTGTGAATTACCCCGGGTCACCCTGGACCCGAATTCGCATAAATTTAGCCTGCAGCACAGTCGGGAGGCTCATTCGTATTTCGATTGATTGAAAAAGCTGACAAGTATAAAAAGTACATTACATAAAGAATAGAGTCTGAGTAAAGTGTAAAATCTAAATTCATGGAACAGATTTATTGTGCATCTGCACTCAGTGTTTAGCTTATTTATTGTGCATTTTTATTTGTACCACTTTCGTCAAGTGCCTAAAACGGAGTCAAATATTTCAACCCTATTAAATTCAAAGTTCACTTGTATCACAGGCATTTTTATCACAATTATTCATGCATTTCATAAATAACTGCAGATCTTCATCAAATAGTGACCCTTGGGCAAGTGTTTTGTTATGGGTCTGCATTTTATGCTGAAATTGGAATCAAATATTGCTCCCCTATAAAATGCAAAGGCCACTTGTATTACAGTAAATCTTAAGCAACATGTAGGGTATGCCAGGCAATAGCATTTGACATAAAAAACGAAAATCAGCCTAGAGTATACTGGGCAGTGGTACTATATAAAAGCAAAGCTAAAACTCAAATATTAATAAAATTAATTTCTATTACAAATAGTAAATCGAATATTGCAATATTACCTGACTAATCTTTTAAAATGCTAAATGTGTTTTATTATAAAGTTTTATAAAAATATAGCAATATAAAAAAAACTTATTTAACGACACTAAACAGACATTAAGAAAAAGATATTATAATAAACAGATTGAAGTTATTCACTTATAAAGCATGTATCCTATTTCTTTTATTCAAAATATTTGGAAAATTCAAGGAGAAAAAAAAAAGAATAACAATTTGTTGTTAACAAATGTGAGACTTTACGAAACTTTTTCCTGTTAAAAAACCATAAGTCAATTGGTGTATTTCATGGTTCACCCTAAGCATTTTCGGAAGGGTGCTTAACCTCACTTGTCTTTTGATTCCTAGAAATGGTCCCTCCTTGTCCTTTTTGTAAAATTAAGCCGCAATACCTTAAAAAAACTGATTCTTTTTTTTTTCTTTTCAAGAAAAGGTTGTTTTCTTAACCATTTGTTTTAATGAAAGACCCACTTCTGATTTATTTAGTTACTAATAATTATTTTAATTTTATTACTTCATTTTAGTAAGATTTTTCTGATGTTGTCTAGTTATATAGTTAAAATTCGTGTGATACACGGCCCCCGAGATATTCGCATCTTTTATCGGGGGTATTAATGAACTTTGAAGTTATTTTAAATTTTACTATTATTTCTTTTTTAAATAAATGGCTTTTCATTTAAAAATGCACCTATAAATGTTTACTTTCTCATACTTTTCAGTTTAAATTATTAAAAGAAGCTTTAAAGTTGTTCATCCATTAATCCTTTTTTTTTTTAAGCTTGCTTGCTTTTTTTTTTTTTTTTTTTTTTTTAAAGAAAATTCATACAGAGAGATTGTCTTTTAGCTTGCTTTCAATTATTTTTCAAAGGCTTCAAATTTTTCTGTTGTTTTGATAATGAGTGAAAATTACTTAGTAAAATATACATAAAAAATACTGTAAGAGGGTAATTTTAAAATTGAACAAATTCAGTTATTACCTAATATTACATATTTTGGTAAATTTTAACGGTTTTGTTGAGTACCCTGTCAAAATTCAGTGCCCTTTTCTGTGAGGAAGCAACATGCCCTTTTTTTTTCCCTTGGGAGAACTCTGTGTATTTGTTAGTTTGAATTCCTTAATTTTGTAAGTGGGATTTCAAATTTAATAAATTATTACTATTTTAATTTGTTTTTATTTCTATTATTTTATAACACATGCTTGTTTTATTCAAGAATTCTATAAAATCAACTGTATTTCTTTCTTATATAAACTTTATTTTCCAAAAATATTTTGAAAATGCTATTGTACTGAAAGAAAAGGTAAATTTTTTGGAGAGATTTTGATCTATAAAGAAACTTTGTTAATAGTGAATATTAGGCTCTGAAATTTTTTTGCACTCTTGCTTATGTGTGCAGTGCACAAAATAAAAAACGTACCACCCTGAATAACGTTTGATCCAATGATCAGATCTTCGTGTTATAGGACACAATCTTAATGGCTCGAGGGGTGACTTTTTGAGCTTCACAACATATGCACTGAAATTTCCCTACTAATTGTTGTATTACTTAGGGGTAGAAAATAAGGTTAGTATTACAGTTAGCATAAGATAAAATCCATGCAAAATCTCTATTTTCTACATTTTTAACTTCCTGACGAAGGGAAACAGTTTCGTTCTGAAATCAGGGTGCAGTGCATTTTTAAAAGGTGCTTTAAGGTACTTATTTTTGATTTTCGTTTTTTAAAAGCCCTTAAAGGTACTTTTTTCATTGGGTGTTTTTAAAAAGCGCTTAATTTTCCCTTTTTCAAAATGAGATTTTTCAATTACCATGTTGATTTTCTTCGCTACAAGTTATGCAATAAGACGAAGTTCACATTGTTCTATTCAACGTTTTCATAGTTAATTCAACCCCAGTCTATTTCGGTGTATTGTCAGTCCGTAGCGTATGAAAGCGCCAATTTTTTTTAACATGATTCAAAATTTAATGATTTTTGACAATTGTCAAAAACAATGCCAAAAGTTTTTTTTTTTTTTTCGGCATAACGGTTAAAATAAGATAAAACCGTCAATTGGCAAAAACTTTCCAAACATGCCTATTTATAATTTTTTAAAGTGCTTACAAATATTTTTTTTAGTGCTTGAAAAGTGCTTAAAAGGTGCTTTTTTTATTTATTTATTTATTATTTTTTTCTTTTTAATAATTTGGCTACACACCCTGGAAATGCTTAGTTTTCATTCTATATTCGAATAAATTAGGGGTGCACAACCTTTTTGAGTCCTATTGCTCAGCAGATTTGACCAACGAAGGGCCGCATGCCAAAATATTTAGAAAGACATAGACAGCAATTGTAGGTAGTAATTGTTATATAAACATCATTGTTCTAACCACTAAATTTTTTTTTGTCAGTTAGCCTTATAATATCTTTATCTTATAGTTAACTTTATCTTTGCATAAAGTTAAATAATTTTAAGTATTTAAGATTAGGAACCACAAAACTGATTACTTAAGAAAAAAAAAAGAATAGGGGAGAGTGGTTCACCTTGGGACACTTTTTTAATTTCATTTTTTTAAATTTTTTTATTTTGATCAATTATTGTCAAAATTTTACCTGGTATTCTTGTAACATTTGAAAACATTTTTAACCAGGTTTTGAATTTGTATCTGTCATAGAAAAAATTTTAAAAAATGTTTAGTTACCTTGTTATTTGTCCCAAGGTGTACCTCCTAGTGGGGCACCTTGGGACAGTTAAAAAGATAGAAATTTTCTAAAAATAGAACAACTAAATAAATTTACATTTTTTAATTTTGTTAATAAAGTTTTATTTTCTTAGTTTCAACTTCTTGTATGCAAATCCAATTCTTTAGAATCAAAAACCAAACCTAAAAAACGTTCAAAGCTTTGCTCTGCTTAAGTTTTAACGAAATATCATTTGAATCTATGTATGATTTGTCTTCTTTTTTGGGATAAATAAATGTTGCAGATTGATTCACTCTTCTCAAAACTGATAACTCTTACTCATCTCCATCAACTCTTTCAACGCAACCTATAAAGGCAACAACAGATCTTTTACCAGCAAATTTGATGAGAGCAAAATTTCCAATATGTAATCTTGTTTCACTACTTTTTTCTACTTTCTTTTTGTTGTCACTTTCACTGTTCATTTCATTTAAGCTGCAAACATCATCATCACTGTTATCATTGCATAAATCCCTTATTACTGGTTTTCTTCTGGATGTATTTCTCACTAATTCCGATAGTATTAAATCCTCATCTTTCCAGATTTTTTAAATATTATTTTACATTCTCCCAGTTTGGAGGAATGTTCATTTGGTTTGACGAAGCACACTCATATGTATGTGCACGTGCATCACATATTGTTAATCCTTAATGGTACTTGGAGGTTTGTAACATATAGTGTACCAAATTTGTTTCTTCCTCATGTGTGAATATTTTGCGACTCTGTACATTTAAAATATATTTAAAGTTAGAATTTGACTGCTCTCTTTTTTTAAAGGAAATAAAATTGCAATTCAGAGGGGTCTAACTAATACTGTAGAATTCAACAGCTTTCTTACAAGTCATTTCCTCTGATAAAATTTGCAGATGCTTTTTCAACATTGTTAGCACAAATTGCTGCATTATTTTTATACTTTTTGCTTCCAATTCTTGTGATAAGTTACGTCTAATGAGTTCCTAAAATAAGAAATAATAACTATTAATAAACACAGATTATATAAATTAAAATATACTTTGCATGCACAATATCTTTTGGTTAAAAATATATTTTTAATAATTATTAATTATGCATATCTAGTGTCCCAAGGTGGGCCACCACCATCTGTCCCAATGTGCACTAAATACTTAGTAGAATATTTTAAAACATCATACTTTTAGGCTTAGCATTAGAACAGTTAAATTTGATAGCTTCTAAAGACAAAGCTTCATACTTCATTATATTACTCATTATTTAAAAAAAAATTATTAAAATTTCTTTCTACAACTAGTTAAACTTCTGTAGAAAAGTAAAAAAACATGCTTCAAAAAATAAAAATTCTAATAAATTCTTACCTGCTTAATCAATAGATTCAAAATATGTTCCAAGGTTTGGTGATGCTGACATATATGTGTATCTAAAAGAACTAAAAGATAATTTAAAATTTAAGACCAAAAATAAAAATGTCCCAAGGTGTACTGTGTCCCAAGGTGAGCCACTCTCCCCTAAGTTTATCAGAAATTTTTTTTTTATAAATTTAAATAATTAAAACCCATGGAAAAATTCATGTTTTTTTTAAAAATCATATTGCATAATACAAAAGTCCATTTAAACATAAATTTTAACATTAAAAAATTTGTTCATAAAATTAAATTTAAAAAAATAAATATTCTAGTTATGAAAATTAATGCAAGTTAAATACTTTGATTTAAAGAAAGTTTATAGGGTTAAAAATGATTAAAATTAAAACGAAACCCCTTCAGTGGAAAATAAGATTTAGCATTTAGTAGGGAATATACTTTAACTTTAAAACATTTATTTTAAATTAATTATAAGAGGCAGGGGCTGAAAAGGGAAAGAAAAAGAAAGAAAGAAAGCATTAATTTTAAAAGAAATATTTTCCTTAATGATAAAAAACTATTAAGATCAGGGGTCTGTTTAGAAGAAATTTGGGTCCGTTAACGGACCCTTCACAAAATATCTTTTCATAAAAACGGACTCTTCACAAAATATTTTAACTTAAAAACGGACCCTTCACAAAATATTTTAACTTAAAAACGGACCCTTCACAAAATATTTTAACTTAAAAACGGACCCTTCACAAAATAATTTATCCTTTAATCAGACCCTTCACAAATTTGTTTATCTTCATTATTGTTTTGTTAATCCTTAATGATAAAAAACTATAAAGATCAGGGGTCTGTTTAGAAGAAATTTGGGTCCGTTAACGGACCCTTCACAAAATATCTTTTCATAAAAACGGACTCTTCACAAAATATTTTAACTTAAAAACGGACCCTTCACAAAATATTTTAACTTAAAAACGGACCCTTCACAAAATATTTTAACTTAAAAACGGACCCTTCACAAAATAATTTATCCTTTAATCAGACCCTTCACAAATTTGTTTATCTTCATTATTGTTTTGTTAATCGAATAAACTCTTCCCAGGGGGTGGGGGGAAAGAAAGACAAATGCAAACGCAGAAGCTTCTTCCTTTATTCGTCTGAAAAGAATATTCTGCGTTCAGCAGTATAGGCTAAATACCAAATATTTGTATGTTGCATTGCTAATTTAGTAGCTGCATTTGCTGTTTATTTTTTTAAATTAAATTTTTTTAATTATAATTTTACAGTGTTGAGTATGATCTTGTATGTCTTTTACAATTTAAAAACTACTTAAAAAAGTTTTTTTTTTTTTTTTTTGCAATAACAAACCCTATTTTCACAAATTTACAAAAGCGGACCCTGGTTCAAAGAATGTAACTTAACGTTTATTTTATATTCACAAATTACGGGTAATTTTTTCACAATTTAACAAAAACGGACCTTTCACAAAATGTCTGGACAGACCCCTGAAAATTCTTGTTTACAACTTTTTATTACAAATATTTTTTTAACCTGTGACACTTACTATTTACAATTAATACACACATATATTAACAATTAAAACAATTTACATTACTTTACGAAACTTATCTTAATTACATTTATTTACAGTTAAAATGCAATGATATACAAATTATTTCCCAGCATATAATCATAAATGACTTAAATTGGTCTTAATAGGTAGAAAATGATTTAAAAAATATCTTAATGGTTATCCTGTAATTAGCAGAATTTTTTAATCATATGATAATTTTATCTACTTTATCGTGTGATACCTTCAAGCCATTAAATGAAAATTTAATGATTTGGTTTAAATACTGCTCTGCAATTTTGAACAGGCCAAATTCATTCTGCAAAACAGTCTTTCAACAGAAGCTGTTGTTGTGGATAGTATTAAACTTAGAGCAAATAGCTTAATTAGTTTTGGAAACTGTTCTAGATGGTGTTATTTCTTCCTTTCCTAATTTTTAAATCACATGAATACAAATAGCGATATGTTATTTTTAAATTGCTTGAATACGAATTGCAATGTGTGATCTTTTAATTGTGAAAAGACGACTAACAACGTATGGTTTTTAAAATGTGTGAATATGAGTCGCCGTGTGTGATTTTTAAAACTCGTTAAGGTTAATACCATTTTTAGGTTATAGGATAATTTTTTTCCTCTTCGGGAAGGTTTCGATGATTTTGCTAACATACGTAATTACTTTTTAAGTTGCAAAAAAATTTAAAACCGAATTAAATTTCACGAGTTTTAATATTGTGTAAAAATATCAGGATATTCTAAATCACAAGTACAAATGCAGCAATAACTAGAAAGAAAAAAAAACACGTTCGAAAAACCTCTTAATTAAAATCGGCTATAATTTTAATCTTGTGTTAAAATCAGCACAAATTGAGCACGTAAAAAAAAATATTTTAATGCGTGATTCAAAACTCGCGTGCTGTCAAATGATAGTATTAAAAAAAATCAGAATTTTTTTGATGCACAAAGAAAAGCGTAATAATAACTACCAAAATCTTTACAAATAAACCATGTCAAGAAATGGTTATTTAACTGAACGATTCTTCACTCGCAATATGTAATAATATCATGCTAAAATATGGAATTTTTCAAAACCACGGGAAAATGGGTAGCAGTAACTGCCGAAAAAAGGATCAAAAGTTATTAGATTTTCCATGAAATTTGCACAAATAAAGTGTTTCATAGCTTTCAAAAGTCACGATTTCAGAATCTATGTGAAAATGGGTAGCAATAACTACCGAAAAGTCATTGGATTTACAAGGAAATCGAAACATACTAAGAGCGTTAAAAGTGATAACTAAAATTAGAAATTTCTACATCGTAATAATGACATATTAAAAATATTGGGATTTTCAAAACTATGCGTAAATCCGTAGCATTAAACATCAGGGGGAAAAATGACCGAAAAACTACAATGAGTGAGATTAGGCGCGTCAAAAACTTAAATGCATAAATTTCAAAGTTCTGATTTTTTTTCAAAAGAAAAAATTAAATTCTTTTGTTTAGATTGCAGCTGTGGGCCGCACATCGAGGGTTACTGGGCCGCATGCTGTGCACCCCTGTAATAAATAATATTGCAATAAAAAGTGTTAGTATATATACATATTTTGCCATTGTTTTGCTAAGTATGAATTTACAGCAAAAAAGGTTTTAACTATTAATGTGATTTAGCTTAAGTGGGCACATTATAATTATATTACACATGTTATAGAAAATTTTTTCCCTTTCCAGTTTTCTACTTAATTGTTTACCATGCAGTTTTTGCTATGTTTATTTGGTCATACTGGCAAACTATATTTACAGACATAGGTCTTGTGCCAAGACAGGTAAGTTTCTTAATTTTTTTTTTTTTAATAATGAATATTTATTAAATAAGTTACTACACAAAGCATTTTTTGCTCAATTTTTATGGATACAGTGTTAAAAGAGCATAAAAGAAAGTAAAGTTTTTTATTAAAGAAACCTTGTGATTTCGCTATGTGTGTTCGAAATTTATATTAAAAACTTTAATTTGAATTGCTTTTATTTATTTAATTTAGAATCACTACATTATTGAATATTATCGTAGTTTCACAGAGATATGGTGCCCACAAATATTTACCATACAATCAAAATTTGACTGAAACGAAAAATGTTTCATCGAAAAGACTGCATCAGAATGCTGCTACAAATTTTACTTAATGAATGCTCACGGACTTAACACATCTGTTACAAATCACTAATTATACATAAAATAACCAACTATATATAAAATAACTATTATTACTAATAACTATCATAAATAAAAGGTCAGGAAAATAATTATTGAATATTCAATAGTTTTTTTTTTTAATGCTATTTCTGGACAAAGGCCATATCTGTCATTAGCCCTCTGACTGCATAATAAAAATTAACCTTGTTTTGAAAGTTACCAGGAGTAGAGTTAAAAAAAAAATTTGAGGCAGCTTGTCAAAGGAAATTATTTTTTAAATAAATTGTATGTCAAATGAAATTAATTGTAATTGTACTATAAATTAATTATGAAAGCATTATCCCAATTATTAATAGATCAAGTTATTAGACTGCTAAATGTTATAAAAATAAACTTTATATATAAAAAGGATCTTTAAATTAGCAACCGAAAAAAATAGAAGTAAAAAAAAAAAACAGACTTAAAAAAGCATACAACCAGTTCACACATTCTCCAAATTTATTCTTATTGAAATCATATTGCATCATTACTCGGATATCTTTAAATTCCATGATTGTTCATTTCTGAGAGTAAAGATTTTAAGGTTTACTTTCAGCTGAAAAGAATAGAAAAATAAAGTTTTGAAGAAGAAAAAAAAAATTTTTACCTATTCAATTCTGCTTTAAAAAATTCATATTTTAATTTCTAAATCAAAACTATCTTTGATACTTAATACAAAACATATTCATAACTATCTAAACACTTTTAAGTTGATTATTTGAACCACTTTTAAGTTGATTATTTGAACTTTTGGCATGATTTCAGTCATCCTGGTCATGATTTCAGTTTTCAAAATCTGTAGCAAAGTTTTTTAGTACTAAAAAATACTAGTAGTAAAATCAGAGTTCATACAATCTTTTTTTAAAGCGCTGTTGCGATACATTATGTGATGCAGAGAATTTAACATAAATATTGCTGTGTGACTTTTTGCCATAAAACTATCACTGAACTGTAAATATTAAATATGCATACTTGTATACAAGTTTAAATGCTCATGTATGATTCTGCATGCACCAGTAGTAATAATATCGAATTTTATATAACACATTTAAAATAGAGATTTTGGAATCTATTTGAAACCTGCTGAGCTGGAAGTAACACAACTGCCGGGGAAAAGATTTTGATTTACATGTACATAGTCATGTAATGAGCCTGTCAAAATGTGATCAGTCAAATTTGAAACTCGTGTGTCATAACATATTAAAAATATCGTTTCTTAAAAAACCATGTAAAATAGAAGTTCAAAATTCGGGCATCAAAATCAGATTGTATTAATATATCAGAATTTAAATGAACCTTTAAGAATGCACTAAAAATAACTGGCAAAGAAGCAATTAAAAATTATAGATCAATGATGGAATAGGCGTGAATCATGCATATCATAAAGGGATTGCTCAAATTTTGGGTGTCGCAATATCATTGTGTTAAAAATACCAAAGTTTTAAAAATCATGTGGAGATGGCCGAAAAAGGCTTAATAAATGTCAAAAAATTATCAGAAAACAATGATGATTTACAGTGAAATTGTCATTAATTGAGAACATTAAGGAATTATAACTCAGATTTGAAATTAGGGTGTTGTGATAATGTAGTACAAAAAATATAAAAATTTTATGAATCACATGAAAAAAGATGTAGAAAGGATCAAAAATCCAGATAATCAGTAGTTACTATCAATTGTTTTACTGTGGTTTTCTGTAGCTCGCAATTGGTTTTTATAATTAGCAATTTGCTACTTGCTAGTCAACAAAGTTGTGGCTTGTTTATGTCTATGTTATTAATAACTGTCATAACTTTCTTAAGTTTTGTGATTCAGTAATCTTATCTTTACTGTATTCTTATTCTCAATCAATGTTTTTTTTTTTAAAATACAGTTCCTTCGTAGGTAATAACTCTCCTCTTTAGATTAATTTTAGATAGGGACAGTGATTACGAAACTATAGGTTTCACCTAATAGAGAACAAACGATTTCATAACTTTATATTTTATTAAAGCAGGGATGAGATTTTTCCACTTTTTAGCGAGTTTCTGCAACCCTGATGCATTTTTACTTACTTTAGCTTATTTTCTTTGCAGAAAATAAGATTTTCCGTAATTTTGCCCTCCCAACAGGTAGCTCGTATTTTCGTAATTCAGGCGTCGCTGCTTCTTGTTTGCTCACGCGAAGGCAGACGAAATAATTTAAAAAAGATAGCGGTGGATTTCTGGGGAAGTATTTATTTGCTCATTCAATTAATCTTTTAAATTTTTATTTATTATAGCTAAGCAAAAACAATACAAACAAGCCTTATAGAAATCCCTAACCTAGAATTTGTTTGATTCTTATTCACGCAATTTTATAAAATTCTTTACTATTCACAGTTCTTAATTATTGATTCAGTTTAAAAGCAAAAGGCATAAAGATAGCTGAAGTACAAAAATAGAAGGGGAGGGGGAAACAAGTTTTGAAATTAATTAATAAATCAGATAAAATCTAATATCTATACAAAAAAAGTGAAATAAAAACACAGTGACAAACTAAGGGACAATCATTTGAACTTAAACTGCATTTAATAAAGTATCAACTGATAAGAAGGACGATAGCCAAACCATTCTTGCCTCAGTGAACGAAAGTTGAAAAAATATACAGGCTATTTTACGGATTTCATTATTATTTATTTTTAATTTTCCTGATAAAACTGGGTATCCTTTCTCATAAATAGATATTTTTTCTGAAATAAAATTTTAGTAATGATCCTTTAAGGCAAGTTTTTATCTCAGTTCATTTAATATGTAGAATAAAATTACATGAGAGAAATAAATTAATAACTTCGAGTTACGAAGTTTTAATAAATAGTAAATATAACTTATTAAATAGAAATTGTAAAAATATTCAAAAAATTCTAGATATGTTTGCATTTTTTATTTTAAATGCAAAATTTATTTGAAATTTTATTTCAAAACTTTTATTTTTAAAATGTAAAAAATTTAATTGTTAGGTTCGGTTCCACCTACACCTATCAGGTTTGCTTACTGCTTTTAAAAAGTTTAATACTTAACTGTCTTTTTCCTTTTTTTTCTCATTTATCCGAATTATGTCTATTTGTTTTGTTTTGTATCTTCTACATCCACATTTGTTTCATTTTTATTTGTTCATATTTCATTTCTAAGTGGAAGATGTTTTCTGAGGTATTTCTCCATCTTTCATTAATGCAGAAAATAATGAGCTTAAATGTATCAGGATCTTGATCCCATGTGTTTTGAAAGGGTTCCCTGGCTTAGGGGGCTGTTCAGTTCGGAACAAGACTGGCGATAAGGTAAAGAAAATAAGAGGAATAAAGGTTGAAAAGAATGAAAATTTTTTCCAAAAAGTTGGGATATTTGCACACTTTGAAATTGGTTTAAGAGTGTGTAAATTTCTTGTGCTAACAATTTTAAAATGTGAGAAAAGAAAAAAATATGCAAGTTTCTCACTTTCTCGGACTGTAGTGAAAACACTATATATATTCCATACCCACTCTTTTAAAAATATTTACCTTTGTTTAGTTATTATTCCACTTTACTATAGTTCAATAATAAAACCTAATCCTTTTAAGTTTGCATCTTTCTTTTTTATTTTAATGAAGTAGACAATATTTTTTTAAAGTGCAAACATTTTTAAACTCAGAAACAATTGTGTTTTCATTTCACATTCAAATGAAAAGTTTCATTTACAAATTATCTGTTTTAAATATCCAATTTATCTATTTTAACTGTCACTCCTTAGTAGATTTTAGGATGCTGTCTTGCTAACATTTTACTTATTTTATTTCAAGTTTAAGTTATCACCTGCAGACGCTGAACAATTAGAAAGGGACCAAAGTGAAGATAATCAGCGTAGACTGTTAGAAAGTTTTGCAAGAGATCTACCTGTTGCTTGTCGTACTATGAATGGATGTGAGTTACCTATTCAAATATTTTTTTTTTACGTTGGTTACAAAATAAGTAATTGAAACTGTGAAGTGAGATATCTTCTGATCTACCATAAAAAAGATCATATGTTTTTATCATTCTAGTCAGTTTCTTTTAATCGAACCTAAATCTCTTTCAATTAGATTGTTGGAATGTGTAATTAAATTTTTTAAAGAAATTTATGCATATTTCAGCTCAAATTCATAAAAATTATCTCAAGTCTGCCAAAGTTAGTGTAAGAAAAATCCCACAAAGCATCCAATAAATTTTTGTTCAAAAAATTTGAATCTGCATTTATAAAGCTAAACCTTCTAAAATAAAAATTTTTTTTTGATAATTTTAATGTGTGTTCCTGAAATAAAAAGCGTGCATAAGTTTGTGCATGAAATAAAACGATTTGAAATGAATTTGTGTATAAGTGTTGCTTGTCCTTAACAGAAGAAAAAGTAGTAGTAGTTTAAAATTTTATTTTATTTTATTTGATACACTTTGACTGAAATTTTGAAAAAATTCAAAATATTTTTCTGCGCTAAATTTTAAAAAATTAAGCTCTTAAGTTATATGCATACTTAAATTTATCTCATACTTGCGTATATAGTTTATAATCTAGCCCTTTTCTTTCTTAGTTTTAGTAGACTCTTTCCCTATATGTATTTGTATAATAAGAAGAATTGAATATTATTTTTTGCCTAAATCTGTATAGCTTATTCTTTATTTTGGATCATTGCTAGATATTTTAGAATTATTACAATTTTGCTCAGTAGCTGCAAATAAAACAGTTAAGCTGTCGATAAAATAATTCATAAATTGTCTATGTTTATGTGCTTCAGAAGATATCACTTCTTTTTTTTTTTATCTTTATTGCCTTGATCTACAATATTTTAAAGTCATGCATGCTCTCTCTTTTAGAAACAAAGTTATAAGAAGAAAAATTGAAGATATGTTAATTTATTGCTAGTAACATAAAGAAAAATATTTCTTTTTTGTATATTTGAAAAATATTTCTTTTTCAAATTTTTTTTATAGTAATTGTTATTTATTTTTAGTATATCATTAATGCTGATACTTTGGAACAGTGTTTCAAAATTTTAAAAAAACAAACAAAATCATTTAGATAATTAATAGTGTTTTTTATGTTTTAGCTATCAGATATTGTGAAAAGTGTCATAATATAAAACCTGATCGTGCTCATCATTGTTCAGTTTGTGGAGTGTAAGTTATTTTTCTTGCTATTTTAAAACCATATATAATTTTAAAATGTGCTCATGATTATGTATTTTAGAGCTTTAGAAACAAATCGAGTTTGTTTCTGTTCATTGAAATGCTATTCTTGATGGGAATAATAGCAATGAATATAATTATTGTGTTGGAATGGTTTCCATGGCTCACATCGTTTTTTAAGACTCTTACTTACCAAAAATACCTATTTGATATTAACCACCTTATGAAGTATGAACTAGAACAAGGGGTCTACTGCTCATGAAAAAGTCATGAATTTAAAAAAGGGTCATGAAAGTCTCAATTTTTTAAACTAAGTCACAAAATTTTTTCTTCTTAAGCTCTTTGCTAAGTGATAACTCGTATTCGAAATTGGCTTGTCGTGGTGACATCGCATTAATAATATTTATGTTTAAAAAATTACATTGACTGCCAAAAAACAATAAATAGCTATCAAAAGACATGATCGCAAAACGCTATAAATTTATGATGAGTTATTTCCACATCAAACTGAGTGATTAAAAATGATACCTCAAATTGAAAATTCATGTGTCATAATAACGTATTAAAAGCATCAACATTGGAAAACCTGTGTGGAAATAAGTGAAAAAACGATAATTACTGAAAATGGCAGGAATATACAATGTAATTCTTGTAAACCGAGCTCATCAGAAAGTCTTTAACTCAAATTTGAAATTTGCTTATCAAAGTGAAATGTTGGATTTTGTTTATTTTTTTAAAAAAAGGAAAAACTTGAAAATGGCTTTAAAAAAACTAATATAACCAGCAAGCTACATACATTTGGGATGGAGTAGTCGTAAATCAAACCTGTCAAAAAAGATAACTTAAATGCAAAATTTGCTTATTGTAATACTGTCAAAATTTAATAAACCCTATGGAAATGACCAATGATGTGTATTTACGGCAGAATCCTGGGGAACATAGTACATCAAAAAGTGTTAAATCAAATTCAAAATTCGTGTCTCATAATAACATCAGAATAAGAAAGTCAATAGTTAGCTGTCAGAAAATGATTAGAAGTAATTATCAAAATTTTAGAAAGCTTGGAGAAACTGATTGATAGCAGTAAAAAAAGACTGGAATTTGCAATAGAATCTCCACAAATCGCTTAAATTCAAAATTTGTGTGCCGTAATTACACCTTATTAAAAATATCCATATTTGACTTACTACTTAAAAATGCCTGAAGAACAATCTAAAAATCATATGGATTTCCAAGGAAACTGGCGAAATAGACCTTTTTAATTAATTAATTTTTTTAATATATCTGGCACGTAATCACAGTCGAGGAGCTAATAGGTGGTGTTTTCTGCCGAGAAACACAAATTTTTCAATCTAATTTGATATGGAAAATTTTGATTAAATGAAGAAAAAAGTAGAAATTTAATTTAAATGAAAACTAATGTTCTAACATAGGAAATTCAAAATAACTCAGTCAGAAAATGTCTCAAAGAAAAAATTGAACTTCTTCAAACATTTTGAAGAAGCAGAAAGTGCTTAATGATCAGACTCTTTTGAAGAAAAAATAAATAAATAAATAACAGTGTAAACAGTAAATTAAATGAAACTTAATGTTCTGTGTGTAACTGAGAAACAGTAGGAAAATTAGAAACTGTTTTGAGGTCAATGATTTTTTTTTTTTTTTTTTCCCTTTGACCTGGTAGACCCCTTGTTGAATGTATAGTTCCTTCAGAAGAAAACAATCATTATGGTTTAAAATAAATTTTATGTTTGAAATCCATTACTAATGAGTTAAGGGTGCTCTGATTGCGCAGTCAGTTTAAGTGTCACTCATACTGCTAGGGCGTGTGAGTGCAATCCTGGCAACCGACGAAACAAGTCTAATGTGTATATACACATCAAGGTGCAAGTTAAACTTGCCGTGACTGATTTCCTCAAATCCCTAAAAGTTCTCTCATTGGTTGTGAATGTTTGGAGAGAGGGATACCAGTTCGGGTACTGCCGTGATTGCCAGGCCTGGTTCAAACTTCACTTGGGTCTTATCTACCCATTAAAAGATTAAGCCTTGAAATATAGGACTAGGTGCTTGTCCATGTTTGGGTGCAAGGAAACTTTTTGTCAATTAATTCAAAATATAAATGTTTATTGAAAGAATCACTCTGCTTTTAAGTAAGTCATTGCACATAATCCATCCAATTTATTTTTTATGCAAATTAAGAAATTGAGGTTTACCGCTGAGTAAATATTATAGATTTGTTCTTCTTTTTGTCAATATATCAATTTCAAAAATATATTTCCACTAAAGCATGTAGACAAAAGAGAAGGATACTATTTACATTCTCAAACAGAATTAAGGAGAGAATGTGTTAATTCCTGGCTTTTTGGTAATGCCACATCTGTCAATAAAGATTATCAATAATTATAGATGTGAGCTAATTAGATTGGTCGTACCATAAAGAGGGGATAGATATAAGAATTGTATCTCCCACATATTTTGTGGTAGCAAAATCACCCTGTCACTTTATATAGTTATGGGAAAAAATTAAAGGCATTTAAGTATTTAACATTTTTCTCCTAAGCCATTGTATCAAGTATTGCAGAGAATATGTTCCATTTCCTTTTTCTCTTTTGATTTTAATAACTTGCATATTTTCAGAAGAGCGCTAACAGATCATTAAGGTGGAACCTTTATTACTATTTAGGTCAAATACATATTAATTCTAACTTTTAATTAGCATGCATGATTAAATAAATTATCCAAAGATAATCTCAACCTATGAAAATATTAGGTTATAGTTTTTTAGTACTTTGTATAAATAAGCCTAAGTGCTTGAAAAGTTTATCTAAAACTTTAAAAAAAAATTATAAATTTTTAAAATTGCAATTTGAAAGCTTGCTTATTATATGTATGTATTATATAAATTTCTTTTAATCAGAAACTATTATAGCATGTGCTTACCGTATCTTTAAAATGCCCTGTACTTTCTAGATTTTATAAGTTTTTAAAAATTATATCATTTTCTTTATAAAGTCATCTTTTGTGTTTTTTTTTTTTTTTTTTTTTTTTTTTTTTTTTTTCTCTTTGTCATAAACTCAGTTTGATTAACATTTCCCTTTAATTTTTAAAGGTGTGTCTTAAAGATGGATCATCATTGCCCTTGGTAAAATACTAATTTCTTTTAATTTTCAAGCATTGTTTTTAAAAAACGCAATCGCATTATTTATCATATTTTATTTTATATTTTAGGGTTAATAACTGTGTTTCATTTACGAATTACAAATTTTTTATTTTGTTCCTGGGATACGCTTTGCTGTATTGTCTATTTATTGCTGCTTCTTCTTTGCAATACTTCATTCAATTTTGGACTGTAAGTTTTGCTTTTATAATAACTACTTTTCTTTATTATTGTGTATATTTTATATTTGCTTGTGTGTTGTGGGTAAAAATATAGAAATTTTTTGCTTGACTTGACTTTTGATTCAAGTCATAAATAGAGTTTGTTTCCATTTTTAATTACTTTTTTAATAACAAACTATCTCTTGAACTAATTTGTATGTGCCATTTATAAATAATTCTGTCGATAATAGGGAAATATAGAGAATTAGAACCAGTTTTGAAAAAGGATAAAGACGCTGATATAGTCACTAATATAAAGATAAGGAAACTAAAGTGGCTGCATCAGATTCAATGAATGAACACTAACAGAGTGGAAACGCAGCATTCAATCACATTGCTCCTTCGTGGCAGACTGTCGGTTCACTTGAACAAGTGTAAATAAAAGCCCCAAATGTGTGCATAATATAGGAATTGGACTGGTAACATCTGTTGATCAACCCACAGAATGTTACAAACTCTGCCTGCTTAAACTAAAATTTTGAACCCTCGCACCTGAAAACAAAAATTTCTCTGACCACTCTCCTCTTATTCCTTGAAAATGCAAACATACATACACAAAATTGAAAATCGCTTGCATAAGCCCAACCAAACAGATTAGAGTAAAGCAAGTAGATCAACTTAATAAAGAAAGCTAGCAATTCATGAAAAAGTAAAAAGCCGTAAAAATCATTTGAGTTCATGACCTCCAAATGTAAAGCAATAAAACCCTCAAAAAATTTTTACCTAACACAAACAAAGATATAGGTAGCCTCAAAAACCCAAAATTTAGACCTATTAAAGAAATGAAATAGCAAAACCCAAAACAATGTCTACAAAAACAAAGGAAAACCGTGAAAAAAATCTTAGTTTGGAAAATTTAATTAGCAACTTGAGCTCACCCGATATAGCTTAAACCTTTAAATCTCCAAAATCACCACAAGCAAGTCTATGCAACCACTACTCACGGACTTAAAAAAATTTAGTTATCCTACCTGGCTCACTAGCTTTATAGTGTGTAGTGTACCACACTTACAACACTTCCACAGATTGTAATTTTGACCTGAATCAGAGAACCATCGATCTCCAATTCAGTTCCCCCAGAGGTATTGATTTGTTATGGAAACATAGAGGAATTTGTGACTTGACAGATTTAACGTGCATCAGTCACCATTTACTACATGGGGAGGCTTCGGACAGCTGGGTTCGAATCCATGAACTCTTGGACATGTGCCCATTGCCCTACCAACCAGACTATCCCAGCTCCTTATAAGTTTATTTTATTTTATATCCGTTGATGAACAGCCGGCTCAATTTTGGGTTTACGACTACAAATGATCAACTCCGTAGCCTTGTAATTTTTAACCACTCTAGAAGACAAGGAAACTCCTGTATCAGTATCTCCAGAGCTATTGATTTGTTATGGGAACATAGAGGACTTTGCGACTCAACAGATTTAACATGCATCAGTCACCATTTACTACAAAGGGAGTCTTCGGCCGGCGGGGATCGAACCTATGAACTCTTATAAGTTGATTAGTGTCATTATGATGGTATGATTCTCATTACAATGCTAGTGTAGATGGAAAACTGATTTTTTTTCACTTAATTGTTCATAATTTTCGCCTATCTAAAATATGCTGACTTTAAAAATATGCTATTAATTTTTTTTTCTCTTCTAGAACAACCTTGAAGGTCCTGGAAGATTTCATATATTGTTCATCTTTTTTGTATCAGTGATGTTTGCTGTTAGTTTAATATCTCTGTTTTGTTATCATTGCTATCTTGTATCAGTGAACAGATCCACTTTAGGTGAGTTAAACTTTTATCAATTGAAAGTTTGTCTCTATGGGTACTCACTGTTATATTTTTGTTCTAAGCTTAAAAGTAGCTTAAATTAAATGTGTTCATAAAATTGAAGTTATTAATGTGAACCTATATTTACTAAGCTTAGTTTTGTTACTTTATTTCAAAACAGTTAGGAATGAATAAAGAAGCAAATTCATTAAATGTTAGGCTTCAAAATCAAGCAAACTTTCTCCTTTATATATATGAGTGTGTGTATAGAGAGAGAACTATGGCTGTCTTGAACTGTTAATAAAAGTGTTTTTGACAACAACAAAGACTCATTATCTATGATTTCCTTTACACTAATTTAGATAATTCCTAATGGATTTTTTTCTAAAGATCTGATCTGATGTTTTGTACTTCAGAATGATAAAACTTCTAATTTTTTTTTCTCCAAATTCTGAAAGACTAATGTTGTTTAATATTTTTTTTCTCTTAGAGTCATTTCGGCATCCAATTTTTAGAACTGGTCCTGAAAAAGATGGTTTTAGTTTGGGAAGACGTGCCAACTTTACTGAAATATTTGGTGAAGAAAAATCAAAATGGTTTCTACCTGTGCATTCCAGGTATGCTTTATATATTAAAATAGTATAATTAGGTGGGTAATAAAATTTCAGTCATTCATAAAAGCTTCTTTGTTATGATTGATTTAAACATTAATTTTTAAAAAAATGTAATCAGACTAATGATTACATTTCATTTAATTTTGTTTATGTCCTTAGAATCCTATAGTGCCCATTGTAGAAAATATTACGCTAATTTCGTCAGAAAACTGGGATTTTCCACTTAACGATCCATAATTTTTGATAATATAAAATAAACTTATGATAGAATATGGTTTGAATTATTTTGAGAAGATTATTGGTATGATATTGATGGACTTGTGGAAATATTTTAGCTTTCTAAGCTGTAATTCACCTTGTTTTTCTTATCATTCATTGTGTTCTATTAGAAATGCATAACATAATTAAAATTGAAAGTTTTTAGTTTTGCCCATTAACTTGAATGTATATTTTTGTGTGTCACTGCCAACTTTTTTTTACTGATCACTTAACATATGATAGTGGTCAAAACAATGTTATTTTTGATTTAGGGAAAATGTCAATTTCTTGTAGAAATATGTTGAGCTGAACATTTTATTATTATATGATTTAGTTTACTATAATCTTGTGATATGTTTTTATATTTTCGACAATATAACTTGAATGATATTGAGCATTAAATTTGGCAAACTAAGTGGATGGAGGTTCTAAATTTAAGTATTAAGTAAAAAAATTTATTCTTAAAGCTTTTCGGTTGACAATGGTTATTTCTTGCTAACTAGCTTCCAATTGGCAAAATTTATATATCTCTAATGCTCGTTTAAAGTATTTGTGTCATAGCATTCACACTCTTATGCGTGTTAAATATGCTGGTAAAAGCAAAGTTTTCAGAGGGTTCTCATTGGTTCTTTTATGCCAAATGCATTTTGAACTTTCTATCTTTCCAAGAGAAAAACTCAAAGGTTATCACCTCTGAAATTTTAAATACTTGGCTAAAAAATTTAAATACTTGGCTAAGTTATGTAGTTAAAAAAGATTGAAAAAGGATTTTTTCCTGAAAAATCTTAATTTCTTTTCTAAAATGAACTTAGAAACTTCTTCTAATTAGCTTTTCAATAATGTTTTGTTAATACAGATTTAGAAATTTAAATTAAAATCACTAAATTTTGGTCGGCTATGTTAATTATAAAATAAAAGGAATGTCCTAAATTTCTGACATTTGCGCCAAAATTTAGTATTGCTCTGTTGCTATATTAGGACAAAATATATGCTATTATTTTATTATTAAATCAAGAAGCCTATAGTGATTATTGCTACTGAATTCTAGAAAAGAAATTCAGAAATGATGACAAGGCAGGAAATTTTTAACTTTATTGTCAGTAAAAAGGTACTTATATCAATGGAAGGCAAATAATTTTCCCTTAAGAATGGTTCATTCATTAGTGAGGAAAAGTGAATATAATAGAAATAATATAATAGTAAAGTAAATATATATTACATAGTGAGAGAAAGGGAGAAATTCAATCATGTATTTTAAAATCAATACTTTAAGTTTGAAAATATAAGGAGTATATTTTTTTCTTTTATTTTTATTGTAATTCTACATTAGAGAATGATGTGTACTATTCATCGCATTTCTAAACCCACTAATAGGGAATATTTATATTCTAATGCTGTTTACTTTCTTTATCAGAGTTCGTTTATTTTTATTATGAATTCATTATGAAATTGAAAAGATCATTGCAAACTAATGACTATCTCTAGTGATTAAATATGCTTACTTATTCCAAGACCTTATCACGACTGGTGGTGCCTTATCTTAGTATCAATACAACTTGTTTCTTGCTATGTTTAAATAGCTGATTTTTCTGCTTGTATCACCTACAGTTACTTTAATGGATTTTTAAAGTTTCTATTGGGTTAATAATTAACAGTGTTTACATTTCTATTATATTTGTTTCATTGTTACTTGTGTTACTCTATTAAGTACATACTTTTGTGATGCAGGTGAAATATTTAAGTTATATATATGTATGCAGGATTTTTTGTTTTTATAGATAGCAAATTTATTTTTAATGCATATTTTTTCATTTGTTGATTAATAGAATTGATTATTAAAAAAAATTCATTTAACTAATTTACTACAGTATCAGTAATAACCCCAATAAATTGAATAAACATATACAAGTAAGTTGTAAATACCAGGATATCAACAGCTGAAATAAAACAATTGAATTAAGGAATTTAATTCTTAATTTTAATATTTTTTTAATTATTAAAAAGCTTTAAATATTATTATATATAGATATATGATATAATAATGTATTTTTCATAACTCTTAAAATTCTCCATGAAACTAATATATAATTCAAGTTTTTTTTTTTTTTTTTAAAGTAAACATGATAAATTTAAACTTCAACTGCCCTTGAAGAAATAGGTTTTTTCCAGACAAAATGCCAATATTTAACATTGATATTTTCTGTTGAAAACCATTTCTACATGAACAATTCAAAATTGCAGATTTATGTTTATTTGAAATAAATACTGATTCCAATTAGATTTAAACTCAAAATTGTAGAAAATGTAAAAAATTTCAACTTTTTAATTTTTTTATTATCAATCTGGAAAAATTCATATAAATAATATAATAATAAATTATATGAAATATTTTTTTTTGAAAAAAACCTAGCTTGGTTTTTTCGATCTAAACCATGGCTTATACCAGCCATCCCTGGACAGTTGATTACAAGTAAAAAAACTTTAAAAAAAATTTAAAAAATTATGACAAAGCAATATAACACATATATGAGGTTCAATATTATGAATTTGTGCATATTGTTATAATGCATTTGTATAAGATGTAGTTATTTTTCTTTGTAGTATTTGTGAAAAAGTCATATTTTAGAACCTTAAGTTATCTTATGAGAGATCTTATGAGTCTGGTAAAGTATGTTGATCTAATGTTAATAGTGGATATCTTACAACTCTTTGAGAACAATAAAATATTTGCTAAATTGGTATAGAAAGGGTTTAAAACAATTCAAATTTGTTCTTGCTACAAGTAAGTTACTTACTTATTTCATTATTATAGTGTTGATTTAAACTTAAATATTTATCTATTGTAATAATAAATATTTCATAACTTTAAAATATTCAATACTTAACATCCATTCAATAATTAAATTTTGGAAAAGCTTATTAATAAAAAGTTTATTTTTGTTATACTCTGGTAATTACATACTTTTTTTATATAAATTGTGTTCATCAGTTGTAAAATCCTAATAGGTGGATTTTAATGCATGGATTGAATGTTGGAACTCAGCCAACCTTATATAGAATATCTCTATATATTGGATTCATTACTCTCTGTTAAATTGCTGGTGCAGATTTAATTCCAAATTATAATCAATTAATAATAAAGTTTCAGATATATTCTAGTTAAATATGTTGTCGTTTAGTTCCATACGTAAATGTACTTATTTAAAGTCAATTTTAAAAAATACATTATACAATCTGCAATTATTTTAAAAATATCCTCAACACCTGGTTAAAGATAACATTTTCCAATAGATTGATGGTTATTTTAAAATCTCCAAAAAAAAATTCTAAATCATTAGGTTTAAGAACTGGTAGTATTGTGGTAGCACACTGACTATTCATTTTACATGAGACTAATATGCATGAAACAAGTCTAGATTTCTTTAATTTAAGTTTAATAATTTCTTTTACTATAACCTTGCTTTAAAAATTTTAACTATTTTTTTTTTTCAATTACATCAGCATATTCAGTTAATATAGGTAATGTTCAATAGTTTTATAATTGTAACTCACATTCAAAATTTAAAAAAAAAAAATTATGACAATTTAGTTTAAAATCTTTTAACCAATCTAAACTAAATAATAAATCTTGACTCTTTATCACACACATATAATATAAAGTTTTTAACTTTGAGACCTTAATAATTAATTATAGTTTTGATTTTATACCGAGACTTTTTTTTCCGAGTTTAACTAGTCAAAATCAATAAAAAATCGCATTTTTAATTTCATTTCTCGAGTTAATTTTCTCGGGTAAGCTTAGTAACATAGTTGATATAGAAGCTTCTGTAGCTAATTGCATTTTAACCATTTTGCTGTCTATTTTTACATTCAAAATATTTAATCTGTGGTAATTTAAAAAAATTTTTTTGTCTCATCCTCAACATTCAAGAATAATTTTAAAATCACTTTTAAGTTAAGTTCTACAATCATTTTTCATCTGATTTCAAATGACATTTTTCATCTGATTTCAAATTACATTTATCATTTCATTTCAAATAACCCTTTCAGTAAGTTTTATTCTTATTGGGACATTTATTCATATCAAGTTATTTATTTGCTAGATAAGAAACCCTATAACATTGATAATTTCTTCAAGGTTATGGTAAAAGCATGTTGCATATCTGAATTTTTCTTAATTTTGTTTTCATATCAAGATGATTTTCTTATTGTTAAATTTATGTAATTATTTGTATATATCATTAACAGCTATCTCCATGGCTTCAGTTATCTTAATTGCAGTTTCACACAACATTTTTCGGACAATAGTCTAAAAAATGTTGTGTGAGATTGCTCTTTTAATTACACCATAACATAATCCTTTAAAAAGCCAATAGTTTTGACAGTAGTGAAACCTACACTTTACCACAAAAGTTAGGCACTTTCTTTCCTTCTGGCATATCCATAGCTTTCAAATTTATTCTCTATCTATCCACATTCCAATGTTATTATTTTACCCTGTAACTGACCTAAAAGTTATCATAACTTGATATGGTAACTCCTACAGGCTTTTCAAACTGAAATTTATTGATCATTTTACCTTGTTAATGAAATTTTCTTAATTTGCAAACTTGATTACTTTTTATTTGATATCCATCTTGTCTTACTGCCATTGTGTAGTGTCGTCTAGTGTTAGAAATAAATGCACTCAAGCAGCCAGTTTTCTATAGTGTTCTCAGTACACAAGCAACCAGAAAGCTGTTACTCTTCTTTAATCAGAGTATTATTTTTGTTTATTTAATTTAAGTCTACTTATTTTAAATTGTGATTTTTTTTTAAATTAAAGAAACAAATTATCTTATAAAAAATATATTCTGTAAAGTATTTCCATGCATATAAATTACACTGTTGGTTGAAATAGCTTCTGATTGGGAAAACTTAAAAAGCTTCAAAATTCAATGATTAGGTGAAACACCTAAAAGTATTTCTTGCAATTGAAGCTGTCTGAGATAAAGAAAGCAATAACAAAAGTGATGTGGGGCAACAACAAAACAATAATTGCTTAAAGCTGGTGTAAGTAATTTTTTCTTTCTTTTAGTCTTTTATTGAAAAAATTTAAAGTTCCTTTGTTAGGAAGTAAAGAGAGAAGCTCTGTGAAAAATGTGCAAAAAAAACCTCACGTCTTTACTTTTCCACAAAAAAATAAGGCATATCAGCAACTTACCAAGTCACCCTGAATTATTCAAATTTAATCTTATATATTTTTGGATAACTAAATTATCCTGCAAAATTCCTTAACCATATTTTCATATATTTACTAATTTTATGTAAGTCACTCAAATTTCTAATGATAAGTAAATATTTTACATTTGTGTACTAAAAGTAATATAGTTGCAAAATTTGTTTGTTAAGAGTGATGATTTCTAAATATTTTTATTACCAGAAACGAACACAAAAATTGATAGAATAGTTGTAAAGTTTTGCTCAATTCTATAACTATTGTGTCACGTAATGCATAAATATAATTAAAAATTAAAGATGGTAATTTTTATTAATAATTTTTTGAGAAATAAATTTTTTTTTTAGTTTTCATTTCTGTTAACTTAAATTTAGCTAAAAATTATGAAAATTATGAGTGACCCTTAAAATAAAATTTTTAAGATTAACTATCTAAGAATTTCTTCCAAAGCAATAATAGGTAGGATAATAATTTTTAAGACCTAGTGAATAAATGCTAACTGTAACATGTTACTTTTAACATAAATATACTTGAAGTATTTTTTTAACAAAACTATTTAAATTTCCATTGAGGTAAATCATTTTTCAGAAATTATTCTGATTCTCTTTAAAAATTTTAATAGCTGCAATGCTCATATTACATTTTATTTTTAGTAACTTGCAAATATCACATAGTTTTTAATGATTTTATCTTCTATGTAATGGGAGTGTGTAGACTAAAAAAGATGAAACGTAGATATACATATGAATATGTAAATATTTAAAAAATTTTATTTATTAAGGTAAGAATATTAAACTATGTATTTTTAAATAGCTTATTTCTTAACTGTTGTCATTAGAATAGATTTTAATATCCATGTCAAAAATTCAATCAAAAAAACATTTACATTGAAGCTTGCAAGTTAACATTTAAGCTAGGAAAAGATACAAATGCTATTGAATCTCACGAATTGCTACTTAGAGAGTTGAAACTGAAAACCTCAAAATTAATTTGAATTCCTGATGAAAAGATGTTTTTAATGCCTTTATTCAACTGGTCACTATAACCTCTGATAGTCAAACTGTTTTGATGTTTGCTTAAAATTTCTCATTTATTAGACATGCTCTATATGATGTCTACCATTGTCTGCTTTTTTCTTGAAGCAGAAAATTGTGTGTTCAATCATTGAAAGTAGTGTACTGGAAAGAATTATATGCTCGTGGTGTGCCATCTTTAGGTTCAAAAATCAGACCTGCCAACTCTCCTGCTTTTGGCAGAAGTCTCCTGCTTTTGCCTCAAATCTTCGCCGTCAGGGTGTTTTCTCCTGCTTTTTTATATTTAGTGCATGATAGAGGGGAAAAAAAACGATTTGTGCTTCAATTTGTGTAATTCCTTCTCAATTTGTGCTTCAGATCATGCGGGGCATTAATTTAAAAAAATGTTACCCGATAGCAACATCGCAAAAACTTACGGGTGTGCGCGAACCAAAACAACAGCAATAACCGATGAAATGGTAAAATTGGAGAGGAAATATATCTTGGATACCATTAGGCAAAATGTTTTTTCACTTTTTATAGATGGCAGTTTTTAAAAAAATGCTAAATCAGCAACATCTGCAGTTTTAAAAGAGTAGCAGTTAAAAAAAAATAAGAAGAAATACATTTATAAAGTATTGTATTCATTATTGACATTTTGTTAATTTTGAACCTCTTCCTAAATTTTGAAAAATCAAAAGATGTGTTTTAATATAATTCTATAGAACCTTATATTCTATAGTAAGAAAACATACCTTTATTAGTCAGTGCCAGAATCTTATTGTGGTCTATTTTATGTAATGTAAATAATATATTTTGAAATAAACTTCTTGTAGGAAATGTGAATAAAGTTTAATTTTCAATATTGCGCTATGTCGTGATACAGAAAGAGTCTCCTGCTTTTTTATTTTCTAAGGTTGGCAGGTCTGAAAAATATACATGTTTGGACCACATTAGACCAAGTTTTTGAAGTATCATCGCAGGCGTAAGTTTCAAGGATTCCTGTCTAGGGGTCTAAAAAGTTAAGTTGTTTAGAGAAGCACCATCTATTAGTCTTTTTTGTTACTAATTTTTTAGCTAGAAAAATTTTCCTCAATTATTTATGTCATTACTTATTTCTCATAAAATTCTGCATAGTGTTTGGTTATAACTTCTCACAAATCTGAACTTAAATTGTGGACACTCAGTATATATTAAGAATGGTCATTACTGATTTCTCTCTACTCCCCTTCCTACCCATCATATAGGCCTGTGTTTAAAAGGAATCATTTTAATACAGCAAGCAACTGATTATGTTCCTGCAGTAAGTGACTGACTGTTAGTCACTCGATAGTTAGCAAAAAGCATAAAATTTAAATTACAACATGTTCTGCAGAACAAATGTTTCTCTTTACCATGCTGTTATGCTTAGAAATAAAAGTACTTTTGTATTATTTTGCAGTATAAATTTTTAAATAAGGTTTTTTGTCTGTTTTTTGTAAGTCTGTCATGTGATATGTCCTCACTACCTTACATTTTGCTATCTAACTAATAATTATTATGAACCAAAGTAATATTATGAAGTTTTCTCAAATAAATGTTGACAAATTCTTTTTATGACGTTTTTTGAGTTTTGACATATAACCAATTTTGTTCATAATAAGTTATTTATCTTTTTTTTTTTAAATGTAAATGCTGCTTATCTTTGTTTTTGTAAATAACATTAATTTTTTCTATTAAGAGTCATTTCATTAAACTTTAATAATTAAGATTGAGATCAAAATTGCATATATGAATGCTGCTTAAAGTTATTGACTTTCAATTCTTAGTTTCAAGCTTAGTATTACTCAATATCTATACTGTAATTTCATAATTCAGATTATACAAGAAAAAACCCATAATTAAGTTTACGTTTATAAACAACGCTTTCTAGCATTTTGTATTTAATGAAGTTATATACAGCCAACTTTTTTTGGTGAAAAGTTAAGCTGTTGTAAGTTTTATTTTATATCCCCCTGAGTTACAAGCTTGTAAAACCTTTCTGAAATTAAATAAAATAGGAGTGAAGTGTTGGTTTATCGAGGTCTTTCATGATTATTTCCAATCATTTGATGAATTTGTAAAATCTGTATGACTTTTTTTTTTCTTCGGTAGAATCGGATATTCTATAAAACATTCCTGTTATTACTTTCACTTCTGATTTTACTTTATTTCCCTTCTAAATCTATTTCAATCACATTCTTCTTTATTCTTATCATTGGGGTTGGAACAGTGATTTGCCTTTTCAGCTGTCTATAACCACAGTTTTATCATTAATTGTTTTCTATAAGTTTCATTCTCAATGTAATAATTATACTCAAAAACTAATATTTTTCCTTTCAACTAAATCTTATACTTCTCTGTTCTTTTAAAATTAGCCTATTAAAATGCTTTCAGTGCTTAAAAGAAGTAATCTAAACTTTTCAACTTAGAACAACTAATGATTTTCTTTACTAAAAAATACAAGATATGTTTTAATTGAATATCTATATATTATTTTATGAAACATTCAATAATAAAAAAAATCAGTGTCTGAAAAAAAAAATTTCCTGGGATTGATACTAGTTTGATTTGCAGATACTTTATAGGAAAAGAGTATTATCAAATTATTTTCACAAATTTAATTTGTAATAAAACCAATATAGTTATTTTTAGCATTATATTTTTTAATATTAACATAATACTTTATGAAATATCATTATTATCTTGGTTTCTTTTCAAATTATTGTTTGAGGAGAAATTGAAAAATTATATGAATTTCAATTTTTACAGCTAATTCATTAGGCTAAGAAAATCTGTTAAATGTTAAGTTTTTAGTTCATAATAGCATTGTCAGTGATAACTTTTTTGCTACAGCTTGGGTAATGGTGTCAGCTTTCCCACTCGTGCGCAAGTCGGCAGCTCCTATAATTCCATGGGCAACACTAATCCAGCCAGGTTAGAGCTTCCATTTTTTTTACCTTCCCTTTCTAAATCTTTTTGTTCTTTATGACATGTAGGGCTAGCCTTAATGAAGCTTGTTGGCACATACCATTGATTCTTTTCCTTTACCTTTTTTCATGTTTCCCTATTATAAGCACTTTAAAAATTGAAGTACATGCTTCAATCATATGTGTTAAATGTATATTTCTTAATTTCATTTTTTCTAGTTTTTACTATGTGCTGTTTTATGTAACAATATATATATTTTTTTCCCTAAAAAATTTTTATCTGATCTATGTAATTTGATTTTCTTTTATGTCTTTAAGAAAGTGATGGTTACTTAAACTTTAATTACATTTTATTTCCTTTTGGTGCTTATATATTACTATCATAAAACTAATCTATTATATTTATTCTTTTATATTGAAAGAACAGTTAATCAAGTTACTGATATTGTTCATGTAAAAGTAACATGAAATATAATAGATTTTAAATTTTGACATATATGTCCCACATCAAACCCCACTTGGAAGTTTCAAATCTATACATGTTTGAATTCTATGCTCTTTTTCATTTACAAGTAGGTTTTTTCAGAACAAGTCAAGCTAAATATTTGTTTTTATGTAAACCGGTTTATTCATACATTATCTAAAATATTTTTCTTACAATCAGTTTTTTTTTTTTTTTTAAAGTTTTATACTTTCTATCTTTAGAAAACAAATATTTTCAATTATCTATAATTATTCATGGAACACAATGTATTTCCTTTTTGTTATTGTTAGTTTTTTCTGAAGTATTTATTTCTGTATTTTTCTGAAGTCAATCAAGGCAAATAATTTTTTTAAATAATAAAATTATAACTCGCATAACATTTTATAGTATTTTCTTTGCATAGGTGACAAAGAGATTTCAATGTTTCTTAATATAAATTGAGTAATATATAATGTGAATGAGGCAGTAAAATGTTTCTTTGAGATTACCTTGTTCTGTAGAGAAGACATAAGATATAGCATTCCTTTGAATACACTTTTTATCTTTAAAGAAGTACATCTACAGCACATTAAAGGAAGCAAACAGTTAGCTCATGAACTTCATCTCAGTATCTTAGTGTTTTAACAAGCTCTGCTTCAAAAATAAGAAGATTCATATAGCTAATTATCACTTAGCCTGTCCAAACCATAACTTTTCCCAAAAAGAGTTTTAAACAGCATGTTTTTTTTTTCTTTCTTTTTTTTAAAATTCTGTTCCATGTTTATGGTAAAAACATATTTTGTAGGACTTATAACTGAGCATAATTATTGAAAATCATCATTTTTGTCAAGTGCCTTAATTATAGTCAATTTTGAACTGGACATTGTGTTGACATCTTCACTTGGTTTAAATTCTTGCCACAGATTAAACACATAGTTTGAACAGATTCTAACTAGTTTTCCCTTTACTAATGTGAGCAGTCTTTGTCATAATTTTTACCCACATTAATTATGATAAAAAATTTTCAGTAATTTGAAAGTTTAGACTGAATAGGCTCATGCCACTCTGCACTTTTAATTTTTGGTCACAAGTGTTTTTGAAAGATATTTAGACAAAATCAATGGTACGAATATATATATCTATATATATTGTATTACATAATATAAAAAATTGTCTGAGAATTTTATTATAATTTTGACTTAAAGTGTTTTCCATAACTATAAAAATTTTGAGGGAAACTTTATCACTCTTATATGCATTATGCGAGATTTGTGATATAAGTTTTTACACGCAGTCTAAAATATTTATAATACTTTTTAATACTGATATCAACAACGCCTTATTGCATTTGAAGTTACCACTGTTTTTAAATCTATTATTATCCTATATTTCCTTCTTCAAGGAATCACAGATCTTGCAGTTTTAAAGAGTTCCAAGAATGTTTCTTTTTATAATTTTTGTATGTCAGATTTAGTTTATAGCTCCATTTCTCAGTTTGCTTTGAGTATATGTTGCTGTTTAACTTGGCATGTTGGCTCTTGTGCCATTATATTTCTCAGCCTATTCTATCAACCCATGACCTTGAAGGATCCCTTTGAGCTTTCTGCTGTCTTTTTTTTTTTTCTTCTTTTGTCAGGCTTTTAACTCCATTTCATCACTATTTTTCCAATTCATAATGTTATAAATGTTATCTCAGTACTGCCAGTTCCTACTCTTTCTTGTGCCATTACACCCTACAATTATCTCTACTTCTTTGTTAAACATTTTTATTTAATTAGTTTACTTGAATTTTTGGGTCTTTCAATTCATAATCGACATATAACAACAACAGTTGAATACACCAAAAAATAGTGAAAGATTAAAAGTTCTTTACTTTACTTTTTCTATTTTCCATATTTATTTTCAGTGGAAAATCAACATCTTAATTCAAATAATCCTCAATTAGAAACTGAACTTTTATTGATAAAGATAATAATAACCCTCTTAAACCTTCTTCTATATTTTTATGTAGCCTAAAGTTATAGTGAAATAAAGAATTTATGAGATTTACAGGAACTAAATCTTTTGTTTTAAATGTTCAAAGTATACTGTTATAAATTTGTTAGCAAAAACTAAAGTGCAATGTCTTTACTGTAAAAGTGATATACACCTTTAGAAACCTGGCAAATGTGCTACACATTATTTATTGGAAAGCACTCACATTGAACGAATTAGGATTTTAAATGAATTATAAAATTTTTGGCTGTGTTATAAAACCAAAAATCGCGAAATTAGAAATGTCAAACTTTTTGTAATGACGTACACTAGGGGTGCAAAACCTGCTGCCCGCCAGCTCTCTTTGTGCGACTTGCTGCAGAAACCTAAACAAAATAGGGGGGATTTTTTTTTTTTTTTTTTATTAATTTTTTTTTTTTTTTTTGAAAAATAAGAAGCAAACTTCAGAAATTTGAAATTGCATACTTAAGTTTTTGATGTACCTAATCTCAATCAATGCAGATGTTTGATAGTTACATGCATTGTATGGGTGGACGCTATGGATTTATGCTTAGTTTTGAAAATTCAGATAATTTTAATACAACATTATTATGATACACTTTATCACATTTGACGTTCTTCGGGTGTGCCGATTTTGTCGTAAATCCAATGACTTTTCGGTAGTTATTGCTACCCATTTTCACGTAGTTTGTAAAAGCTCGATTTTTTTAATATATTTAAATGTCTTAAAAGTTATAAAACGCTTTATTTTCGTAAACTTCGTCACAAATCTAAATGATTCTTTACCTTTTTTTAGGCAGTTATTGCTATGCATTTCCATGTGGTTTTTAAAATCGCGAGTAACGAATCATTCATTTTGATAACTATTTTCTGACTTGGTTTATTTGTGCCTATATTATCCCAAATCAAATTATTTATCAAACGTTATTTTGGAAATTGCTGTGTATTTCTACAAGGTTTTGAAAGTCCCCATATTTTTTATACGCTATTACAATACTTTAATTTTGAATCCCGCATTTAAATACATAACTTTTAATACGCTTTATTTATGCTGATTTCATTGTAAATGTAAAAGAATTTTAATATTTTTTCAGTAGTTAATACTATGATTTTTCCTGTGATTTGAAAAATTCTGATATTTTAAATACTTTAGTTTCACATCACGCAAGTTTTGAATAGCGCTTTAAAATAATCACTTTTTATGTGTTCTGTTTGTTCTGATTTTAACATAAATATTAGAGTTTTTAGAAAGATTTTCTTTTTTGACCATTATTGCAGCATTTTTACTTGTGATTTTCAATATCCTGATATTTTAATACTATATATTACACAACTCGTGAAATTTAATCTGTTGTAAATTTTTTTGTAACTTAAAAGTAATTACATATCTTAGCAAAATCGGCACCTTCCCAGAGAGAATAAAAAACAAATGATGTGTAAATTTATATGAGACGCGGCCCCTTTTGCAGAAAAATAATTCAATACACATGAATTTTTCTTTAATTCCATGATCACAAGCAAGTTTAATAACATATACCCAACCTATTCTTAGTTGAATTTAACATGTTTAAAAAATCATAAGTTTTGATTCTTCCCACAATTTAAAAGTCAAACATCGTAATTCGTATTCACGCGATCTAAAAATCGCACATGGCATTTTACATTAACAAGATTTAAAATGCATTCGTCGCAATTCCTATTAACGAGGTTTGACATCGCAAATCGAGTTTCCTATTTTGGCGTTTAAAAAATCATACACTATGATTCGTATTCGCATGACTTTAAAACCACACATAAATATTCATATTCATGCATTTTAAAATCATATGTTGTGAGTCTTTTCTCATTTAAAAAATTTCAAAATTAAGGAGCAGTCTTTAAACAAAATATTCAAATTTTCATTTAATGGCTCGAAAAAGCTACAACACGATCAAGTAGATAAAATTATCAGAATATTCGAAAATTTTGCAAATTGCAAAATCACCATTAAGAAATTTTTTTTAACCATTTTCAACCTATGTGCACCATTTTGTATCATTCATTATCACATGCTTGGAAATAATTTGTATGTCAGTAAATTTTAACTGTAAAAAAATTTAATCAAAATAAGTATCATAAATTAATGTAAATTTTATTTAATTGTAAAATATATTTGTGTATTAATTGTAAGTATCATGCTAAAGAAGTATTGGTCATAAAGACAAGTATCTTAATAGTTTTTTATTATTAAGGAAAATAGTTCCTTCAGAATTATTTTGTTTTCTTTCTTCTCTTAGCCTCTTATAAAGGTTTTAAATTATTTAAATAAATTTCTTACTAAGTAGTAAAATAAAAATTTTAAGCTGAAAAGGTTCTGTTTTAATTTTAATCACTTTTAACCTTATAAACTTTCATTAAATCAAAGTATTTAACTTGCATTTATACTAATAACTAGAATATTTCTTTTTTTATAAATTTAGTTCTGTGAACAAATTTTTTAATGTTAAAATTTTTGTTTAAATGAACTTTTGTATTATGTAATGTGATAAAAAAAAAACATGAATTTTCTCATAATTTTCAATCATTTCAATTTATCTGCATTTATTTTCTAAGTAATCAGTTTTGCAGTTTCTAATTTTAAAAATTTAAAAGTACTTAGTTTTATGCAAACATATTACAAGATTAACTATTAAAAAGAATTTAGTGCCTAGAACAATGGTGTTTATATAACAATTACTACCTACAATTATTGTCTAAATACTTTGACACACGGTCCTCCATTGGTCAATCAGCTGTGCTTGTGACCCTTCACTCACTCAAAATGGTTGTGCACCCCTATTTTACACAAAAATATATGGTTTGCTACTTTTTTATTTAGAAGCCTTAGCAACATGGTTTTAATAATTGTATAATATTTAGTAATAAAAGTAATTGTTTTTATAATGTATATTTTATCAGCTTTAAATTTAAAGCTGTCTTTAACCCACCCGCTTAATCTGCTTTACATTTGAGTTTAAGGTACCTAAAATCATCATATTAGTATACAGTTTTTGTTTTTTTATAAATGTTTAAAAAATTATTGCAAATTTAAATTCAAAATTTTAGAAAATCCCTTTTGTTTTTATAACAGTGATAAATTTTTTTTATCTGTAAAAATTAGATTTTTTTTTTAAAAATTATGCAATACTCTTAGTTCTTATATAATAATTTCTCCTTTCTATGTTTAATTTTCTAAAAACAAATAGAAATCAAAGTCATTATTTTTTCACTGATGTACTTAGAATTACAAAAATACATTATTTAATTATTTTTAAGATAGAATCCATGTTTGAATTAATAATTTAAAATAAATTATTTAGCATTTTTTTAAGGGTTTTCTTAATTTTGGAAAAATCTTTGTTAATTTATTATTTTTCCATGCATGATGCTTCTTTTAGCTGTTTTTTTTATCTCTTGCTTACCTTTTTGGGTTTATTGTTTTAAAACAAAGAAATATATCTTTGTTGTAAAATTTTCTGCCACAATTTGCTTACATTTTTGGCTGGCCCTTATTTAAATTTTTTCAATCTCCTATTATTTTAAATTTTGCTTCTTAACAATTTTAGTTCTTTATAAAATATATAATTTTTCTCTATAAAAACAATCTATTTTAAAATTATTCTTACAATCTTGGTTCAGGTCAGAAATAGAAGCAATGTCAAGTCCATCAGTTGTGTGAAAATTCATCTAAAGGATTCGTGCTGTTTTCTTAAAGAGTATTAATATTTCATCACTTATTTAACAAAACTTCTATCATCCTTAGTTTTATTTCTTATAAATACAAATTTTAATACTACATTTTAAGTGTTGAATAATTTATTGTGTTCTTGTAAAATTCGATTTATAAAACAAAATAAAAGAATTTGTCAAAAGATTTTCTGTTTTATTCAGTTTTTTGCATATAAAATTTTTATATTACTACGTAATGTATTCTTAATTATTCTTATTGACTTGAAAATAATAATTATAAAAATAAAATTAAATGTAATTTTCCCCCCAGAAAATATTATTTACACTTTAAGCTACTAAGCTTAAAAACCAATAGAGTGTGTTGAAAAGATTATATTGTATACAACATAGATTGGCTTTTAAGTATTTAGTCAATCAGTATCATTATAAAATATTACTTTAACTTTCTTTTAAATAATAATTGTTAAGAATGTGGTCTGTCTGAAGAAATATCTTTGCGCCCCTTCTGTAATCAGAGCTAAACAACACTCATAAAAATAGCTTTATTGTCTAGATGATAACAGAAAAATTAAAAAAAATCATTTTGAAATTTGGCAGATTGTTGAGGTGTGGGTCTTAGATTACCTACCACTAAAGTATTAGGAGTATGATGGCCAACTGATGTTTCTAGAGAGTGTATTTAAAGGTTCCTTTTAAGTTTATAAAAATTACTACTACAACTGTTAGTTCTAAGAAGTCTAGTGTAAAGAATAATCTTCATAAAATTTGTTGCAGAAAACTTATCTGATATTTTTCAGAAGATTAATAGTTAAAAAAATAAGTAGCATTAAAATATTTTTTATAGTTTTTTTTATAATTATATCGAAAGTTTAGATTTTAACAAAAATTTGTAATACAGAAAATAAAATACAATTTCTTACAGAAATGATGCAAGAAATTTTTTTTCCAGGATTAAAAAGTTTTCTTCTACCGCACTTCAAACACAAAATGCATTACACAAAATTTGTCCCCCCAAAAAACACTCATTATTAATATTTTAGTAACTAGCAATAAATAAAAAATATTTAAGGGAGCAGTAAAGCATTTTTTTTTTTTTTATAGTATGCTTTATGTATTTGCAAAAAAAAACTAATTAGTCTTAGCAAAATGTTTAATGTTGACAATGATCTGCAATCAATTTTTGATTAAATTAGTTAAAGCATTTTTCTATTACCTACAATCAAAATTTATGGCGGAATGCTATGTAAATAGAGTTGGGAAAACATTAAAATATCTTTTTCAAAATTTTCCCTGAATATCTCAAAACCTATAAGTTCTGAAAAAATATGTTAAAAGTAGGAAGTTTACAAAACAAATTGTCCAACCAAGTTACAGTTTTTCTTTTCAAGTCTGATTAATTTACTTAATGATTAAGAAATGAAAACTAGAAAAAAGAGGTGAAGCAGTAGAAATTTTTTTTACAGCACTCCTTAAATATCTAAAAACTTGAGTGTTACAATAAAAGTTTATGCACACAAAACTATTCATTTCAACTATTAAAAAAATTATGTGTAAAAACTAATAGTTAAGATCCTCAATAACAGCTTGAAGCTTACCCAGCTTCAGATTGGTGAGTTGCTGCTTGTCTGTAGAGTAAAGGCAGTCTGCACAAAGCTGACCACATTGCGACAATCATACTGTTGGTCACCAAAGTAGCCTCTATAAACCACCTGGCCCCCAACGAGCTGTTGTGGAAATGTTTTACTTAAATAGTTTATGAAAGTAGAGGTTGAAAGAGCTTCTCTTAAAAAATACTTCATATAATTGTTGGCGAAAAATTGTATGTTCGAAGTTTTTTGAATGAATAATATTTTTTGCTTGTATGTGTTTTTTCTTTTAGATATATCAAGAAAACTTTGAAAGATAAGGTTTTTTTTTTTTTTTTACCTTTGTATCGTTTATTTTTTCCTTAACTGTCAATCCTACACAAAAATTATGTTTTTTGCAAGAAATTTTATGAGATTATTTTGTACATTTAATATTTTTGCTAGAGCCTATATATTTGTGGTACTTGTAAAAAAAAATAATAATAACTAGATACCTCAATAAATGCGAAATAATTTTAAGAAATCAAATGAAATATTAATAAGAGTTTTACTATCGTAATAATGATAGAAGTTAGATTACATTTCATCAACTAATGAATATTATTTTTATGAGGGATGTAACAAATATTCGACCATTATTCTGTATTCGACCCTTTTGCCGAATATTTAGCTGGCTGAATGTTTACCCAGATTTTCGGTTAAGTATATTCTAGAAAAATGTCTTTGGCATTTTTTTTTAAAGTTTAAATAGATGTAATAAAGAGTAAACTGAAAGCGTATTTTTTGCAATACATTATTAGATATAGTTTTGTAAGCATATTTAAGTTCTAAAACTTGTAAATTTATGTTCTGAAAGACTAATGGAAAAGCAAAATTTGAAGAATTGAAACTAGATTTCTATGTACTGAACCACGAGTTTTATACTGCTGATTTTTTAAAATTATTTTAGGTTTTTTTCAAGCACTTTTTGCTTTAAGAATTGGGGGTGTTTTTTTTTTTTTTTTTCTATTTTCTATTAGATTTTCCGTTATTCATTTTCTATTTCTTTTCTTTTTACTTCACTTTTTCTTGAAAATACAGTAACTGGAAAACTGAGATATTCAACTTTAAAACTTTCTTTCAAAAATTAGGATAGATTTTTATTTTTTTGTTTCGCTTTTGTATATCTTTTTTATTTTATTTATCTTTAATATTTCTAATGAATTATGATTTTAGTTTGTTTTTTTTTCCTTAACCCCATACCAAAACTATAGCTAAGTGTTGATTTTTTTCTATATTGACTAGACTTATTTATGAATAATAAAGAATATTTATTAATGCTTTTTTTTTATTTAATTTTTTATTTTTATTGTTTCAGCCAAATATTCTGTATTAGGCTATTAGTCCAAATCACATCGTTACATCCCTAATTTTTATTATAAAAATATACAAATTTTCAAAAATAAGAAGGAAATCCAATAATGTATGATTTGTCTTTCTTTTCCATAATGAATTATTTAAAAATGTTAACTCAATTTAGTCAAATATTATTTTTAAGGAAAAAAACTGATACAAAATATATTTAGAAGAGAATAAAACATAATAAAATGTATTGAACAACATAAGAAATAATACTGATTGATTATTAATAATACATCTAACTCTCCAGTTCACTATTTTTTATCCACAAAGAAATTTTGTAAGGACAAATTTTATTTAATTATAATATTATTGTTTCCAAGAATAAAATAAAAGAACTTAAAATCAGAAAAATTCCCACTGGATGTTATGAAGTAATCAATAAAAAGTTATAAAACCAGTTTTTTAACAATATGGACTGATATCTATAAGAATCTAATAACAAATAAAAATATGGAAATTAAAAGAGCAACTTGGCTTTAAATCAAATGTTTATTTACAATGACCGCCTTGTCCCTCCTATGATATTTAGCAACATTTTTATTTCCAGCTGCTATTCTTGTTTCAATGTTAGTAAAGAATTTTTTTTTTAAGTGAGATTTTAATTGTTTCTGCTTAGCTTTCCTTAATGATTAAGATGTAATAAAAATGTGCAGCATCTGCCATTTATCTTAAGATTTTTTAATTGATATTTTTTTCTTTTTGTAAAAAGGGGAAAAAGGCTGAATTATAGTTGTTAAAAAGTCTCCAAAAACAAGAAACATATGTTTGAATTTGAGACTATGGTCAGTAATGATTTAAATGAATGAATACTGAAACTCAAAAAAAATTATGTAATTTCTATGTAAAGGGAAGTATGTTTTGGAACTTAATCTCTTGGATTAAAGTAGCAGGGAGATGATGCGTCTAAGTAAATGTCAGCTATGTCCATTTTCAAAAAATATATTGGCATAGAAAAGAGAAAGGTTCTTATTTTAGAATTTGAGTTAAAGTTTTTGAAAGTAGAAAGTTTATTTTATTTGTTTTAAAGTCCAGTGTGCAAAAAAAAAAAAAAAAACAATGTATCAATGACTTTAGATCAAACTATCATATTTTCATTCTCTAAGAGCAATCTTAGTTTTTCAAAGAGTTGACCTCTTATATTCTAATTAATTTTAACAGGCAATATTTTAAGTTAAAAATCAGACCCAAATATGCTTTCTCTAACTAAACACCTATATTTTGACAAATTTGTATTCTTGATCTTCAAAATGTGGAGTAAGAGGTTTGAAGTTTTGGCTCAACTTTTTACATATTTCATTATATTCATTGAACTGTTAAAATGGACTAAAATATTTTTGCCAATATTAGGAAACTCATTTATTCATAGATAATTTCATATGAAATATACTTTCAAATTTTTAAATAGTTTTACACTAACTGTATTTTTCAGATTTTGCTTAATAAATAATGTAAAAATTTGTATATCTTACAGTTAATTTTTTTTTACTCATTAGTTAAATAAATAATTTTAAATTATATTTTGTATGAAATTATCTTTGGATAAATTAGTTTCGTAATTGTTTGTAAAGAATTTTTAAACATTTTAATAACTCCATACATTTAATGAAATATGCAAAAAGTTGAATTGACATTAAGAGGTCAAAGCTTTTGGCCATTTTTCTAACTAAAACTATTGTAACCATATTAACCTTAGATCATTAAACTTAATGTAACCATAAGTTTAAGAATGTAACATAGAATTACAATAGATGCTGCTCTCATCAATAAAGACATGTTAGTTAAAGCAGGGGAGGGAATAGCCTACAAGTTTACATCTGTGTCACATGATATTTGGAGGTTAAATAGCACATTTATAAGTTAAAGTGTTGTACTTTTTACTCTCTATCTTTTTATTATTATGTATAGTTCATGTGCAATAAACACATTTTAAACTGCTATATTTTATGTTCACTCTGCAATTTTATTTTGAAAAAAAAAATTCTTGTGTAAATTAAAAGAATACTATGTATTGAGAGAGGTTTGATGCCAATTAAGCTGCATTAATTGGTTATTTATTTCAATGAAACAAATTATAATGCTGCCTTCTTAATTTCCTTATTTCATGGTATTACTTTATTTCTCTTAACTTATTTCTTTGATAATGAGATTTTGCTGTTAAACTATATTTCTTTATAATATATTAAATATTTTTGATAAATTTTTCTTTAAAATATTTCTATTTGCTTCAGTTTTTAAATGTTTATAAGAAAGGAGAGGCACTAAATTAAGTAAACCATTAAAAGAAATCAAAACTCAAATATGCTATAAAATTGCTTGTTTATAATTGATCAGGATGGATAAAAAGAAATAGTAGTTTAGTAGATAAAATGAAGTGTTCATAAAAAATAAATAACTTGTTTCCGAATGGTTGCAAAAAATCATGTTATAACAAACATTAACTTTATAAGTTCACTCGCGTATAAAAGTTTGAGTTCACTCATGTTTAAAAGTTTGTTTCATTTTTCTCATTACTTCAATATGTATGATTAGTTAATTACAAATAAAAACAGCATATTAATGAGTCGTGTGTCTATCATATCACTCTGAGCTAAACCTAGAACAGGAACACTAAAACTACAGTCTGTCTTAAAGTCTCATTTTCTCAACTTGATGAGCAAAAGAAACACTCAGAAATAGAATGTAAAAAGCAATTGAAAATTTTGTCTTAATTTTTTTTAATTTGTAACAAATTAAATTACTCCTAATTAATTTTGCTGATCCAAGAATAAAAAGTTAAACACATATTTATTTATAAAAGTGTCCATGTTCATGTTACTGCACTTTCTGATGTTATTCTCTTCATATTGAAAATAATAATTTTTTATGAGGTTGCCTGTGTTTTGAAATATATTTCAAAGATAATATTGGACAATATAAAATGTGAAAAATATTTAATCTTATTTGCTTTATGAGAACCTTTGTCACATACATAAGCACAAAAAATAAGTTATAAAATATATAAAAATAGTAAAAAAATTAATTTAAAAATTAAAAATAATATTAATTATAATGCAATCTTTAATGTACTAGCAGTCCCTTTTTTTTTTACAATAATTTTGAGACACCTAATTGTAACTCACAATTTTATTATATTGTTTGATTTTAGTTCTTTAGTAAAGTTATGACATACATGGCATCATCCACTTTATCTCTAGAAAAAATGCCCTCCTTGTTCCATAACTCCATCATTTACTTACTCTTTCAATTGAGATCTTCACCTACTATACATATTTATTGTATTTTTCCTCTTTTTATACAATAAATTTGGAATTTTTTACCTTTGATATACTGTTGTGGCTCAGTGGTTAAAACATTGAACTATCATTGTGAAGAATTGTAGTTTGAACCCTGTTGGCAAAGTAGTCAGTTGGGGAACTAGAATTGCAAATCTTATCGCCACTTCCTTGCCAGTGGTCACAAAGTTCAACCTCCATGACCCCTCCTCTACTGGGCCATATGGAATGCTGTGAGTTGCTATACTTATTACCTTTGATACATACAAGATACCATCTTTTTGGCTCTTGTGTAGTGGTTATCCGTGACATTCAAAAGTTAATAATATGGCTGTTTTTGCACACCCCTCCCCACACAGTTTGAGGTTCTTCTTTTTAGGGACTTCACTTAATAAATTAGAATATGAGTATTAAAAAAGAAACGACAATGCATAAAACTCAAACTATGTATCCAAGAACAAAAAGCATCTGTCCAAAGCATACAGTATTAAATAAAAAATGTGATTAATAAAGACCAACAAGCATTTAGTAGTTACTGTGATAGCATTTAAAGTGATCTATTATGTATTTCATATAAAGTTTGAGGCCTGCTCTTGTCTATGCTTTTTAATTTATGCCCAGAAAAAAAAGATGAGAGATGTAATAATTAATAGAAAGGTAAACAGTAAGAACAAAATTCTACAGTTTCTTTCTTATGCTGATGACAATGTTGAAAAGTTGGGACTCTTGGTGAAAGATACATACAGATGAGTGAGACTATAATAAAGAAAAGACCACAAGTTATTGAAAGTAAAACAATCTAATTGTTAGAGATAAATATAAATTCAATAATACTATGTGAGGAAGATTTTGAACAAATGAAACAACCTGTTAGGGCTCAATAATTATCATAAATAATGATATCTCAGTTGAGACAGTGTTAAAATTAGCAGCAAATAAGGCTTATTGATGTATTCAAACACTATTAATGTCTACTTTAGTCTCACTTAAAAGCAAAATTCTACTGTATAATATTTTTATCAAGCCTATATGAATGTAAATCCTAGACCATGGTAAAAAAAAAAAAAAAAAGATTAAGATTATTTGTTAATCTAAAAGTTTTGTACCTGTCAAAAATAGAAACTGGATAATTAGTTATGATTCATTAATAATGGAAAAATAAGGCATTGATATTGTCAGTGCTATAAAAATTTGGAAACTGAAGTGATGTGATCGTATTTATCTGATAAGAGCAAACAGCTATAAAAGGGGTCTTTAATTCAAAATCTAATGACCCTTAGCCTTTTGGAAGACCAAGGTGAAGCTGATTGGAGGATTAGAAAAAGAAGACTTCAAAAATATAAAAAATTGAGGTTTTAAGTTCAGGACCATGAACAATGGAGGACTGCTCTGAGGGAGGCTTGAGTCCTTATTTATGAAGTTTAAGGAGTATTCTAGTAACATAACCATATTATTACCATCATCAGTATCAAGACATAAAATGTAGATAAAACTAATGGGATACAAGATCCTTCGACTGAAAACCAGAATTAAGCACGTGAAAATTTTTTCAGAGATGGAAATATAGTCTTGCTAAGTGACAAAAAAAAGGAGTATGAAACAGACAACTAGAAGTATTTATTATAAAAAGAGACTAAAAAAACAAATTCTATCATTGTTTATTTTACCCTAATACTAATAGTCTCCCTCCCCAAAAAATGTGCTAAAATTTTTAGGAAATTTGATTTTGCAGTAGTCTTTCACTCATCTGGGAATTAAAATATTTGAACCTTAGAGATCCTCTTGGTGGCAAAAACAATAAGGAAATTTATAAGATATTTTCTTCTTTCTATTGCCTGCATCAAATGCATGCTCAAACTTTTACTTAAAGAATCTGAAAGATATGTAACGTCCCATATCCGGAATGGTCGATTTTCCGGACACTTTAACAATAAAAATAAACATTTCTTCATATTCCCCTCTCTTTAAAAAAAGAAAAAGGTCTTTTGACACGTTCTTTCCTTTCCTAGCTTCTAGAGATTTATGCATTGAACCCATAAATCAACAGAAAGGGGAACAGAAGATCTACCAAGTGAGTACTGTTAGTGAGGCTCTTTCTCTGGAAGGGGAGAGATTTGTTTTCAAAAGAGCGCAACTGAGTCCCCCCCCACCTTCTTACCTATGGTGCTGGCTAGTAAAATAGCCATTTCCTGAAAAATTTTTATTAGAGTGTTAGGGAAAGAAGAAATACTGTGAAAAAGGGTAAACACAGCAAATGTTAAAGTGGAGGGGGAATCACTTTCAGTCACACCAGAAAAAATAAAGAGAACCCAATCAGCATGCCATGCCTTTATGCTTGATTGATAGCCAATTATAGGAGAGAAAATAAGAATTTGTCACTTCCCCGCCCTCAACTTGAATGACAAGTAAAGAGGAAATGAATTTTTCTTCTCCACTCACCCACCTTAATGAATGACCGGAATTTCCAATTCTTGCTTGAATTGTTCTAATTCAAAATGGCGGAGAGAGCAATTACTATTTTCATAACTGTCAAATTTCTTTTCTTTTTTTATATATTTATTTTTATAATAGCAATAATTATTTTTTTCTAATATTTTGTTTTTTATTAATTAGATATCATTTTGATACTAAAACATTATTGCCCAAAAAATAATGTTTATTTTTTGCTTCTTAGATTCAGATCAATAAGCTTTGTTTGCCTTGGGGTTCTATCATACGGAAAAATCTAATATCCAGACTCACCTAAGTCCCACAGATTCCGAATACATGACTTTCCACTGTATTAACATGTTAAGCATCTTTCATTTCTAAATGTTGTCGGGGCTCTAATCAATGGTTTGAATTTTTCTGCTAAATTCATTAAATGTAACTTTGCCAGTTTATCTAGATTTTTTGCTATCATTCCATTTTTTAAAAAAACTTACATATCAATGAATGATTTTTTTTTCATCCCTCAGGAAATCTATTTTCTTTTAATCACTTCTCCTAATTGGTTGCATATATTGACTGATAATATTGTTCATAAATTTTAATTTTGTATTTTTTCATAGAAAAACAGTAATTAACTCTTTTGTAATTAATGTACTGTCTATTTAAATAACTAATAATAAAGTCAGCTGCTGCTCTGAAAGTAAATAGCTATCAATATAGACATTCAAAAAATATAGTAAATGCCTTGGTGAAGTAAATTATTTTAATTAGGTATACATTCTGCTACAGAATATCTCCATACTGAGACACGGTAAGATATTTTGGGATAATTTTCGTGCTGCAGTCACAAATCTGTATCTGAAAATCTGTAATAGAAATACCTAAGGATCAAAATAAAAAAAAATTATGTTTCATTATTAATGCCTTAAAAAATACATTGTGAAATGCACACGTATTTGATAAAAAGTCAAAACTTCAGTTCAAAATTTGAATGAAACTCTCATTTTCTCTGAACACCAGGAAATTTTTTCATTTTAACATATAAAAATCCTTTAAATTACTATAATGCAATAAAGTTAATACCTTTAAGTATCAACTAGACGTTTTAGAAAATATTCCCATGCAAGTATAGCTCAAGAGATTCAATATAATTAGGAGTTGTTTTAAAAGAAACTATTTACTGATATAGAGTCTGAGCACAAAGTCCTCTACTAATATAAGGCGCAAAAGTCTATTTCAGGGAATAATGAGTGTGACATTATTCCTTATGATAATACTCTCTAAAAATAAAAATAATTATGCCTTTAAATCATCTATTAGTATTTTTCAATCTAATTTTTTCGATGGACCAATTAAATATTTCAGTGTTTTTAATCTGATTTATTGGCAAAACTGTGGCACTTAAACTATTTTTATTCAGTTTGTTTATGATCTACCACATACTCTCTACAATAAAAAATTGTTTGAGCCTAAATATGTAACTAAATTTTTATATATACTAATATAAATTTTGCTATTGATTAACTGTGTTAACTATCAGAGAGATGAGTACGAGGGTTGCTATTTATATTTCTGGCCTTGGCAACAGTAAGTGTTGCTAGGCGACCGCAGACGATTTTAATCAAAAGTTTGATATTTTTAAATATAAATTCAGCAGACGATTTACCATTATAGCTTCATTTGTGTTGTTGACAGTAAATTGAAAAGTTCTTCTCTTTCAAAAAATGGAATTGAATCGTGAAAATTTTCGTGCCATTATTTTTCATAACTTTCGACGTGGATTGTCAAGACAAGAGTGCTTCGATTAACTTAATTCTTTATTCAGCGATAAAGCGCCATCCTACAGCACTGTAAAAAATCGGTATAACGAATTTGATCGTGGTCGATGTTCGATCCAGGACGAATCCCGTGCAGGTCGTCCAAAATCCGTTGTTGTGCCAGAAAAGATCGATGCTGTGCGTGAACTGATAAAGCAAGATCGTCATGTGACATACCGTGAGATAGAGGCGTCTTTGGACATTAGTATGACTAGCATCAATAAAATATTGCATGAACATTTGAGCGTAAAAAAAAAAAAAATTGCGTTGGATCCCGCATAATCTGACAAACGCTCAAAAAAAGGCTCGTGTCGATTGGTGCAAGGAAATGTTGGAAAAATACGTTTAAGGTACATCAAAGGCTGTGTATAACATCTACACAGATGACGAATCATGGATCTATGCATATGAGCCGGAAACAAAACAGCAATCAACTGTATGGGTCTTGCAAGACGAGGCAAAACCAACAAAAGTTGTTCGAGGAAGAAGCACATCGAAACAAATGATTGCCTGTTTCTTCGGCATTAACGGTCATGTGGCAACAGTGGCGTTAGAGCAGGTCAATTCTGATTGGTACACGACCATTTGTTATCCAGAAGTTATCGGAGAAATTCAAAAAAGCAGAAGAACAGGCGAATCATTCTTCATCATGACAATGCGAGCTCTCACACATCGACTCAAACAAAGGCATTTCTGACGGAGCGAAAGATCGAACTGATGGGTCATCCGCCGTACAGCCCTGATTTGGCACCCAATGACTTCTTCTTATTCCCACACATCAAAAATAAATTACATGGACAACGATTTTCGACCCCCGAAGAAGCGGTTGATGCATTCAAAACGCATGTTTTGGAGTTACCTCAATCGGACTGGAAAAAGTGCTTTGAAAATTGGTTCAAACGCATGCAAAAGTGTATTGATCATCATAAAGAATATTTTGAAAGACAATAAAACCAATTTCGATCCTACATATTTGTTTTTTCATTATTAGGCCAGAAATATAAATAGCAACCCTCGTATCATCATCAAATTTTCTATTTAAATGACGAAATAATGGAATCATATTATGTAACTATGTATAAGTAGTAAAAGAAACAAGTAAATAAGAAATAAATATAAAGGGAATCGTTCTGCTAATAAGTAAGGGAAAAGTATATTGTATTCAATATTGAATAAATAACACATTTATGGTAATAGTGATTGAGGACCGACACTGGTCCGCAGACCAGCTGTTGGTAAACAGTCATGCAAATACAGAATAATTATTACGTTCAAATTAAATCTTAACCGCAATTACTATTAAGAAGAATTTTTCTGGGCAAATTCTCTCCATTCCCTCCTTTTAATTAATTTTTGACTATTTATTGCAATTATTTGATAATTTAACATTTCGTGTAAGAATCATTAGTGCAAATACGAACTTTTTGTTGGCAAGTCAGGTTTTCAGATTTTAAGCAACAATATTAAAGACTAAATTCTTTTAAATAATATGTAAAACAATCCTGAGCCATGTTAACGACTATATCTCTTTTGCAGATATGTATATTTACATAGCTGCCAACTTTTTCTCTTTTGGCAAAATATTTTTCCGTTGATATTATTGATAATTATGAGAAGAAATGTTTCAGATTTCATCAACTCCCCCCAAATGATTACCTGACCCTAAAGATGTATATTTTAATCATCAAAACCATTTTACACCAAGAATAAAATATCAAAGCATAAATTTACTACAACTTTATAATAAGAAAATCCTCTCAGAAATCAGTGGAGAGTTGGAAGCTATATAAACTGCATACATTTATAAAGTTTTAGAAAAGTATGAAGAAGATCATCCAGCAATGGATTGATAATGGTTGGAAATGATGATAAATATATACAGTTGTCTCTGCCTAATGTGATCACATTGGGGCACAATGATTTTGGTAACATTAACGGATTGCAGCTACATCATGAGTTGAGAGCTGCCTGCACGCAGCATTAAGACTGACGTCTAGAATTAAATAGCTCTAAAAAAATAATAAGTAAATTAAATATTCCGCGATTTTTCCCATTCAGACACTCTGGCACCATGGATTCCAGTACTTTTTCCCTTGTAGACAGTCTGGCACCCATTCAACAGGGAAGTAGATGGTTTTAAGAATGATGGATGATGGTCAATAGCAACTTTTACTACATATATAATAAAATATACTTTTTATTGAATTCCTAGCAAGGACTAGGAGGGCCAAAATTTTAAGGTGGGTAAAACTTACCCTGGCTTTTATGTAGTTACACGTAGGTCAGGAATATAAGAATTTTTTTAAAAAGAATCAATGCAAGTCAAAAATTTTCCCTAAAATTGTAACTGGTTTAAAACTTGAAAACCAAAACTTTTTTTTCTTTCTCAATTTATATGATTTTCTACAGGCAACCATTTGAGAATAAAAGATATTGTTTATATTAATATAAAATATTAGTTGATAATTAAAAAATTAAGCCTCTTTTGATTTATCCAAATATTTTTAAATTTTAAGTAGATTTAGATTGAGGTCTACACCCCACTTGATACATTTATTAGGTATTTATACTGTGGCATAGATAGAGATGGGCAAGAGAGTTAACTATCCTCTGGAACAGCCTTGGGAAGTTACCAGATTCATGTTTCCTAATTACAAAAGGCATTTCTTTCTTTTTGGAAAAAGTTCGATTAAGAAATTTTGCTTTCTTAATTCTCTCAGGATTACTATTTAAAATTTTGATCAATTTCATTGAAAAATATGCTTTTAAAAAAGCTATCAATCAAGCATAGTTCACACAAAAAGGGCATGCATTTAAATCAGCCTGAAGAAAATTCTTATAAATGTGTTCACTAGTATGTAGATATGGGACATTTTTTTTAATTGCGTGAAATATATATAGTTTACAACAAAAATCCTATATATATGGGAAGTGCATTTTTAATTTTCATAGTATGATTTTTGTTCAGTATTATATTTTACTGTAAAATAATTCTGAAACATTTTTCTATGCATTTTAATTCCTTGCTTAGGTATTTTTTTGTTATTTAAACATATATTCTAAGTATTGTTTTTTAGTTATTTTACTTGCATTATAAGCTTTTAACATCAAAAGCATACCCAATAATTCTCTTTTAACTTAGTTAGAATCTCAAATTAAAGATTATCTAGAAAATTACAACCCTTTAAATCTTACATATTATGAGGCGGTGCAAAAAAAAAAGGAATTCATCAAAGGGTGTTCTTAACCCTAGCTACACCCATGCGCTTAAAATCAACAATTTTAACATACTGCTTTGAACTGTTTGAACAAGAAATTCAAGTGGAAATTGTATTTTAATTTATTGCATATTTCATTTTAAGTAAATGAAATATACAATAAATTAAATTGGGCAACACAAAAACGGACCTCTAAATTTGCATAGATTGTTTGTCTTGGTATGTATCTTATTTTAATGTTTGTATTAGCTGTGACCACTTGTCAGAAAAATACTTTTTTAAAGGAAGAATTCTTCTTCTAAATCACTCAAACTTTAAATAAACTTTAGATATTTTTGTGGTTGTATGAAATAGTGTGTAAACAAATTAGTTTCAAAATTACTTAAATTAAGCTCTTACTAAAATAAAATTAATATTATAATGTGAAGTATTATTCACAAAGAATATTAGAATATTGAAATTTGTAGTTTTATTAAAAATCCAAAAACAAATTAGCTTATGATATATATGACTGAGCTTCATGTTGCTTGCTAAAAACTGTTTACCAGAATACTACTGTGAAGCAAAATAAAAAAAAAATGGCATCAAAACTTTAAATAGTTGATCTGAAACAAATGAAAGTATTCTATGCTATGTGCTTAGGACAAACTTAAATTTTTATGCCTTTTTCAAGAAAAAATTATGTTCCTAAATAATGTCTCAGCAATAAAATATACAAAATTAAGCAATACACTTTAAGAACTATTTAATTAAATAGTTATTAAACGCATTGTTCCTTAATTGTATTGCATTAATATTAAATTTGATTATTCTCTACTTTAATACTTAAAGCTATCATATGAATTTATTTTGAAATAATTTCAATTTTTTCTCATTATTAAAAGAAACTCTTGTGAGTCTTATATATGTGAGTCTAAAATATTTTGATGTCATTCTTTCCAATTACAACCAAATTAGGAAATCGTAGAGAAAAATATTTTAACTGGCTCAACTACTGTTAAAAAAAAAATCTTATGTTGTGTCAGACTTTTAGGATTATTTCAGTTTAAATGAAACATGAGAATAAGACTCAATTTTGCTAACTTTTATTCAAAATACAGCTAATTCATTCATTGGCATAGATTTATTTTTGATATACAGTTAAAAAAATTTAGGAAAATAAGTTTTGTTGAGAGAAGTTGATATTAAAGATTTTCAATATTATAATATTTATGTGAAAATTGTAGGAAATAAAGGATATGTAAGTATATTAAAAAATATATCTGTAAATTTTAGAAACTTTAAATTTTTAATGACATATCTCTTTGATCTACATGGCATTCTCATGTTGGTTTGGTAATATATAATATTATCACTAGAGCTTGAGTAGTTTACATGCGTATATGTAAACATTTATAAAATAATAGATAAAAATTTACCATTTTAACAGAAAAATAAACTTATGTACTAACTCTAATTGAATTACTGACTAGGAACCTAGATCTCTAATCAACTTCTCCACAGAAAAGATAAATAATAAAAAGGTTATGTTATGCTTAGAAGAAACTCTCGCTCAAAGTTAAGTTTAAAATCTTATTATCCTAGATCTGCTGGTTTGATCTAAATGCCAATAAAGCAAAATTAATTATGGAAAATATGGTACCTAATATTTTCATGGATAAAGATTTGTCCAATTAGATTTGATCTTAATGTATGTGTTTGAACCAAATTTAAGACAAAATAAAAAGGAAAATGTAAAATATTTTAGGTACCATGTTTCAATATTACTTTATATTTTGAAAGTTAAAATGGTCATATCCATTGAAAAAAAATTATGTTCATACAGAAAAGTTTAGGGTTTTGTATTTGAATTTGTTAATTAATAATTTCAAATAAATTCAATTACATCAATTAAATAACATGTTTAAGCACTTTAAATAAATAAGAGTGTATTTAATGTGGGAAAATCCTATTGTTAGAACAAAACTTATTAGCATTTTCCTCTGACTGAACACTTAATGTAACATCTAATCAAATTAATTACCATGGGGAAAACTTTCTCGCTTAAGAGAATATCTTAGTTTATTCCATAATATTTCAAGAAGTTTTTGAAATAGTCTGTTTCCTCTGCCATCTTATTTTAGCCATCCCTGTGTCCGGTTTTTAGTTTACACAGCTCAATTTGTATCAGATATGCTTGAAATTTTGCATAGTTCTTCCAAAATATTTTTATTCAGTAATTCATTTAATAAAAGTACCATCTCTTTGAATTATAGAAATTGAAAGAAAAGATGCAGAACAAAATATAACTTTTATTGATCAATTTTGTTTTAACCCACTGACGGTTCTGCACGTAGAAAGTCGTATTTTAACCTGCAGTCTCCACTGCATAGCAAAACCGGTTTTCCAATGTTAATAGATAGGGGAGAAACTTTCTCCCAATTTTGCTCATTTCCTTAACCGCCAGTGGGTTAAAGCTCATCTTTAATTTCCTTGTCTTTTTAAAAAAACATATTTTTGTGATATCTCCATTCAATATAGACTTGCTTCACTATGATCAATATGTTCTATAAATCCACGCATAATACATCTTTTTTGAGCATTTTAACTGGAATTTGAAAATTAATTATTTTTGTGATCTTAACTTATAAATTTTCGCAATTTTCTTCATGAGTACTAGGTTGACTTCTTTGTGATTAAAATTTCGAAGTAACCTGAGATACAAGCAGTAACTTCTTCCATAGAAAATATAGCACACATGTAATTCATCATAATTTGTCTAAAGATTGCTTACATTTCTTGATTATACCTATGATTTAAATTTTGAATACTTCAGTTTCAAGATTTCACCTATATTCTTTGTATAAGTTTTCATGTTTTATTTAAATTAAATGATAAAGTTATTGCATAATTTTGTTACATACAGAACAATTATTCTGTCTACATTTTTAAGTTACACTGTGGTAGAAAATTATGGTATTTATCATTAATTGATTACTTACATTAGACAGATAAATTTTGTGCATAACACTCTTCTATTTTAAAACATTGTACATTGGAAAGACCCATATCCAGAATTCTAGGGATTTCAGAAAATCTGCAAAGTTGGTTTTTCAAGACAATTGGTCTTAACCCCTTAATGAACGGTTAATTTTCAAGAAAACGATCATAAAAGTGTCTTTTTTTTTTTTATCCCTAAAAATTATATGAAATTTTGTGTATGAACAATATATATATTCATTTTTAATTTTTGGTTTGTTTTTAGCTTGAAATTTTAAAAAATTTAATTTTTAGGAAGAGCCAACATTCAGTGTTACTATGACTTAATGTTGGTTTTCCAGCAATTAAGGAAAATTTTAAAAATATGTGTTTTGAAAATATCCTGGTACTGCTATCTGGTGTGTAAAATGAGAAATAAAATATTTTCCGGGCAAAAAAAAATGAATTAGTTTCTAGCCTGTCAATACCACGGGAGCGAGAAATAACGAATGAAATCTCAACCTGTCATTTTCACAGGAGCGAGAAGGAAGGGGTTAAAAAATAAATTTTATCTTGAGCACAAACCAGGTATATTCACAAAGAGCCTAACTAGATAACTTTGCTAAGATTACAAATAACATATCACAAATACACGCTTTTGATTAGCTGACTTTAGTGCTGGCATCTGGTTTAAAATTAACTAACTATTTATAATTTCCGTAAAAATATCCTGGTACTGCTACCTGGTGTGTAAAATGAGTAATAAAATAATTTCTAGGCAAAAAAAATTAATTAATTTCTAGCCTGTCAATACCACGGGAGCGAGAAATAACGAACGAAATCTCAACCCGTCATTTTCACGGGAGCAAGAAGGAAGGGGTTAACTTAAAAGATATCTTATCCAAAAATATATATTTCTTATTCGAAATTTTCTTATGCATAAGATAAAATTTTTAACAGATTGCAAATGCTATTTTTCACATTTAAAGTTAATTTTTTTTATTTTGAAAAAAAAAACTTTATTTTGATTCTAGAAGTGTCCGTGATATTGACATTTCTAGAGAACAGATGTCTATAGATTTAGACTTGATACTGTATATCCTCTGTTAGAATTCTTTCATCTAACTTTATGGTTTAAAAAAAATTTTATTTCCATGTGACCTTTCTCTAATTTCATGACTTTTTGATGAATGGTACATACAGCAGCACTTATAGACATTTATTATTAAATTAAGTATAATCTTGTTTAGATTTAAACTTTTCTTCCTCTTTTTATAGTCAAGGTGATGGGGTTAGTTTTCCTCAGAAAACTGTTGATGAAGTATCCAGTAGTCTATTGGATAATAGAACTTATATTGAAGATGAAAATGAACTGTCACAAGTTGTCTCTGGAAAATTATATGAATCTGGTAAGTTAATATAAATTTTTAAAATTAACTCCTACATAATAAAATGGCTTTAATTTTTTTTTAAATCAATAATATACCAATTTATCTTCTTAAATGTTTGTATTCCTGGGTTTGATTTTGGAGTTAGAGTTATGATCTGTCACATATACACAGCAGGACGCACATTAAATATGTTCTGGTTAAAAATATTTTTGCTGGTTGGAAAGTTTTGTAAGGGAATATCACCTTTGATGCTTACAATATAACCAAGATCAAAATTATGAGGTTTATTTTATAGATTTATTTGATCAGGTATTATTTTATAGATTCGATGCTTAATCATATGCTTGGAAGGTACTTCATACAAGTTACAATCTGTGATTGGAAGAGAAGGAAATTTATCGTGAGAAATTTATCGCAATTCATCTAAAATTTCTCTAACAGGCCGATTCCGATAAACTTCTTCTTTTATTCAGTTAAATTTTAGAATTATGGGATTGAATTCAGTTTTATTTCTTTTAAAATGAATCCTGGCTGTGCACAGCATTTATTGCATGCAAAAGTTTTCATCAAATATTTATTTTCTTTGTTAAACGTTTGACTTTAAAAAACCAGAATATCTATTTTTGGATCTCCTTTATTTTCTTTCTAGTTTAAGTGCAAAACTTTAACTTATTTTTGTTATTAAGGATTAGTTTTTGCTCTACGAGCTTATTTTGCTAACGTGACTGTTTTTTTTTTTTTTTTTTTTTTTTCTTAAAGGTATTTGTTACTGTTAAAGGACATGTTTTTACTAAAACTCTTAGCAAATATGTAGACTAATTCTCCTAGTACACTCCTCAAGATGTATAGTCAGACAATTTCAAATTCCATTTTCATAATCTCATACATATTGTGTGTTATAGAAATTTCAAATAAAGTAGCAGTAAAGATTTTAATTCCTTATCTATTTACAATAAGACCGTTAGACTACTGTGTCAAAAAGATTTTAGAGTTTTATAAATAAGCTATTTCAAACTTGTTATTAAAGGTTTCCTTTGGACAGAGAAAGAATTTTACTTCCTCCATGTTTATCTACTGTGAATTATATTCCAGAATTTCCTTATCCATTCAGTTAGCAGTTAATACTTTTGGAACAATTTTTGTTTCATTTTATTCGCTGAAATATATTCTATTGAACATTATAACCATTAGACACAGGAGTAATTGTTTGATATATATCATTTTGATGCATTAACTTTTTCATTTAAGTAAAACAAAATATGAAAATATACCAAACGAAATGTAGGTAAAATCTTGAAAGTGAAGTATTCAAGTTTTACTTCATAAGTATAATGGAACACATTTCAATAAATAAAATGAAACAAAATCAGCAAATCAATAATTTATAGTCCGACAAAATGTTCTCAGAGTTCTGTTAATCTAAAATTAACATTTCATTACTTACTCAAACTCTTGCTAATAAGACATTTATATGTTAACAAGACTGTTCTTATCAGCACTATTTTTTTCTTCCTAAGTACACACACGATAACTTTTTTTAAGCAGTCTGTTTGAGAAAAATGCAACTTCAAAGAAACGAGACTGAAAAAATCCCATAATAACTTCGACTCGAAATAATGAACTATTGAGGCAAACACAAAAGTATAAAATTCTAAATATTGAAAGTAATCCCAAAAGGCAAACACTTAAATAATCGTTCGCTAGAAAAAAATTTTGTTTTTTTTCTTCATTTTTTAAAACTTTAATTTCAATAGCGAATTCCCAATTTGTAACAGAAGAATTATTTAATCAGTATTATATATTGCCCCCTATCTTTATTTCGCTACAATAAGATAGAATTTTAATATGATATTAAGACATGTGGAAATCACCTCGTTTGATCCCATCGTAAATCTGTATTTCAATCTTTTTTTCTTTTTTTTTGCGGTTAATGCAGTTGATTTTCTCATGGTTTTTAAAATTCCAATATTATGATAACTCTCAGCAGTCAAGTCCCATACTTAATTTTGATGCGACAACACTGTTTTTACAATTTACTTTTTCACAGTTGTTACTTCTAATATACGCATGGCTTTTTAAATCCTGATATTTTTATACGATATTATTAAGAAACGAGAAGTTCTAATTGCATATTTATTTGGGTAATTACTTTTAGACACGATTGATTTGCACTAAATTCATGCAGTTATCGCTGTTCATTTTTACAGGATTTTTGAAAATCCTGATATTAATTACAATGATACTGGAGATACAAATCCTACACTTTAATATTTTGTTATTTGATGTGATAATTCTATCGTTTTTTATTTATCAATTTTTTGACAGTTATCACTATAGCTTTATCACTATATTTTTTAAAATCTCAATATTTTTAGTATGATATTAATTACAACACTTGAATTTAAAAACATAAATTTAATTAACCTTTTTTGACGCATGCAATTTATGTGATTTTGTTCTGAATTCACATGGTTTTATCATTAATCTATTTTCAGTTATTGCAATAGATTTCATGAATTTTAAAATCTTTATTAATTTTGTTTTCGTGCAATGCAAAGTGTGAAAAAGAAGGCATATGTATTTTTTTAAATAATGTTATTTTTTTACACAAAAATCAGTTTTAATTATTAATATATTAAAATTTTGAACTTTAAAATGTCGATATTTTTAATACGCTATTAATTACACCACAGGAATCTCAAAAGATACATTTACATACCTGCCAACTTTCAATCCTTTCGAGGATGATTTTCCCCAGTGGTAGTAAAATAGAATTTAAATTACAATTTTAGGCAGAAACATGTGCTGTATTTTGAGGAAGCTTATGTGGATTACCACGATGGTATTACATATTAGTATATATGCTTAATTTTTTTAAAAATAGTGGTTTTCAAAAAGATTATAAATTAGGTTTATAAATGCAAGGAATACATAGAAAGCAATACATTTTAATACCACTTAAAATGTAGAAATAAAATCTTCCGCCAAATGCGGAAGAGTTGGCAGGTATGCATTTAATTAACATCTTTTTGAAGCGTCCAATTTGCATGATTTAGATGTAAATACATATGGTTTTATCATCAACCAATTTTCAGTTATTGCCATAAATTTCAAAAATTTTAAAATGTTTTTTTTATGTGTTCCTCTGTGCAAAAAATAAGAAATATTTATCTTTTTTTAAAAATGTTACTTTTTTCCATAAAAATTAGTTTTTTTTTATCTTCTACGTGCAAAAAGAAAAAAAATCAAGTGTTAAAAAATACTACACATCGAAAAAAAAATCCTTTTACTTTCTTCTTACAGCAATCATATGTCTGTATAATTCTTCGTAGGTTAACATGGAGAAAGTAAAATCATTTTTCTGTCTGAAGGGAACCCTTAAATTTCAGCTTTTGAACCCTAACAAATATAGGGATTAACTCCACTAATGTTTAGGAATCCAATTCCAAAATAAATGTTCTCTTTCCCATTCCTGAATATCTCCTAATGGTGCTCATACATTCAGCTAGCTATGTATGCAATTTAGGTTTACCATAAGTTTTTTTTTTTTTTTTTACCTAAAATAGTTGAAATTTTCTTTTCAACAAAACTAATAAAACATTTCTTTCAGCATCAAGATCCAGTATTGCATCTGACATAAAACTTCTTGCTCAGTAGCTCTCAAAATATGTTTCTTTTGCTTCTACCTGACTATACAAGTTTCTTTGTGTGCCTTTTGTGTTACTTCTTTTTCATTAACTTTTTTATGTGTAACTGTTTATGTACATTTTCAAAACAAATTATTGTGATCTTAAAACTGAGTTTGATATTAATTTTTTCAAGAGAAGATTATATCACACAAACAATGCAAGAAAAATTTTTACTTTTGGTTGCATTTAATAATTAAGTAATGTATTTTTTTTTTAAGCATTTAAAAGGAATAAGCTCTCCTTATATTTTTTAGTGTGTGTGCTCTATTAAGTTACGGAAAAAGTACAAATTTTTGATGCTTGTTTTCTAAAAAATAGTTTTTAGCTTTGAATATATTTTAAGTTTCTTTTCCTATTCAAGAGAACAGATTAATAAATTTTTGAATACTTTTGAACTAATTAACTTCTTATTGAATACTTTTGAACTCAGTAATAACAAAATTGAAAGTTCCCAATTGTCTTTAAAAGCTTAGTTTTGCAGTTATCTTCTTCAAAAAATATTTAAAAAAAGGATTCATCAAAATATTTTAAAAGTGCATAATAATATAAAGGTACTTGTATGTAAAACATAAAAATTTAAAAACATAGGGATGAATATTTATTTATAATTTTTAGTTATACCCAATCATTCAATGTTTCTTCTCCCTATAACTAGATTAAAAAAAATATGTAAAAATAAGAGTATGTGTTCTATAGGTAATATTTAATTTATACTATAGTCTGACCAAAAAAAAAAAAAAAAAAAACTTGCACTGACACTTATACACCATTTGCAATGACTGGTTGATTTAATTGAAATAAGACATCACGTGAAAGTCTACTGCATTAGTGTAATTAGGTAGATGTTACAATGGACTTGATTGCTGTTTTTTTTTTTTTTTTTCTCCAAAGAAAAAAATGTAATGTATAAATATAGATTATAAAACTCAATAATTTATGTTTTCTGTTGTAATTTAGAAATGAATCTATCCTATTTATGTATTTTTTTGGCTACAATAATACAATATGAAGTCCTCTATTCCGACATTGGTTTCCTTAAAGAGACAATAATTAAATTTTAAAGAAAAAAGAAATAAAATTATAAAGGATAGGAGCAAATTCTAATTTAGTAAAGGCAGTGAAAAGTCTGTTTTTATAAATACTGCTTTAATATCTGACAAGGGCAATAAAAAGCTGTTAAACAAACAAGAGCATCTAAGGAAAAAGAAAGCAAACTTTGAAAGAGCAATTAACTATAAATATTTATGCAGTCAAATGTTGCAAACATGCCTGTTTTCTGCCATTCCTCAGAATTCAGCCTTTTTCCCTTGATTTCTATCATAAGACTTAATTAATAATTCTAAATTTGCAATAATTTGATATGCTGAACTTGAGCAATTTGAATTTCAGAATATTAATTAAACTTTCTTTTATATAAATTTATAAGAGGGAGTCGAGGGTCTTATTAGTATCAGTAGAGTCTCATTAATATTTTTAGATGATGAAATCAAATCTTGTATAAGTGAGATTAGTTTCAAAAACTCGAATTGATCTCTTTGTACAATTTATTTCAAATGATTTTAATCTAATTAACTGTTCAGTTAATGCAGAGTTTTTCAAATAGTGAACTTATCGGCCATTCACTAGTGATTTAAAAACCATTTTGTTGCATTCAAAATCATTAAAATAGTTAGAACTAAAAATATTATGTTCTGGTTAAAATATATTAAATCAGATTACAATTGCAAACAGAATGTTAAACCTTCAGAATATTTTTAGTAACAAATAATATCTATTGAGAATTCAAGAAATTGCCAATAATGTTAAAAAATATTTTTATAAAATTTATATTTTACTTAAAATAATGATTCTTTTAAAATGTAATTGTTATTGTAGTTTCATTAATAATTTTTAGAAAATATGGTCTGATGTTGTTGTACAAAGTTCACTCCTGATCTTGCATCTGTGTGAGTCTTATTATTTTGAAAGCAATGATTGCTTCAAAAATTAAACAAGTCACAACCGATAAAAAAAATGGCTTCAAAACAACTTTTCTAGAAAGTAATTGTTTTGTTTCAGAAAAGATCGATTTTTAACTAAAGAGTAGCGGTTCAAAGTACTAATATAAATATTGCTAACCAAATTAAATTAAGTGGATTCAAGAGTCCAATTGAAGTATTTTTTGAAAATAATTTCTTATACACATTTAATTAAAGTTATTGATTTTTATTTCAAAATAATCTGAAGCTAAATATTTTATTTTTAAAATTTAAAGTTCTTGAGAGTGCCTGTGTTGGATAAGTTATTGTTAGATCAGTGTTTCAAACCTAAAATAATAACACTTAAAACATTATTAACTTCACTAAGATTCTTTTAATTAAAAAGAACTTTTAAAAAAAATAAAGCTGCTTATATATGCTTCTGCTATTAAAACCAAATAACTTTTAACTCATTTGTTTTTAATAAATTAAGTTTGTTTTTTCCAAATTATTATTTATTTATTTTTTTTAATTACAAGTATAAAAAAGTTTACTAACTCTTATTTTGTTGTTGTGAAGTTCTACTTTCTTTATTTTTCTTAGATTCTTCAATATGACTTATTTCATTTTTGGAATGGTTGCACAAAAAATTTTTTTTAAATAAATGCAGTCTAAATTAATAAAAGCTGTGCTTCTTATGCATATTATGACCTAATTTTTCTATGTCATATTTAATATGCTGATTGAAAAAATATGTAGTTAGCAGACTTTTAAGGTCATAATTAATGAAAAACGTATCTATAATTATTATTATTATTTTGGTGAGAAAGTTATGAATTTAAAAAATTTTAAGTCAATTATACTGATTTCCTATCTTTATATTTTTGTTAAAGTTATTTATGTAATAACATATTAGCTATTGAGTCATTATTTTTAACTAATAATAGCAATATTTTTAAAGAGTTGATGAGCAACTCCTAGATATATGTGATCTGTGGTAAAACTTTGTATTATCTTTGATGGATGGTGTTTTCTAAAACAGAAGGTGTTGAATATTGTGTCACTCTATTTGGCACTATACATTGATTCTTATGTGTACAATACTAGAGTTGATTTTACAAAATAATTAACAATGAATATTGAAACAGCTTTACAAACAAGTTACATGACTAGAATATCAAATGTAATATCTACTAAAATTTAAAAATCCAACAATAAATTTAAGTAAAGTTGTTAAAACAGAGATTTATTTCAAAATAAGACAACCAACGTGATTTCCATTTCTTTTTTTAAAAAATTTTGTTGTAGAAAAAAAAGTATTTGCTTGGAACTTATCAGAATTAAATAAATGAAAAAGTATGTTATTTTTAATCATACAAATTTTTAATTTGTATGATTAGATTATGATTTGTATGATTACGGGATAAGCAACCTTTCTAACTGATTAAGGAGTATGTCTGGTTTTATCAGGTTTATGTAATTAGTTTTACATTGAAAACACCATCCATAAGTTTTAATTTTATCTAATGTTTCTTTCAGTTATTTAAAGTAATCAATTGAACTTTTCTATCATTTACAAAATCCTTGTTTATTAGTTTTTAAAGGCTTATGCATGTTCTTGCGTATATATGTGCATAAGACTTTAATGATATATAATAATATGTTGGTTTTATACCTATAAGTTCTAGCCTTTATATAAATCTTAGTGTATTAAGTTAGTTGATTATTTCATAAATTCTGAAACCAGGATAAACCAGGTACAGATCTGTAGGAGGGAGATCACCATTTTTAAACTCTCTTTGTTCATCTACTATTCTTCAAATTACTTTTAAATTACTAGTTTACTTTAATTGGTCTACACAACTGGATCATAGTGGATCAGAATTATTTTTGAGCACTTTTTTTAGCTTTGCTTTAAAAGTATTTTTTCGCGAAAAAAAATAAGTTAAGACTCAAAATTTGTAAATTCTCGCTTTCGAAATAAGGAATAAAATGAAATTTATTTTTCTCCAAAACAAATTCTTACAAGCAAAATATATTGTCTCTTAAAAACATCATCAAATGTCCAAATGCCTAATTTAAAGCAGTTCAATCTAAGTTTAGATATATTTTTCAAGTTATATTATAAATTTTGATATTATCTTATAATTTCGTTTCACATTAAACTTAATGCTAACAGTACTAGTGCAGTTATGTCTTGCATACTGCTTTACTTTGGAAATTAGAAATTAATATTTAAATTGAATACATTACAGAACTACTTGTGCATTACCTCATTCACGCCCAAAGCTTTTTCATTACTTTATGTATTTGAGAAATAAAACATCCTAAGTGTATAATAAATAGTCAGATAGTCAGTTTTTCTCAAAATGAATGAAGTAAGAGGCAAATGTAATTGACCACTGTTTGTTACTTTAAAAAAAAAATTTCTTATGAGTTAAAATTTTTAGTTTGGTCCAATTTCTTCAGTTGCCAACAAAATATATTATTTTTTCAGAAATAATATGTTATTATTAAAACATATTTTAATTATTTTTCAAATCAATGAGTAATATTTCTTTGTAAAAGTTGTGATTATAAATAACATAAGAAAAGCATTTATATATATATTTAATATATATTAAACTTTCCTTCCTAAAATCAGTACCTGGATCTGCCTCTAAGATCTTATTAAATTGCATGTGTCAAGTAAAATCTGTGAAAATTTGAAAAGGTAATATATAAAAGCTTGTAGTATTGAACCATTTGATGACTGCATAGTTGCTACACTTCCAAATATAATTACAATAATATGCTGTGATATCTTCACTTGCAATTGCCTTAGCATGTTTAGTCTCATCTAAAAAAGTATTTGAGAATTAATGCTCATATAAAGCTTGTTCTTTATCGTATACATAACTACACAAATAACTCTTTTATACATCAACATTTTTATATACTTTATTCTCATTTTATGTCTTTAATTTCTTAACTCTTACATCTTGAATGTTTAAAATAAATAGATGCAGGTCTAAAGTTAATATTCATTAATGTCTAATTTTAAAAGCATTACACATGATACTGAATTCTGATTTTGTTTTTTAATATTGTATTGTAATGAAATGCTTATTGTGTACAAATATACAAAATACATTAAAGCATATTTCAATATTTCTACTGTTATGCAAAAAATATCTGAAAGCTCTGTTGATTGCTGTTTCATAATTCCTAACTTTGAGGCTATATAATTTTTGTTATTTAACAAGTGAACTTGCTTTAAAGTGCTACATTGTATATATAGTTTTGTGACATTGCTTATTAATCTGATTGCTGTTAATGTTTTTTTGTTTTTTTTTTTAAATTAACTTTTCCAAATTACCCAATGATTTTAAAGAAATTTCATTTATTCTAATATTAGTTGTTAGCAATGTATTTTTAACTTTCAGATAGAAATTATTCATTTCTTTTAGTTACCAAACATTATTTACTCTTGATAACAACCTTTTTTTTTTCTTTTTCATAATACCTAATTGTATAGATTATTTAAAATCATCTTAAAAATTTTGAAATGTCATTTCTAATATTTAGATAAGTACAAAAAAGGCAAATAATTAAATATTTTTTAATCTATATACATTTTTTTATATTAAGTTAAAATGTTGTTTATTAACAATACATTTTATAAAAGTATTTAAGAGTAACATATCTATACATCTCAGGCTTACTTTGCAATTCTCCTGAATGTTTAGGCCACATTTTGCCCCATTGAGCAATATTTCTCAGTGAATATAAAATAAAATACATTTTGTGTTTAAAATCTTGTTAACATACACTAAGACTTTTATATCGAAACAAAATTTTGCTATAAAATTATTTTGAAAATTGATACTCTTCCTTTGTACCTAAATGGTTGTCTGATTTGGTTTTTTTATTTGCAATGATTGTCTGATTTATTAAAGATTAATTATAAAACGCAAATATCAGCAATGCAGAATAGGCTATATTAATAATACATAGGAATAAGCAGGAGTGTAATTAATGCATTTCATTGCTATTCATTAATATTATTCTTAAATATTAACTAGGAAACAGAGAAAAAAATTACTTAGAACTCTTTATTGTACTTTCAAAACTGCATTTCTTACTTTCACATAAAAATTTTTAGATTTATCCAACCATGCAAACAAAAAGCTTAGTTTTGATATGTTTAATAGTTTGTCATGAATGAGAAAGTTTAATTATTACTTAAATAAAATTATAACTTTAGAAATAATTGAAAGTTATCAAGCTATAAATAATTGAACTTTCCCTGTGATCAGTGACTATAATTTTACTGACAGTCTTAGATTCAACTTTAATCTAATAGTTCATAGGGCTCTTACAACTTTCTTGTGGCCTGACTGATTTTTTTGTTTGTTTGTTTGTTTGTTTGTTTTTTTTTTTTTTTTTAATTTTTGCTGTTCATCTTGTTAAAATATCAATTGTTATTCTACTAATATGGAATATAACAAATTTATTATAATTACAGAATCCAGGTGAAATAACTTCACGCTGGCCGACTTGTGTGTAATTACATTCTATGTTATAGTATTATAAAACTTGCAATTTCAATTAGGTATCAACTTCAGATTTTGTTTTCTTGAAAACACAATTTGCCTTGAGACAACAAATGTTTGCCTCTCAGTTGGGTATTCTTCACAACCTATGAAAGAATGAATTCTCAACCCATCTGTAATAATTAATTTCCTTCAGCAATAAACTTCATTTCATAATATATTTAGGAACTTCACGAAAATAATTTTATCTGAAAAAGTTCTTGTAAAAACTTTTTTCGAAAATCTTTAAAACAATTTTTTTTTAAAGTAATAATTTCTCCCTACATTTTTGTTGCAAATATGTTTACTTTTCCCTAAGAAAGTAACAAAATTATAAGTAGAAGTACTACATTTCAAAAGTAACTAAAAAAAATAGTTTTTTTTACTTTTGTTACTAAAGTATTGCCATGTTGATTGCTTACTTGGTTGCAAAATGTGAAATATGTGTATTCAATTCTAATTTCTTTTTATGATTTGGACTTTTTTCATAGAATTTTTTATAAATTATAATTTAAAACAGTTTTAAATCAAACAATTGTTTAGATTCCAAGGTTTTAAAAGTTTTAGCAAATCAGTGATTAGTCTATCATTAATATACACACAGAAAAATACTGATTAACTATGGAATTGAGTGGATCAACAACCACAGTGAAATAAATTCTGTTGATAATTCACAAAATGTTAAAAAAAATGTAACTTGTATTTGTTTTATTAGTTTTTAAAAGTATCTTTGAAATAAGTATTTTTTTGAGGATGTTTTGTCAATAGAAGAAAGGAATTTATCACCAAAAATATTTAGGAATAAACATTGGGTTATCCATCTAGGAACAAAATCATACTCAGGCAAGATATTATGGGACAGAAATTCGTTCTGATCATGCTCAAATAAAATATCATGTAGAATCGTACCTGGACAAAATTGTAAAGGATAGAATCACGCCTTCAAAAATTTGGAACAAAATCTTACCTTTACAAAATTAAAGACAAAATCTCACTTGGACTGAATCTCTTTCTAACAAAATAATAGTTAATTTTCAAAAATTGTATTTATTTTAGAATTTCGTACACTCAAGGTTGTGTCAAAAAATCACATTACAGAAAAACTGCAATGAAGATAATGGGAGATTTATTGTATATTACTTAAAAGAAACCTGAGATATTCATTTATTAATGCAAAATTGAGATAAAACAGAGCATCAGCAAATCTTACCATAATTAGATTTGTGTTTTTTTTTTCTGCATGTTCTCTTCTTGGGGAATATTGCCAATCCTGCCCATTGCATATTGATGTATGTAACATCTTTATGTGTCAATCTTTTTTTACCGTAATTCCGATATCATGTCACCTCACTTTTTGTTTAAATTCAAAAGAACTCATTGGAAATTTAAACAAATCTAATTTAACTTATTTGATGGGTGTGTCAAAATATGTTTGCTCCTTTTTTTTACTCTATTACAATTTTATATTTACTCATTGCCTATGTCACATCAACTATTTTCTCTTAAACAGCAAATTATTCTTATTGCTTATGAATACTAAAGCTATTTATTCCCGTTTTAAAACAATCTCTATGCTTGTAAGCCAAGGCATCTGTTGAGCGTGTGTACTATGTTTTGATTTAATTTTTATTTCATTTTCGTAGATATCTTTCTTCTACTATAAAATAATGCTTTATTAAAAGTTTATATGTCTCTTGGTTATTTATTAGGATTGCTACATTATTTATTTTTTTAAAGATGTATGTCTCAACAAAGATTAAATTATAGCATAACTTGTGAACAGTACTCAATATTATTTGAAAGTTAAGAATATTAAATGTTCCAAATGTGTGAGAGAGATTTACCTAATTTGAACTTTCATATAAATTGAATCATTATAATTTAAATTTTCTTTAAATGTCTAAATTTTAAATTTAGCTAATATAATTTTCCACATTGAAATGACGTAAATGTGTGGAGCTTGAACTCCTTTTAAGATAAATCGCACCACACAATGCTTTAAAAATTTTGTTATTCAATTACAAAAATTAATTATCTTATACAGGAAACTTGTTCAAATCAATGGCAGGCTAATATTAATTTTTAATATGCTATTTTTCTGGTTTCAAATTGTGTTTCTGAAAACTCATTTATATTTCAAAAATAAGTAAACTAGAAATACATTCTGAAGCTATTTCATTCATGATATTATTTCTCTAGCATTGTAACTGAAAAATCCATTATTTATCCAAATAAGGTCATTCCTATGAAGTTCTTAACATCTTTTAGTTTACAATTTTTATTTTTAATGCTCAAATAAAGCAATATTTTACTACCTATTCTAACTCATATATTCATAAATTTAGTTGTAATTAATGATTTTGTGCTTTTTCAGACTGCTCATATATTTCTTTTTTTTTTTTTTTTTTTTTTACTTTAATATTTTATGATAACATTATTTCAAGAATTTTAAATTTTTACTCATATTAGAGATTTCAATAAAAATTTATCTTGCTATTGATATTTTCAGTCTTTACTCTTATGTATTTTATCTCTAAAATGTAGCCATGAGATATTTAAATACATGCTTATTTTGACAGTTTAAATCACTATGCATAATGTATTGAAAAATATAATTGTGTTCTTTAAATAGGAAGGAAAATTGTGTAAATGTTTGATCCAAACAACTTCAATGCAGCAGTGGATAAACGAATTATTCTACTATTCAATGGTGATGATGTGGTGAATTAGAAGGTCAAGGATTATGCAACTTGTCTGATTTTGTGAAGTTTGTTGTTTTTGGATGAATATAATTTATAAAAAAACAATTGTTGACTAAGCAGAACTTTTATTTAGGCTTTAACAGTGCAACTGGAAGTAAAAAACCTTCCTCAATAACTGAAAAAAAATTAATACCGTTTATCTCACTTTAAAAAAAATAACTAATATTTTTAATTCTAACTAATTACATTTTTCTAACTTGCTGAATTGCATCGTTTGCTTTTAATAATATGAAAAGTATTAACACAAATTGTCACTGTGATTGGAAATATGACTTAAATGTATGAGTGTAATTGTAGAACATTTGTAAAAAAGCACTATGTAAATAATGCTAATATTTAAGACTTTCACTTATACATGAAATAAAGTATAAACATGATACTTACATATAGTTGATTTATAGGATAATTTTAAAATGAAAATTTTTTTAATATTGGATTTTGTATTTTTGGTTTGCTACTTTTTATATGTTTTTATAACTTGTTCATTTTTTAAAAATTTATTTAGGAACAAATTTATTTTTGTAACTTATTTACATCCTGTGTTCAGAATTACTTTGTTTGACATTAAATGATTTTTTTATTAAAGTATATCAAATAAAGGATTTTTTTATTTGTATAATTCCCAAAAAATGTAAGCAAAGAAATAATAAAATATGTTTCAGTAATTAAATCTTCAATATTGGTATTGAACAATTTCAACTGATTTTTAATTCTTTTTTCATTATTTAAAATGTTACTTTAAGGTGAAAAAGAATAAAGAAATATCCATACAAAACAACATGTATACACAAATGTGCATAGTCTACTTTTCCTGACTCTACTTTTTAAAGCCATTGTTTGAATAACACATAAATTTTGATTTTGCTCAAACAAAGTGTTGCCAGATATGTTTTAAGGCGAAGATGATACATGGTTATACTTGTACTTTGTTACTTTTAGATTTTTGTACTTTCTTTAATTCAATCAATGTAACAGTTAGTGTATGCGTTCTTTTATATGTACAGCTCTTTATTCCTTTTTCACCTTAAAGTTGTATTGACAGTTGGTATATAACATCTTTATTACCTTGGTCCACGTATGTGAACCTTCATTTCTTAGCTTCTAAAAACAGGCTATAAAAAAATTCATAGTTTTACCCTCACTGAAGCATTCTTGGACGTTTAAGTTTTCTGGAGATTCCTATCTATGCAGAACATGCAAGTTATTTTGGTAAGAACAGAGCCTCATAAGTGAATTTTGAAAAATGACTCTAAAACTTTAGTAAATTTCAATATTTTGTCATTTTATTATTCTGAAGGAAAAAAAAAATTTCTCTCGACTTAGTAGTTCTGTGATCTGTATGAAGTTTTTAAATTTATTTTTACCTAATATTCGAAAATAATACAGTCAAGAAGAACATGCAGGTTTGTAGTGTAACTACCACTATAAATATTAAATACCAATTCACTGGTATATAGGACATGTTAACTTGATTCATTCAAGAGGTACCTTTTGATAGATGAAGGTTGACATGGTCGATTTATAATTAAATCCCTTCATTGGTCACCCGGACGTGATAAAAACTTGCCAATATTGATGAATGATCCACATTAAACAGTTGATTTGCTTTAAAAAAAAATACTGCTCAAAAAACAATCCGGTGAAGTAAATAAAGTCTCCTGGTCAATAAACAAAAAATGAAGGAATTTAATTATAAATCGACCATGTCAACCTTCATCTATAAAAAGGTACCTCTTGATAGAATCAAGTTAACATGTCTTATACTAGTGAATTGGTATTTAATATTTATAGTAGTAGTTATGCCACAGGTTCATGTATATGTACCTTGGTACATAATGCATGCCTGCCAACTACTACGCTTTTTGCAAAATATTTTTTATAGTGGTAGTTGTGTGTGGTGGTGAGGAAAATAAGTTTAAATGATTAAAAAGATAATACATTGAAACAAAAACTTAGCTACCACTAGAATAAATTTTTTTCAAAAACTTTAGAAACTTGGCAGCTGTATGTATTGCAAAATTTATGACTGTGTAGTAGTGAAGTGAAATCTCATAATATTATGAGTATTTAATTTTGTATTTAGTAATATTTTTTTTGTATTTCAATTAACTGTTTTATGTTAAGGTAAATACATACATTAAATAACTTTAATTTTTTGTATTTTTTTCCATAATTTTGAAATATTACCCACAAGAATTAAATATTTTTTTATAATTAATGTTAGATTATTTTTTATAATTATTTATTTGTCATGGTTTGCATAATTAAGATAACTTTGAAACTGAGATCTAATGCAGTACTGCAATGTACTTAGTTAAATTTTCCTGTTTTTTTTTTTTTTTTTTTAAATTTTTTAAATATTTATTCAATTATAATATTTTAATAGACCATAACATAACAATATGCATGTTTGTTCCTACTTTAAGTGTAATTTAACTTCTGAAATATTTACATTCTTTTACTTAGTTAAAACCTGAGGTTCACGTACGTGGACCAAAAATTATTAGCCCCCAGGCAGTATGATTCATACGAACACATACCCGGAATCATACTTATGGCAGTAAAATAGAAATTCAGAACTGTAGACTATTTTTTTGCTATATTCCTTTATACCTCAGTAGTGAGGAGGTTCAACTCAATTTGAATCTTTTTTAGCATGATTTAATAGCATAGTTTTGTATATTTATAAAAAAAAATAATAGTAAATAAAAAAAAAACGGGGGCTAAAATGATCCTGGGCTATTATTTTGCATTAGACTTTTATGTATTGACCACTGCTTATGCTACTTCAAAATTTTCTACAATTGATTTTTTTCCTTTTTACACAATCCCACATAGTGTATAGTGCGTTAACATCATTACATGACTTAACCTGATTACATAACTTAAAGTATCGTCTGCACTAATTAATTAGCATATTTGAGGTCATCCCGCAAATATTTCATATTGAGGCCTAGAACATGAGGATCCTCATTAATTTAAAAGTTATTCAGGGTGATCTGCTATTATTTATTTATTTTTGCTCACTCATTAATTCTATTTCAAGGAATGAAAATATATATAAGTTTTTTTTTTCTAAATGCATTTTTAAAAAATTATGTATAATAAAAAAAAAAAAATTTGATTTTTTTTTAACTTTTCATACCTATATTTTTCTAATATGTACTAGTATTTACTTCTGTAAGTAAATGTTATTGAATTGATTTGATGGGAATTATGTTTCATTTTATGAAAATAGTACAAAATCTGATGAAATTATGGCAAAAAAATATATGTTTAATAAAATAGTAGCATGAATAAAATTAGTCTAGGCTTATAATTATTGATATGATCGGTTTGCCCACAGTGCCCTAAATGTGAACAAGTTTTTACAGACTTGATTCGTTTTTAACTATTACCCGAAAAATTATGAGAAAATCAGATCCATCATAATGTACTTTATTTATTATTTAGCAGTATAATTCCTTGATATGAAATTCCCTTGAAATCTAAAAGAAAAATATTTGCACTATGTGCATTAATGTGCTACTTTTTAATATTTGTATGCATTTAGTGCAATCCGATATTTCAAATTCGATAGTAGGTTTTTAAAAGTTATGTGATAATGAAGTAAAAGCGTTTAGAACACTTAAAAAAATCTGAATCAAAACTTTAAGGTTAATTAAATTCTATAAAATGAGAGATTAGTTATGAATTTTGCTTTATTATGTGTTCTGTTTCGAAATATGGTTGCGATTTTTATGGCCTTTCCCGGTAATCTATCGAAAAACTCTAAATGTTGCTTTCCTCAAATTTATTGCTTCCAAATTTCAAGAAAAAATGTCAAGTTATGTTACATCACTAATTTTTTTGCTGATAAATCAAAATTAGTTCAGCAAGGTTGAGAGGCTGTTAAAACTATTCATGTAGGTTTGTAGCATTTTAAATAATTATAAATGTAGAAACAAGCAAGGTGAAATACAAATTATTTTTAAGTCCATATAAAAAATAATAACGCATAGCTTTCACTTTTTGAGTTTTTTTAAGCAAATTTTAAAACGAAATTCATAAAGTCAAACTGTAAGTTGCTGTTTTTTTTTTTTTTTTTTTGCGCTTAGTAAAGTTTTTACAATAATTATTACATACGTTTTTTAAACCTTTAAAAAAAAATGCCATGTTGGAAGTTAATGGAAATGTGAAAAAATATCGAATTTTCTGATTACTCATTAAAGAAAAAACGAAAACACATATGATTTCCTAACCTAGTACTACAACGTAAAATATTCAATGCAAAATTACCCTGGGAAACAAATTTTTTGTTGCACTTATACAAATACTTAAACTTGCCTTATTCGGGTGTGAGAATATCAAATTTGAATAAATTTTAATCCTAAAGCTACACTTTTTTTAATAACATTTTTGGTCTAATTTTTTGTCGAAATTGCAAGTTTAAAATCGTTGTATTTATAAGGGGGTTGCGGAATGTTGTGGTAAATGTTGCAAAAACCTTTTAGGGGAGTTAAGGCAGATCAACAGGATTAAAATTGCATAGAAATGTGGTCATGCGCCTTCAGAAGTGTCTCCCTATTATGAACTGTTTCTTCGCGTGCTTCTGTTCAAGTCTTAATAGAGAAGCACCCCTAGCTGCGTAGGACGACATTTCCGGGTATGTGTTCTTATGCAATATTTATCATGATGTGCCCTAACTCCCCTAGAAGTTTGCCACAACATTTCGCGGCCCTCTGTTACATATAACGTAGTTAAACTTGTACATTTAGACTAAAAATGTCATTTATTGAAAAACCCGTAGCTTAGAGAGAAAACCCGATTGCTGATTTGAAATCAGTGACGTGAAATTATTCAAGATCCGTTAAAAAAAAAATCTCGTGCGACAGAAAAAATAACTGTCCCCAATATTATTGATAAATTAACTTTATAATTTCACAATTATACTTTTATTACAGTTTTGTGGAATTTGACAAGTGAACTTTCTATAAATTAAAAAGTGAAACTAAGTATTATAACAGTACTTCGTTTTTGTTTGTAAATAGATAACTCACAGTATATTTAAATGCTGAGTTATATGAGGCATTAATATTACTATGAATTCATGTTAGTCTGAAAAATAATTGAAAGAAAAATTTTAATTAATGATGTAGTTATTCTTCACAGATAACAAATACACTCAAATACGAAAGAGACTGAAGTGAAAATGCTTCATCTTTTTTTCACATTGTTGACTCCATAATCTATCAATTCAATATTTGTATCCGTATCTTTGCAGTTTTTAAATTAAAAAATCCATTTTTATATTACTTCTATGGTAATGCTAAATCACCTTTTTTTTGTATGCAAAATTATCTAATCACACGGGAGACATACTAAAGTTTTTTAAAGGTGATTATTTTCGTTTTTTAAAGATACATTTTTCATTGGGTGTTTTTAAAAAGTGCTTAATTTTCCTTTTTCGATTTTTCCCCCCTTTTACCATGTCGATTTTCACCACGTATTGCAAAAGCGTGATTTTCCCATTGTTCTATTCAACGTTTTCACAATTCATTCAACCACAATCCCTTTCGGGGTACTGTTGATCCATAGCGTATGAAAGCGGCAATTATTTTACATGTTTGATGAAATACTTCCGAGTCCGCATGTGGGTTCTACTAAGTTGAGTTCGGTGAGATTTGCGCACTCTCAAGTGCAACTCTGCTGCATTTTGCAAGATATTCTCCATTTCAGGCTTCAGATTCCACTCTCTGAAATCGAACCGAAAAATCTCTCGATCTCTTTATGGCGGCTAACATAATCAAGAAAATAATTATTTGTCAAAAACTAGTCAGATTATCGTCTTTGAAAATTATTTTGCTTTTTATTAAGGTATATAGTGCTTAAAAATATTTTTTTAAGTGCTTAAGAAGTACTGCTTATTTTTTGTTGAAAGATTTGGCTATGCAGCCTGATACAATGCAGCAATCATACCAACCATTTAATATTAAGTTTTTGTAAAGGTCATATTTTTTATATTTGCTCCAGGGAGCAAAAATCGTATGTTTTTTTAATATCATACATACACCATCTTTTTTTGTTATCTTTTGTTTAATATATAATAATAAGCCAGCTTGATAAATAAGCCACGTTTCTGAACCTTTATTTACTAGTGCTAATTTTTAATTTATGGACTTGAGTGTATAGTTAAACGTTCGCTTACGTATAATTCTGGAGTGACCTTTTTAAACCTTAATCTGATCTCTAAGACGCAATGGGGTAGTCAATATTTATATTCGTAAGGAAGTAGCAGTGATTTCTTAGTCATTGCTTAGAGAAGAAAATGTTCACTTTGCTTAAACATCGTTCAAAATAAATGTACTAGCTTATCATAACAACTTTTCTCATCACACATGACAATTTTGCTACAATAAAAACTTTGTTTCCAAACTGAACTTAAAAAATAAAATCGTAATTTATTAAAATTAACTATGACTTTAAAAATCAAACTGTTCAAATATTTCAAAAAATATTTAAATAGCTTAATTCTAACTTGTGCTATTGCAAAATTTAAATTGATATAATTTTCACAGAAAATATCATTTTTATGTGAGCCATTATAGCAAAATGTTTCCGTTTTATAAGTACTTACATTGCAGAAATATTTAAATCGCTTAATAATTGTTTACACAATTTTAAGATTTAAATTGATATATTACAATTGGCGATCGAAATGGGCTGCAGGTGGCGTAGAGCAGAACTCTCTACCTATGGCAACACTTTACATGCTTTCCCCATTAGCGTGTGGAAAGTCATAGAGGAAAGAAGTACGATAATTTCTCTCTTGATTTTCATATAGATTAAAATATTTTAAGTTGGAAAACTATATAGAACTGAAAACTACATTAAACAAAGTTCTAAAGAAAAGTATCACGGGAATTTTAAAACATATTTTTATTAAATAAAAAGGAAAAATATTAAGAAAAGGGAAAATATCGTAGAACATTCCTATGCAAATGAAAAAAGGAGAAGAGGGAAGGGAGAAGGGATAAAAGCATGAAACCGGTCTCTCCCCAGATGGCGTATTCGAGTGTTGCGATCGCCAATGAAACCTCTCGGGAGCGACCATTATCTGCGCCACAGTGAAATGGTCGTTATCGGAGATTGGTCGATTTTAGGGGTTACATTCATTGACTTCTAAATGTTGTAGAAGGTACATGATTTTTCGCAAACGATTTTAATTTTACTTAGTGTCATTTTCTTGGTGTGGAAATGCCACATGTTGACGTCATGAAAACCGGATCGTTGAACAAAATTTAGCGTTAATATAAATGACCCCTACTGATATAATTATGTTTAAAAACAAATTTATCAAACTATTATGTTTTTTTTTTTTTTTTTTTGTCTAAGTATGCATTTCATTTTATATCATTAAAATTAGTTTACTTTAAACAATGAGAAGAGGTTTGTTTGCTTGATATGCTGACCTTTTCCTTATAACTCCCCTAGCCCACTAATTTAACTTTCAACTCTAAGAATAAATCATTGATAGCACTGTCTTTTGGCGATCGAAAGGGCTACAGGTGGCGTAGAGCAGAACTCTATCTATGGCAACACTTCACAAGCCTTCACCATTACCGTGTGGAGAGTCATAGGAGAAGGAAGTACGTTAGTTTCTCTCTTGATTATCAAATACTGGATTAAAAACTTTAAAGTTAGAAAACTATATGGAGCTGAAAACTATACGCTATATCTTGAGAAATTGATAAGCGAATCAAAAAGTTTTTGCATACAATTGCAAAAATCATTTATCCAAATATAATTCCATGTGAAATAATTTATTTTCTTTAATGAAGGGAGTTTGAATTGTATGGTATATTATATTGTTAAGTATGTTATTTTCAATGACAAAATTTAAATGAAATTGGTGGAATGATTCTCGAGAGATCAAGTTTTAAATATACGGCTTTTTAAAATTTTAAACTCAGAAACTGTTTATTTCGTTCAAATTTTATAATGTGAAATTATATACTTTAAACAAGTGCAAAATTTTTTATACATTACAACTCAAAAATGTTTCGATTACTTTTAGATAAAATAATAAGAGTTATACAAAAAAATTTTGAATAAAATTTTCTTTAGAGTAACGAATTTTATAATTGTATACAAAAATCTTTTTATTCGCTTAAAAATTTCTCGTGATGTAGCGAAATGCGCGAAAAGTTAAATTAACATTAAGAGGTCTAAACTTTGGACTGCCCTGTCTAAACTGTTGTGACCATATTTTCCAGATTGCGGCTAACTAACATCCATATTTTAAGAGTCTGAATTCCAAATCCACTAAAATAAGATATGTTTATTCAAAGAAAGCACGTTTTTATGTCTGGTTTCTTAATTTATTATATCATTAAAATATCGTCTGCATTATTAGCACTTTTAAGATTTGACTTTTGAACCCATTAAGATTGAATCCTAGTACGTGAAAATCCGATTATTTAATCAAAAGTTACTCAAATAGTTTACTTTTCTATTTTGCATTTTTCATATTTTGCAATAAAGTTTAAAGATTTCAGAGGTTTGAGAGACTGACAATAAACTACGAAAGAAAATAAGTATTTTTGAACACCCTATTGTAGAAAAATCAAGCATTAAGCTTGTTACTTGTATAAATTATTTTGGTTGTTATTTGCAATGACGGAATAAAATTTCGTTAATCTAGCTTAAATGAACATTTTTATTAAAAAGAAAAAAAATTGTCTCATGTTTTTCTATCTTTTTTTGTTTTTTTTTTTTTGCTATAACTTGAAAACTATTCAGTAAAATTAAAAAAAAATTTTGGAGCAATTCAAAATTAATTTTAAAATTATTGTTTTAAAATTTGAAAAATTTTGTTAAAAAATGCGCAAGATATGATTATCTAATATTTTTTTTTTTTTTGGACTGCGTATGCACGAAAATAATTTTTAATTATTTTTCCATAATTTGTAGTGAATCGTATTTGGCAACTAATGCAAAAAATCTGATATAAATATCTTAAAAATTATAAAAGTCTCAAGCAATTTTCTAAGTAGCTTTTGTACTTTTTAAAAGAAAAGTACTAATAAACTGGGGTTTTCACAAATTTTAATTATGTAGTATTGGCGATCGAAATGGGCTGCAGGTGGCGTAGAGCAGAACTCTCTACCTATGGCAACACTTCACATGCTTTCCCCATTAGCGTGTGGAAAGTCATAGAGAAAGGAAGAACGTTAGTTTCTCTCTTGATTTTCATATAAATTAAAATCTTTTAAGTTGGAAAACTATAAGGATCTGAAAACTACATTAAACATAGTTCTAAAGAAAAGTATCGCGGAAATTTAAAAAAATATTTTTATTAAATAAAAAGGAAAAATATTAAGAAATGGGAAAATATCATAGTACATTCCTATACAACTGAAAAGAGGAGGAGAGGGAAGGGAGAAGGGCTAAAGGCATGAAACCGGTCTCTTCCCAGATGGCGTATTCGAGTGTTGCGATCGCCAATTGCAGATTACACTACCCTTCAACGCAGTGGTTGTAGGGTAGTGTAATCTGCAAAGTGTAGGGTAGAGTAAATAGCAAACACAATATTGAATATGTGGAAAACCTCTAATTATTTGGAGTTTTCCTTTAAAAAGTGGCTGTTCTAACTACATGAAATTCGCGCACTTCAAATTGCCGCCGAGAAAGAAAAGTATCTGATTGGTGAAATATGTTCTCCTGCTAAAAACTCACCAATCAGGTTCTCATTTTCTTTGGACGGCAATCGAAGGTGCGTGAATCGCATTTAGTTAGAAGAGTCCCTTAGATTTTTTGTTATGGCATGCAGGAACATTTAATCTTAGAGAACACTCCTGCTGCATGCGATCACACGTAATGCAATTTGCGCATTCATGGGCAGTTGGTCGGTCTTAAATATAATTTCTAAACATTCGCACGCACGTAATGCAATCGGTTGCAATGGAGCTTTTTTCTCGAACTTGTTTTTATTACTCTACATAGTAGCAGTGATGTAACATATCATGCTAAATTTACTCTTCGTAAAAATCATTTTATGAATTGAATAAAGGTCAACTATTATGCTGTGGGGATCTAATTAAATTTTTAAATTGTAACTCATTCTTTTAGATCTAAAATTGAAATTTTACTGAGAAAATCAGAAAAAATTAACTCTTTCTCCACAGCGTTTCGCAAATTTGTCATTTCCGGTGATATTCTTCCTTTTGGCGCTTTATTCTTTCTGCCTCATCTCGTATCACCTGTTTTGGGTTCTGTTTTGTTTTGAAATGTTTACAATCTGAGAAATGTGTTAGGTTGATTTGACGTAAGTGTGAGTGATTTTATTTGTCGTAATGTCACGCTTTATCTTAAAGCTTAAGATTTTTGATACAAATTATTTTAGTTTTTACAAAAAAAAACTTAAAGTAATGCTAATTTGGCTTATAATTATTTTGTACAAATATGAAATGTTCAGATCATCATGACAAAATGTTATGAATATTCTGAACCGAAATACTTTTTAATGCCTTTATTTTCAGATTCAATTTTTTTCTAATAGAGATATTTAGCATCAGTGCTTCGTTTATTTATTTAGTTTAAGTAGATTTGTTGTCCCAAATTTTCTGTCTTCTGTTATTCATCGGCATAAGCTTTAAAAAATATGCAGCAGCAGGGTTGTAGCTACTACATATACTTTAAAGTAATAATGTACCTATTGCATTGACTATTATATATTCAGATTTTGAACTTATTAAATAAGTTATAAACCTGAAATGGCAGTATATCCTGTAAGTAGTTGTTATGTTAAGGCCGTTTTGTTAGGACTGCTATTATCCAGACTTTTGGGTGATTGAAATGTATTGCCTAACTTTTTTTAGTGCTAAGATGAACTTTCATCTCTTGAAAATTAGATTTTTAATTCTAAATTATAAAGAAAATTGAAAATCTGAGTAAATTTTCTTTGTGTAATAAAGTATTTTAAAATGAGCTATTTTGTTCCTCTTTCTTTCTCACATAAAAATGATAATTTTTGGATATGTGTCTGAACGGAAAATAAAATACAAAGCTGATTATAAATTAAGTAATGTTGATAAAATGTTCAAAATATTGATTATGAATACACTAGAAGTGAGAATAAGGGATCCATTCGAGGGAGAATATTTCCATATAGGAACTTTTTCACTTCATCTACCCTCGCCTAATAGTTTCTATACATACAAAAATTAAATAAAAAAATATATGTAGTGGTTTATCCGGGGTTTGTTACAAGCTATACTCTTCCAGTATGTCCCCTTTTGTGATTTTTTTTAAATTAGTTTTTCTTTTGCTACAGTTTAATTTACCCTTTAACTTAGTGATTTCTTTGGTGTTGGTACAAATAAAAGAAATCTTCCATGATTAAGAAAAAGTGTTATTTTTAAAAGAAGCAAAGTGCACCCCCACCCACAAAGTGAGTGATATTGAATATAAGTATAATAAATATCAGGAGTCAAGAAATCTTAAAATTTTTGGGTGCCTTGCCAGGTTTGTTATTTAAATTAAACTTTCACGTGAATAAACATCTTTTTTTAATTCATATGAATGATGACTCATGTTTTCATCATTCATATGAATGATGAAAACATAGCTATATTTAAATGTTCCTATTATTTATCTGTCTAAAAAATTACATTGTATTTAAATTATCACTTTCATTTTATGTATAATAGTCTGGAGTATTCAGTATTATCCTCTGAGAAATATTGAGTATTTTAATAAGGAACTATTAAGTATTAATAAGCATTGATGGAGTAAATGCAGAGCTTTGACTCAGTATGGTGGGAATTTTTTTACAAATTGCAAATTCTGAAATAGGTTTAAATAATAGGTAGCAATAGGAATATTTTGAGATTAAAAAATTTTTTTTAAAGTTTTTCTTAAGTTTCTTTTACTACGCTTTTATTTCTATGAGCATGTTAAAGAGACAAATTTAAAAATTGATCCATTTAGAGTGAAATTTCAAAGTTTAATTCAATAAAATTAAATTTTAAGGGAAATTAAAAATTGCAGAAAACTTTTTATTATATAAGATATATAAAATTAACATTTTAAGATAGTCTTTATGGAACATTCTGTATGTTTAGATATATTGCGGTTTTAAGAAAAGAATTTTTTTTAGCTATAATTGAATTAGCCCTTTGATTTTGTAAGGAATAAGGCAGTAAGCAATATGCAAGTAATAAATATGTACTGCTTTTCATTCAGCTGTTTTTTTTTTTTCGATTTTCTTAGTTTATATTTTTAAATAAAAGAATTTTATTTATTGAATTTTTATAATTGTTTTGAATACTCCTTCAGGCTCATAAAATTTTAAGTGTGGTTTATCAGGGTAACTGCATAAAGTGCAAACCATGTTCTGAGGGATAAGTTGTGCTCTAGTTATTAGTTTAAACCCCTTGGTATGTACCAAAATTTATTTTTGTTTATTTCATTTAAAAGTATTAGTTTAAAAATGTTTAATACTACAAAAGGCACAAGTACATTATTTAATGTGACAAGTGTGTTATGCAAGAGAAGGAATAAGGGAGGGTTTACTGATAAGGATATTTTTAAAAGAATTCATAGGAACTATTTAAGTCATTCAAAAATGATACAATATTAAAACATTATCCATTGTAAACATTTGATAACCGTCTCTGTCCCCAAATATTTTTCATTAATAAGTATTATTCAATATGATTTTACCTTTTTCTTTATTTTCATGAAATTAAATATTATTTGAATGTGATATATGATTGATTGAATAAAAAAATCTTTTTAATGACAAATGAAAGCCTCAAGCGTGGTATCTGTTAAATAGTATTTCTTGTTCTGTCTTGTACATTATTTAGTAAGATCACCGAAGTCAAGCATCACTGGCTGCGGTCAGTGTGCGGGTGGGTGACCACTTGGATCAGTCTGCGCAGGGACCAAGGGTGTGCGGTATTGGTCCTTGTTAAACTGTTCTACCATAAAGTGCTCGACTTCGCGTGCAGGTCGTTGGGCTACCGAAGCAGGGGTGCCATCCCCTCTGCAGAGGATCAAAATTGTCATGGCATGTCTTCGGATCATCCTCAGGGATGTTTCCCAGACCGTCGCCAATAGCCCATTGTGCAGCTCTAGTGCGACGTAAATTAACTACATCTACATTATTTATTACTAAACCAGATTGGAGCTAAATTTTAAAAATAGTACATTGTTATTATTTTTTTGGGGGAGTGGGGGTGGAATCGGGAGTCAATATCAATTAAATCTGATAAGTACAAGAAATAAGTATATTAGTTAAGGGATTCATTACATTAGCAATTAAAAACCTTATAAACTAAAAGAACAATGAACTATTTAACTTTATAAATCGTGTCTATTTTAATGTTAAAAATTTTACGACATATTCTTCTACAAAACTTGATATCCTTCTATCGTTTGTGAAACATTTACTACTGAAATGTAAATTGTGTGATACTTTTTATAGGATTGACTCTAATGGAAATTATTTTGTTAAAGTTATGGCCCATGTTTAATCTATAAAAATCTCCGTTGTAAAAAGTAAAATACAGCTGAAATGCAAAATGTATGAGACTATTTTAAACATTAACATTATTTGAGAATGTTTTTCCAAATAAACATAGGTTTGACATCACAAATTTTTGAAATTAATTTTGAATACTTTAAAGATAGCCTTTAAAAGTAAGACATATTTATGTACTTAAACTGTAAGTGTTGCAGTAGTAATTTGTAAAGTTTACTTTAACAGTGTTCCCAAGTCCGCACCATTTAAAATTTAGTAGTACTTTTGTCGTCATATGTAAAGTGTATCGGCACTTTCGTAAAACATTTTTGTCTTAAAAATGTAGGTTTCATGGCTCTAGTTTGTGAATTTTTTTTTACTGTGTTCAATGTATCGTTAAAATTCAGCCACTTATTCCATTTGATCATTTGTCATTCCACTTTTATTAACAAAAATAGTTATAGCTCAAATGCAAAATGTATGGCATCTTTCCAAATAAACAACTAAAATAATGCACCTGTAATTAGCTGCCTAATTAGGTTTTACAAACTATTTTTTACACTTAAAATGATTTTAAAAATAGTATGAACTCTTATTATTAGTTGATTATTAGCAATTGCATTTCATTGTTGATTAGGAATTTTATTACAATCTTTTGCTGTTGCTGTTTACAAATTAAATTATTATATATTCATTTCATAAATTTGTAAGTTTTTCTTTTAGTTTATAAAAAAATTAGTTGATTTTTTTAACTTTAGATTGCAGAGATCGTTGGGGAAAAATATGCTTAAAGTTGTGGTTTGTAAAAGAAGTATAAAGTTTTCACAGTTACACTTATGTTTCAATCGTATTCTTTCCTCTACTACACCGATTAACAATCCTGCTGCCATTAAATTCTATTGGAAATTGGATGAAATTAAAGGTAAATAGTAAATATTCTGTTTTTCTTCCTGTAATTTGATCCATTGAATATAATCACTGTTTCGATTAAATTTCAGATTTTATGAGAATTTTAAAAGCAATAATATATATTTTTCTGTATTATTCTATCTAAAACATCACTATAAATATAAATGTGAGAAACATAAAAAATCATGTAAGCTCTGTGGCATAAAATGTATTTGCTTCTTTTGATTTTTCGTGTCCTATTCACTCTGATTAGAAAACCGAGTTCTCCCAAAGAATAAAGAAGGACTGTGCGCTTTCTCTCTGAAAAGGGCACTAACTTAAAACCATAAAAATTTATTAAAATGTGTAATATTATGTAGTAACTAAATTTTATCCCCAACAATTTTTAAATTACCCTCTTATATTATTTTATGTGTGTATTTCAAAAAGTAATTTTCTCTTGTTATAAAAATAATAGGAAAATTTGTAGTTCGTAAAAATAATTAAAGGCATGCTAAAAGGCAATCTCTCTGCATATATATATTTTTTTTCTTCAAAAAAGTAAACTAACAAATGATTAATTGATAAATAACTTGAAAGCTTTTTTCTATAATTTAAACTGAAAATTATGAGAAAATAAATATTTAAAAGTGAATTTTTTTTTCAAAAAAAGGTATTCATTTAAAAATAGTTTTAAAATTTAAAATCACTAAAATTTATTAATATTTCTCCGAAAAAGATACTAAAAAAATTTTAACTAGTAGATAATAATCTTAACAGAGTAAATATTTGTAATAGTAATCAGAATTAAATTATAAACACATATAAATTTACCAGAGTGTAATTATAATAAGGAATCAATGTCTTTCAAAATGGAATATGAATAAAAAAGAAGTGGTTTTCAGGGATGGCGGCTTATTTTTAAAAAAGGGGCTCATTTCTATGAAATTAAAGCAACAATATTTGGACTAGAAAAAAAAAATAAAAAGAAATATAGTGGTTGCTTAAAAAATAAAATTGTAACAAATAATCTTAGATTATCTAAGAATTGTTTACATTTTTTATATATGGTAACCTAAAGTAGCTTGCTTTATAATGTAGATAGGTAGTACTGAATGAATGAAAGTTAACCTAATTTATTTGAGCTTTTTCAGATTGATCGTATCATAAAAAGTATTATAATCATATAATAATTTAATAATAAAAATTAATCTGTCACAATAACTCATGAAAAAGTGATCAACAAAACTGTGGAGATCTTATGAAATTGTAGTTAATCGAGCTTGTGAAAAGATGATTACTCAGAAGTGTAATTTGAAATTCACACTTCCTGGTACTTTTATTTTTATGCAAAAATAATTATGTATGTTATTATTATAATTTTTTTTTTTTTTTTGATAAAGTACATGCCAATAAATGCTAAAGTAATGATCAACAAGACCATGTATCTTGTAATCTGTAACATGTAATATGTAGTGCCATGTATATTGTAATATGCAATATTAACCATGCATTACTACAATGATAAAATATTGCCATGCATCGAGCAAATCGATAAAGGCTTATTCAAATGAAGGGTTTAAATTTTGCATCTCGTAATATTTTTATAACAAAAATCAGGATTTTAAAAACAATGATATTCTGTAGCAATAACAGTCAAAAAAGCGATTGAATAAACTGTAAATTTTTAATGGGATCATCGTGTATAAACTGCCTTAAAAAATTTACACTCATAGACGGGATATGAAATGCGCAAGCCATGCTAGCGTATTAAAAATGTCAGAATTGAAAAAAGAAATAATGTGGGTTAGTTCCATCAAAAAGTCCTCCACAAAAGCTAATTCCTCCCAATACTTGATTCAGTACTTTACTTGTCGCTACGAAGTTGAACATTGACAGTCGTAAACTCAAAATTGAGTGGGCTGTTCAATGATGTTTATAAAATAAAATCAATGAATTAAAAAAAATCAATGTTTAAAATAAATAATCAGCCTAAAAAATAATTATGCTCTACATGATAAAAGTTAGTTTTGTATAAGTCTTAGACCGTAATTAGAATCCTTATATTATAAAGTGTTAAAAATAAATTAACAAAACAAATAAATTATAATTATTCTATGAAAAAAACAACCTAATAAGACATAATTTTTTGAAATATTCACGAGTGGATCTTCGGTATTATATTACAACATTTAAACATAGTATTTATGCATTATGTTGTTAAAAATAAAAATAATCTCAAATTTTTTTTAATGTGCGGTGCCAAATTGTAGTTTATGAAAACGTTAAAACCTTATGAGTCAAGTAGAATAGACTTAAAAAACTTGAGCTATACCTGAAATTTATTTGTGGTTGTTAAAAAATGATCATTAAGGAAAATATTTCCAGCATTAATGCAAGTTATTATTATTTATATTAAAATGTTGCAAAGTTGAACATTGGTTTTGAAAATAAGTATTTTACTAATTTAAAAAAAAAAATGTGCTTTAATAGTTTTATATCTTCATTTCTTTCAGTATTTAAAACAATTAAAAATATGACTAATTGTAAGTTTTGTTCAGAAAAAAAATTAAAATATAACAGTATAACCAGTATATACGAGGCGTGTTCTTTAAGTAAGTACCGTTTTGAAATTAAAAAAAAGACGTGCAAAGATATCTCAATAATTTTATTTTTACATGAAAGCCTGTACCTTAATTTACTTTACTACATAATTTCCTTCAACATAGAGGCACTTGTCATAACGTTGTACCAGTTTTTGAATACCCTCCTCATAGAAGTCTGCCGCCTGATTTCTTAACCACTGCATCACAACTGTTTTGACTTCGTCATCGTCTTGAAGACGCTGATCGCCCAGGTGTTTCTTCAAATGCAGGAACAGATGGTAGTCATTGGGCGCCAGATCAGGACTGTACGGAGGATGATCTAGAGTTTCCCATTGAAAATATGTGATGAAATCTTTGGTCTGATTAGCCACATGCGAACGGGCATTGTCATGCAGCAAAATGATGCCCCTTCTCAACTTGCCACGTCTTTTGGTCTGGATTGAACGGCGCAGATTGTTTAATGTCTCACCATAAGCTGCTGCATTGATTGTCTCATTACAAGGCAGAAATTCCACAAGCAATGCTCCTTTTCTGTCCCAAAAAACTGTGCGCATGACTTTCCGAGCTGCAATTGCTTGCTTAAACGTTACTTTTCTGGGTGAATCTGAATTCCGCCATTCCATGGACTGTTGCTTTGATTCTGGTGTGATGTAGGCCACCCATGTTTCATCGCCTGTAACAATTTGACTTCAGAAATCATCACTGTCGTTGTACCGCTCAAGGAAAGTCAATGCACTGCCTAAACGTTTGGTTTTGTGCACATCCGTCAACATTTTCGGTACCTAACGTGAGCACAGTTTTCGGTAATTTAAGTGCTTGGACACAATGCTATACAAAACACTACGAGAAACATTTGAAAAGTCAAAACACAAGGAGGAAATCGTATAGCATCTGTTTTCTCTCACCTTATTGTCCACTTCCTGCACCAAACTTTCATTAACGACTGAAGGATGCCCACTCCGTTGTTCATCATGCACATTTGTGCGGCCTTCTTTAAATGCTCTCACCCACTTTCTTACCATTCCATCACTCATAATGTTTTGTCCTTAAACTGCACAGATGTCACGATGAATATTGATCGGTTTTAGGCCTTTAGTACTAAGAAATCTTATACAGCCTGTACTTCACAGTCGGCCGGACTCGCGATTATTGGAGGCATCTTAAACACTCGGTAAACAAGGAAGAATCAGACCGCAATGGCGTCAGTGCATGGGTAAGAGATGTAGGTACCCAGTGTGCACGCGCAGAACGCCGGCTGCAGCGCTGCGGCAAAACGGTACTTACTTAAAAAACATGCCTCGTATATGACTTCAAAATGTTTTTCATAGTTATTTGTATATATATACAGTCAGACTTCTATTTAACGAACTTCTATTTTGCGGTTTTTTCCTGGGAACCAAGAACATTTTGGAAATTTCTTCGTAAAGTAACTTCCAAGTGAATTTTCCATTTAACGAACTTTTCTTTGAGATCCACTTTGCCTTCTTCCCATATTTCAGACTTGTTAATACATTTTATGGGATAAATGACCTTGAATTGATTTTCGAAGCCAAACTTTTAAAGAAAGCAAAATCCCTTTCCCTTTTCATTTGCATTTCAAACGAAAAACTCAGACAAAATTACTGGATTTTATCAGTAGTAATTAGAGTTAAGAACACATGTGGTAATGTATGTTTAAAAATAGTTTCATAATAAATGCAGCTATAATTTATACAGAAATTTAACATTTTTAACGCAATGTTTTGCTTTATTCTTGCTTTACAATCAGATTTCTGTTATGGTTAAAATTAAAACTGAAAAATAAATAGTAGATACTAGTTAACAAGATGAAGGTATTGACAATTGCTATTTTAATTATGTCTAGAATTTATAAACTTAAAACCTGTTTTGTGTTGCTTAAATATTTCAAAAGATGATTTTCTATTTAGCAAATTTTCCATATAGCGAACTTTTTATCTGGATTTAGCGATTTCGTTAAATGGAGGTCCGACTATATATATATATGTTTATATAAACACACAGTGAAACCTCCCGTTATGGACACTCCTGCAAAACAGTCCCCTCTAATTATGGTCGTATTTTTAATTCCCCACGAATCTTCCGTGAATAATTCATTAAGTACACTCTCCGTGCAGCGGACACTCGGATAACCGGATGCAGGCAGTCATTTTTGCCCTGAAATGTCATTTTATATCTCTTTAAACCAGACACTTCTTTTTCTAATTTTTTTAAAAAAAAAATATTTATACTTTGAATTGCAAGAAAAAACTGCAACTTTTCATGATCTTTATAAAGGATGTAAATTTGTTTCCTTATCCATAACTATAAATATTGTTAAACTGTTTCACTACTAAAGAATCAATCTTTCTTCTGTCATCTTACCTTATTTTGCAAAGAAAGGAGAGAAAATCATGCTACTCTTGTGAAATAATTTGGATAGCAGCATTTTTTCATTTCGAGCACATAGGTTATGAGACCCTCAAGTTGAAATGAAGTCTTAAATGTTCTCAATGCTTTTTCCCCACCGAAAATTTCTTTTATTTTCTTATCAATTTGAAGACTATATTTTACACAGCTGGGATAGAAAAAAAAAAAGAACCGATGTATAATATTTGAGTTGTTCATATATACAATGAAACATTTATTCGGACACTTGATAGATGATCAATTGTGAATAATCAATTCCATAGGTTCTCATGCTTTACAGGTATGCATTGCTTTTTTTTCTTCTGTGAATTGAGGCAGGTTTACTTTCAAGGAGGTATTAACGTTTCCTATGAAGTGATGGGTAGGTGTTAGGGGGTGTAAACCTAATAATTGAAACTGACTGAGGACTAAAAGCTCCTATTCGGTATCATATTACTAAATTGAATATCTGTGTTAATAGGAAAACTATTTTCATTTTTCTGTAGCTATATCTAGAATTATGTATTAGTATCAATTTTAAGATTTTTTTTGCATAGAAAAAAATATTTTTTAAAGTTTAAATAAATATTATTGTAGAATTTACGGTGTTAAATTTCATTATTAGGGTACCCTTCCCATAAACAGATAATTCTCGTAAACCGTAAATTTTTTCGGTCCCAAGAATGTCCGCTTAACGGGGGTTTCACTGTGTGTATATATGAATATATATATGTGTGTGTATATATAAATATATATGTGTGTATATATAATTCTAAGTCATTGCAATAAATTTAGTTTTAATAATAAGTTATGTTGTGAATGCATTTAGTTTATAATTAGTATCACTTTTTAATAGTCAGTTTATATAGATTCAATTTACAATATAACAGAACAGTCTATGTCATGGCAAACAATTTTAGTACTCTTTCAAATATACCTAAAAAAATTTAGTATAATAGGATTCATCTTATTAAATGTAATGATAATAATATTAAATAAACATATGCTCAATTTTTCTACTAGTGTACTCCCTTTTTTCATTCAAATTTAGGGATTGAAAATTTTTATTAATACACAAAACAATATAGTTAATATTTTCTTTTGAGTTGCATGATGTTTTTTTTATGTGCATATTTTATTTGCTTAAGAAATTTATAAGTATTCATTATATAATTTAGAATTTTAGATTAAAAAAAATGTCTAATCAAAGTTTGTAACCATTATTAATGACAGTTTTATTTTCAAGAAATAGTTTCCTTTTATTATAAAAATTGAAATAAGTTTTTAAGAAATCATGCTTTACATTACATAAATTTAGTTTTAATATTTTTAATTTCGTTAATTTATCATAAAATTGGATGAACAAAAACTCTCTATGACTATTTAATAGGTTCAGAGAGCTGCTTGTTTTATATATTTCCAAAAACATGCCAAAGTAGTAATCTTTGGTTTTCAAGAATTCAGCAGAAACATCTATGTTTCACTAGAAATCTCCATTTGTCAAACGTTGTCAGTGAGGTAAAGAATGGCAAAGATAATTCTAAAATACCTAAAGCAAGTGCGACAAATGAAGCTCAACAGGCATTATCCAGTAAGTTAGTGACTATATTAGTGTCAAATAAGTATTAAATTATTACTTTATTTGATTTTATTATGTATATTTTTTAGAGAAAAGAAAGGAAGAGAGAAAGAAGATGGATTTCTCAAAGTCATTCACAGAAAGAAATTTTATCACTCCAATACGAGCTATGAATGAGTACCTGCTGAAACCGAGGTTATAAGTGAAAAACTATAAAAAATTATGTTTTACTTTTAAAAATTTGTATTTCTTAAAAATTATATTAAAATTGTCTCTTTTGTATTTGCATTATGCTTAAGTTATTGCATTTGTTCGATCTAATGTCACAAATGCTATTCTTATAATGTTAATAAAACCTGTTTAAATCATTTTTTAAGCTAGCAAATTCCTGCTGGTAGAATTTTTAACTTTATCAGTTAAAAATTCTACCAACATTGATGTGCAAAGTGATATTAATGACCACAAAACGGAATCACAACCAGTTCTAACAACTGCCTAAGCCTTTGAAACAATGCGGATTTCTCTGTAATTGCACTAATTTACCGAAAATGGACTTCAATCTATTAGAAATTTCAAAAATCTATTGCTTGTACTGAAAAGAAGAGTGTTCAAACCAAAATCTCTAATTATTTTTCCTAAATAATTTTGAGTATAAATAATTCTAAATATTTTATATAAAGAAAGATAAAAAAATAAGTGATTATTCATATTCCTTTTGCACATTTTTTTATTAAAATGTTTTTGTATTTATTGTAAATAAAATTCATAAATTTTAAAATCATTATTTGATATTTTGATAACTTGCATTCTTCGTTTTCTGATATTTGTTGTTTCCAATTAACGATCCCTATGAGGTGCTACTGTATAATATATTTTGTTACTCTACTTCTATATTCTTTGCTTTTAAAAATAATTAATGATAGGAAGTTTTTACCGGCTGAAATTGAACCTTTTATTAGTGAGATTAGAAATCATTTAAATTAAGCAATATTATTCATTAAAATGTTTCATATTGGGAATTGTTGATGAGGGTTCTCAATGCAATCAAAGTTGAAATTAACCTGATGTAAAAGAGTTTGAATAATTTATAATCATTTTTCATTCAAAACAATGTTTTTTTTTTAAAAAAATCTTTTTTCCATAATTAATTAACACTTTTTTTTTTCCCCTAGGGGGTCTTCCCTAGTGTAACTTTTTGAATATAAATCTAAATTAAATGATATTATTAAAAATGATATAAATTATCAGGACTATTAAATATCGCTTAGAATAAAAAAAATGGTTTGAACCAATTAGGGAATTGGTTCAATCAATTCATTTATATGCTAAAGAGAATACAAATTATTAATCAACCAAAGTAAATATATTTTAACAATTATAAGCAATTTATAAATGGCACAAACTTAAAAATAACTCGTTTAAATTCAATTTTAAAAAATAAGGGAGATTTATTTAAGTTCTCTGAGAGATGATTTCAATAACTGACGCAGCAAATCTATGTTTTGCACTTCTACCCATAGTGGTGTGAGTAATAAGAATTCCTTTAAAAAAATTTCGTTGATTGAAAAATTTTTACAAATATATAAGAATTATTATTATTCATTACTATAAATTATTATTCAATTAACTTGTTTTTTTTTTTTTCCATTTAGATATGACTTTTATGAGTTAAATATAAACAACATTTATTGCATACATAATCTTTAACCCAAATCACTAGATGCGAAAAATTTATAAAATTAAATTTTGTCCTTACTACAAGAAGTCAATTAATAATGATGTGTTTGTATAAATTTGCCCTAAAATATGTATAAATTATGCATCCTAAAATCTAATTGAAGATGTAAGTATTTTAAAAACCTTAATGCTTGATACGTATTCAGTGATTCCATTTAGAAAATGAAAACGATTTGTTAGATTTATTTTACACCCTACTTGCTTGTGCTTAAGTCCCAATTTCATCATTGAATTTAGGGAGTTTAGAGAGTCTGCTATATTTTACTTTTAGCTCTTTCTATATTTATATTTTTAGTCATTTTTTTCTAAGGATTTCTTTTATGGTATTTCCCCTGAGTTATAAAATAATATTTTGTTAATTTTATTCTGCTACTTAATATTTTTATACTCTCATAATAAATGAGTGAACACCTTGAATAACTTTTTATCTAGTGATTGAATTTTCATGTACCAGCACAGGCAATGTTTTAAGTTATTAAGTCAGACTAAAAAATCTCTTAAACATACTTTATCTCAATGCATTCAGATTTTTGACTTTCAAAGTGTCGGGGGAGGTAGCTTCAATCTAAAAAATATGGTCCCAGTAGTCTACTGTGCAGTAGAAAAATCAACCTAAGCGACAAAAATGTCAAAATTGAGATTTTTATATATTTGATAAGCTACATATTGCAAACAAATGTTTTTCAAAAACAATTTTTGTTTTATTAGTTTCCTGATATTCTATTTTAGCGTTCATAGCTTTAGAAATAGAAAGAAAATAGATGCCAAGCCTCGTTTCTCAAAATCTATTGTAAAGCACTTACATAGGTTTTTCATTTGCACAGTAGTATGGCCAGGAACACAGTCAAAAATTTGGACCCCTTTATATGTTAATTTTACTTTTGCATATTTCGCCATATCTTGAGAGCTTTTTTAGGGGATCGAAAAATTTTTACACTCAATCAGAACAGGCATTTATCTAAAAAGAGTGCCATACAAGTAATAATAGCAATAATTTATTATTATTTATTATTTTATTCAATAATAATAATAAAAAATTTGCATTATAATGTGTACAAATTCTTACGTCATTTTAAAGAATGTATTTTTAAATGGCAAAAGTATAAAATTTGAGTGCAGTTGGTCAAATAGTCTTTGAGTTATCAAATTTTCACAATTCGTAGACTTAAAATTTAATTTCTCAAGCACTGGACTGATTATGTTAAAATTAAATATTTTTCAATCTAAAATGACCTTTGAAATCATAAAAGAATTTGTATACCTTGCAATTCAAAAGTGTGCAAATTCATTTGTATACCTTGCATTTATTTATTGCATCAAATTATCTTTGGATAATTAATTTTGGAAAAATATTTTGGATTTATAATTGTGTGCAAAAATGTTTCAATTTGCTTAAAAAGTTTTCTAGTTATGGTAAAAAGTAAATTTAATATTAAGGGGTCTAATCTTTAAACCACATCTCGTGACCAAACTATTGGAACCATGTGTACCAGATTGCAGCTATTCCCTATATTTTGAGAGTTAAGAATTTAAATCTGTCAAAGAAAAAAAAATTTATGTTTATTCAGAGAACTTTTATTTATTAAAATTATTTTGCTACCTAAAATATTGTATGCTCTAATTAGTTAGTCTATTAAAGTTAGGCCCTTAAACCATGATCATTAGATCAAGAGTTATTTAAGATATTCAATTTTTTATTTTGTGGACTGTAAACTCAAGTATGTCATCTTAAATATATTATAAATTGTTTTAGTGACTTGGAATCATTGAGAACAATTACAAGGCGCAGCCCATTTGAAGATAATCCTCCTATTACTGTTTATCTGCGTGGAGATATTGAGCAAAAGTATGTAAACTAGAAACATTTCTTGCTCAAAATCTGTTAAATTTGTAGTAAAATTAAAAAATAGCTGTTAATAAAATCTAGTTGGAATTAAAAATTTATCAATTTTGAATTTATGAATGCATGTAATTTGTAGGTCAATGGAAGTCTGGGGAAGTCAAGAAGCTTTGCAACGTGAACTGAAAAAGCGTCAAGAAGAAGAAGAGCAATATAGAAATAGTATGTGTAGTATTGAAACAGTGTTATAGAACATTTTTAGTTCATATTTTTATATCTGTACATTTTCTATTTAAATCCTTACATGTATTCATATCTTTCATTAATTTAATATTTCTTTTTTACAAAAAGGCATAACTTTTGAATGAGTTCAAGTAAGGTAAGTGAAAGAAAAAATCAATATAAAACAAACTGAATTCTCGCATGTTTAAAAAGGAAAGTGTGCAAGCTATGTTGAATTATTTTCATGAATTCTGAAATATGCTGTTACAAGTTTAGTAACTTAATTATTTACAAATCATTTAGCAAAATTAACTTTTTAAAATAGTTTTAAAGATAATAAAAAATTTTATTTTTGCCTTTCTGGACAATTTGTTTGTCTAAACCAGAGATGGCGAATCTTTTTTGACCTGTGTGCCAATTAAATTTGAGTTTATTATTTTCAGGTGCTTATTGCGCTACCTTTAATATATATATTTTTTTAAAATGCACTCTGTGATCCACTGCTGTGTTTTCAAATCATAGAATTATATTGTGTAATCATATTAGCTTTTAAGTTATTAACATGCATTAAATCAGAAATGGGGTGGTTTCTTACAATCCTATATAGAATTCATTGATGAAAATATTTGCTCACAACAGTCAGAAGAATAGCTAGGATTTGGAGCAACCTCGTGAAACTCTGTTTTTGCTCTTCTTAAAAGTGTGATCTCAGGCTTCCTGACCATTTTAAGGTTTAGGTTAGGTAAAAATTGAAGTCCACCTCACTTGGTATTGGATTATTAATTATTACATTGTATAAAATCTTGAAATTTTAAAACAACATAACTCAATAACTTCACAAACTTCAAATTCATTTATAATCATTAAATTTCTTTTTAAAATTTCACAGTTTATGATATTAACTTAGTTTCAATAACATTTAGGCTTTTTTTATTGTGGTTATTGTTTTTTGATTGATTAATTCATCAGCATTTCTAAGGGCAATTTTGTAATTTTCATTCAATATGTGAGTTATTTGTCAACAAAAAAGGAAACAAGCGTGAAAAGCAAGCTACAATAATAATTCGATTTTTAGGTAAATCAGACCTAATTAGCAAATTAAGCTGGATGTATTGAAAAAGAAAAACATTTTATTTTTGAAATTAATTTTTTCTTCTTTTTTTTTTTTTGAATTTGGCACTTTTCTAAAACAACGCTCAGAAACAGCTGTCTCCTCTTGCCCCCTCCGCTAGCTACGCCACTGATAATAGTATGCAAATTTAATATTGTATTTTTTTTAAATTTCTTTTTGTTACTTAAATAAGGTTCTATTATTACAACTTATCACACTCACTTCATGTACTTTCCAAAGTTTTCAATGAATGTAACTAAAAATTACTATAAACTTCTTGTGTGCCACAAAAATAGAAATCTTGTGCCACTCAATGGCACACAGGCCATGGGTTTACCATCTCTAGTATAAACATTTGAATTGATTGATTGCTATAATTTGTTTACTGTGTATTACAGTAAATTTTTTTTCTATAATGTAGTACATTATAATATTAATTAGTACTACATTGATCCATTGATTTGATACTCACATATGTTTTTTATTCTTCAGGTAAATATGGGTCCTGTGATATTAAGACCCCAGTGATCTGTACTTTTATTTTGTTTAATTTTTCTCTATGTCAGACTCAGTTTATATATTCATTTGACTACATTGCTTAGTAACATTTGTATTTGACACAGTTTATTTGAATGTTTAAATTAAAATTTAAGCAATAATACTGTCAATATAAGTCCATTTTATGTTAGACAAAATGCTGAAAATCAAAATCAGTGATTTTAAAGTTTTGTTTTCGGTTTACAACTCAACACTTTCTCATTTATGTTTTTGTGGAATGATATTTCATTTGATTTTTGAAAATTAAAATATGCCTTATGAAGTAGGACTAAGTTTTGGAATAGGCTATGAAACTATTTTCATACAAAAGTTATTCATAATATTCCTTTTTTTTCTTCCTTGTTGCTGCAAAGAAAGTGCTGAAGAAATTTGCACTTATAACAATGAATGATTATCTCGTTATTATGCTTTACTTCTAAAATAAATACTTTCCAAAATCATATTTGTCTAAATTAAAATTTATTTAATAAATGAAGTCTTCTAATTTTAAGTTACTGCTTTGCTACTAATAATTTAACCTCTTGCTAGTGTCACCCAAATCCAGTTTCGGCAACAAATATGTGCATTATTTGTGATGCCCGAACTGACTTTATGCAGGAGAAAAATTAACGTTTATATTTTGTGAAGCCGGAGTGGTTATAGTTTTAGACCACTTCTAGTCCACTTGCCCTATAAAGAAAAGTGATCATTTTCTTAATTAACCTGCACTTTAAAATTATTGATAAGAGACAAATGTTGACATAGGCATGTCATAGATTAAGATAGATTTGAATAATTGATAAGATTTGAATAATTAATATTTTGTGTTGAACAAGTAAGTCTGAAGATATCTTTATTCATTGGGAAATTTCTTCAAAACTAGCAATCAATCCTATTTTTTGTTCTTTGCTGCAAATGTATAAAGAGTTTTTTTTTTAAAGCTTCGAAAATGAAAAATTATAAAAATTAAAATGTTTGTGAACTTAAAATTAAATTAATTTCATAAATTTTTATTTACCTTGTCAATGTGCAAAAATAACTTTTAATTTATACTTTATTTCTCTTGTCTGTATATATTTTTATTTTGTATCTATTCTTGCTCAGCAAATGGGACAAAATGTTGCCACTAGTTTATCTTTACAAGGAATAGAACACCATTGAAATAGATTCCTGTCATTATTTTATGTTTTGCTAATTTACTTAAATTTGCTTGTGTTGGAATAAGAATCCCTGGTTTATAAGAGTGATGTACATATGTGTAAAGAAATCTTAATTGTTAATATCCTATGTTGAAATACATATTGAATGCATTTTTTTGCATGAACAGATGTTTAGTGAGTTTTGCTTTTCATTTTACTTTTAATTTCTTTAGATATTTTCCATGTGAAAAAGATTTTGAAAGAATATTCCCGTTCCACAATGCATGAAGAAGAACGTAAGGTATTGCAGATTTTGCTTTAATAGAATTCCTAATTAAAATGGATATTTTATTCGAATTTCAACTAATCTTAAATTTTTTTTAATTGTGTTTGAAGCTTTTTCATTTTTAAATATAAAAGCTTTTTGACCTATCAATAATATTAACAATTAATTAATTTATTTAACATAATCACTTACAATGAAGCCTTTTTAGTTATTTTGACTTCGAGATATTTGTTATTGATTTTGATATAATCTGCTGTATTCGGCAGGTTTTTTATTGCAATCATTACATATTTTAATACATTTGTTAAAATGTAATTATTTTAATGATAAAAGCAAAAGAAAATATTCTGGGTAGGGGGACTATTTTCATTTTGTTAGTAATTAGTATTTTCACTACAAGCAAAAATATTACTAGTTTTTAAGTTTGTGGAAAATTTTGATTTATTTATTATGTCATCACCATATTAAGGCAATAGCAAGTAAAGACTAGCTGTCTTATATCATTCAATAAAAAAATACATTTAATTGAAAGTATGAAAAATCTTGGTGAAAATTGCAGACAATAAGTATTAGTTTAAAAATAAATTATGATTGGCTGAAAATTGTTTATTTTGTCTTTTTGTTTCGTAAAGTAATTTTCATGTACTGAAGTAAGTATTAAAGATATATAATAATTGGGGGCTATAAAGTTCTTCAAATATTGTTTGCGAATGCTCTTTAAATTAAAATAATATTTTAGGTTTATAAAATGTTTATAGTAATTCCTTTTGTATAATTCTATAATGTCATTTTATGATGCTATTGTTTCGTAGCGTCAAGAAATGATCTTGAGAACATCTGGTAGAGTTGTGATGACTGCTGTTATAATGTAAGTATATTATTATTTTTTTTAAGCAAATATTTTTTTTAAAGCCAAAACATTTAAATATAAGATAATTAAAAAAATTATGTTATTTAAAGATTAAAACTAAAGATATCTACTTATGAGTCTGAAAAAATAATTAAACCATAAAAACTGTTTGCAACTTTAAAAATTTAAATTTAATCAGTCACAGATATGATATTTTGCATAATTGTAAATATTAATAATCCCCTGAAAATTCTTACTATTCTCAAAATGTAACACGTCAAAATATTTCAATTTGGAGAAACACTAAATAATATTAAAATTATATTATTTGTTTTTTTAGTAAAAATATAGACTATATTTATTTATAATTATTAGTAAGCATTACATTTTATGTATCTTAAGAATTTTTTGATGTACAAAAGTAAAAATTAATTGCTATTTTATTAATTATTTTAAAATAATTGTTTAATAATTTTAAAATGATTGTTTAAGTTTTAAAAAAAATAATATTTACTTTATAATGGCCAAGATCTTTTTCTTTACTCTGTTTTCTAAGTATCACTACTTTTTCTCTGAACTGTTTATTCTGTACTTTTTTGTTTATCCCCCCTTGAAAATGTGCTATGATCATTGTTTGTTTCTGTATTATGTACTATAGTAAAAGTTTTTATATAGATACTGGCTCAAAAAGATTCAGTGAAGTGATATTTACTAGAGTGCATATAGTGTTTATAAGTTAGCAACTGTGTGTATGGATACTGCAAATATAGTTGTCTTGATATTGAAGTTTTATAGTTGTACTATCGACTATGTTTTCTGACAGTGATTTAAATTAAATTATTAAAATATGTTATTTTGATCATATGCAATTTTAATCATATGATTTTTATGTTTTTAAATTATTTGAATCTTAAAGTAAACAAAAAAAGAAAAAAAAAAAAGCGTTGCTTGATAATATTATATATTAATTAGATTTTCCTTCAAATAATTGTTTTTTTATTAAATATAAATTTTTTAATATATAATACATTATATTTAACAATTACTTTAAATTATGACAACTACTGTGAAGTTTAAGTTCCATTTTTTAATGAAATTTCAGAAAGTTTTTGATACTACTGATATCCACTTTTACACCCCCTTTTTTTTTTTAAATGTCTCCATATCATTTACATCATTTTTTTTCCATTTGTGATCTACAGCTTTATTCTTAATGGAACTTTTGAAAAAAGCCTTTTTCATGTCAGGACTAATTTATTTACATGTTTTGTAAGTTTAATTGGAAGCAAACCTTACAATACTTTCATAAATTTTGTTTATTAATTGTTTTGCTATTAAATGTATTGGAGCTTATTTTATCATTTTGGAAAGATATAACTTATGGAATGCCTATTAAATGATAACGTAAAAACAATATGTATACAATTAGTGAATTAAAACCAAGGAGCCTTTCAATTAACCAGAGTGACTTTTCAGTGACAGGATAAAATGGCATGAATGGTAAAATCAGATAATACAAACCAATATGTTAAGCTAGCTATAATTGTTAATTTGTATCATTGCTGTCAATTGCATCTATTGATTTGCTTTATCTCTGTTTTAACCATATCTGCCATTTTATTCTGCTTTGAAGTTTTTCCATTTTGCACCTAAAAGCATACAAAATTTAATGAATATACTTTGGTTTCAACGTAGTTTCCTCTTAATCAATATCATATCTCACAAAGAATTACTCCTGACATTTTCTGACCTATCAAATGTTTCATTTTTAAATTTGTATGAAAAATTATTCTACTTACTAAGGGGAAACTTTATCCACAACTGTGTAAAAGCATTGTTAGAAGTTGGTATATAGATATAGATATCATATGTCATTTACATTTATAATAACTCAAAATATTTATTATTTTAAATCATATAAAGTAGAAGGTTTTATTTCTGGTTCAATCTATTTCGCTGAAAAATGCATACTCTGCAAATGTAAAGGTAGTATTTTTCATTTTAGAATGCAATTTTATGTTGCAATATGTATACTTTAAATATAGTCATTAATTCTGATAATTGTTTTATAAATTATTCAAGATTATTCATAAAGGTGTTTGTTTTTTGTAGACTATACATTTACTCTTTTTATTTAATTGTTTATTTTTTTGAATTTTTCCTCATTATAATAGAAATTTTTTCCCTTAAGAAATGCAACTAATTTTGTTCTGAAGCTTAGTGCCTGGCTCTTTACTGGCTCTCATAGTATGTTTGCTGAAGCTATACATTCATTAGCTGATACTGGTAACCAGGTATGATACAATTTCTCATTTAGTTTTTACTGTGATTAAATATGTATACTCATTTATACTTTTTAATAGCTTCTCTTGACATATGGAATCAAAAAGTCTCTTCAAACTCCTACTCAGTATCATCCGTATGTATTAATTTATTATTTATTACAGATAAAAGGTTTTATTTCCAAATAAAATGACTAGTTTAATAAATATAAATGAAATGTTAATTTATGATAAGTTAACTAATTAAAAGCATGTTAAAGTGTTTTTTTACAACTACTTTTCATTTCTAAATGCCTATTCAATTTCATAACACTTATTAATTTGTTACCTAAACTGCAATAAATAGTTTCATACTACAAATTGGGAAATCAAATTATCGTATTTCTTTGTCGCTATTACTTTATAGCTATTTCGTATTGCTAAAAAAAGTTTCAAATTGCATTTATTTAACCTATTGTGCTTTGTCATAAGCATTAATTATAACATATTTGATAACATATATATTTGATAACATATATATTTGATAACATATATATTTGCAAACATTTTAAAAATAACAATGCAAAACATGAGATTTTCATTATAGTTAATTTTTATAAAGTGTTTTGTAATTTAAACGAATGGTGGATTTGTAAACAGAATGATATTTTGGAAGTAGCTTATGAAAACTCCTAGTGTTGCTAAAATCTTGTAATTCATTAACTTTTTTTTATTATTTAATCATATTTTTTTTACTTCTGGAAGTAGAATATGGCTGATATGCATTAATTTAAAAATTTTCTTTTAGCTGTAGCTTATAATTTATGTGTTTTTATATTATTTTAAAATATATATGGCATTTAAGTAGCCTAGATATTTAACTTGCTATATATTGATTTGATGAAACATGGGGAATGAAGTAAATGTGATTACAAACCGTATTAATGTTAACTATAACTTTTGTCTAAAAATTTAAATCTTAAGCTCATGTCAATATTAATAAATATATATTCATGTTCAAACTGAGACAAGTCTTGATACAATTATATATTAAAATTTTTTCAAAAGTATGCTTAGCATAATTTGGATCTGAATGACTGAATTGCTACTTTAAAATTACATGGTTTTTTTTTCAAGTTGACCATTCAGCTTTATATGGTGTTCTAATGCTAAACTTAAGTATTTTTGTAATTTATTTTGTGAGAGAAAAACATCATTTATAGAACTAGTAAAATTTTAAATTAGGAATATCATTAAAATAACATCAATACCTAGGAATTTTTGATTATTTCTAAATAAGAAAGTATAATTTAAATGTTTATTTGTTAAAAATAATTTTAAAATTAACATTTACAGATCTAAACTTGCGGTTGTTGTTGGCGCAAGATAGGGGAGGAGCCTTAATGTTTAAACAAAACAACAAAAAAAATTCATGGATAATTTTCAAATTAAATTTAGCGAATATAATTTAAAAGCAAACTACGAAAATGAAAAATTAATAATTTTGCTTATTTTCTGCAAATAGAAGAAATTATTTTTTTGATTAATTTTTAATTATTAGACTAAGATTTTTTTTTTTAAACTTAAAATTCACTTATTTTTATAATATTATTTATACACTTATTTTCTTCAATTATAATAATTCCTAGGACATTTTATTCATTTCTTCATTAAGAATAAAAGTTCTACTAAAAATAATTTGTAAGATGTCTAGATTACAAGTTCTTTTGAAAAATCATTGAAAGTACTAAGACTTCTTAGTACTTAGGGTCAGAACAGCAATACCAATGTCAAAACAATCATGTTTGAAAGTATTACAAAATAGCTATGTTAACAAATACATAATATAACTTCTTAAAGATATGTTCGTAATTTTATAGATATGGATATCACAATATGCGTTATGTTGCATCATTAGTTAGTGGAGTTGGAATTTTCTTCCTCGGTACTGGATTGTCAATTTATCATGGCATAGATGGAATACTGCATCCTAACACAATGGAATCCTTGTATTGGGTGAGGTGATTAAAATAATTTTATTTCACTTTAAATTTCTTATATCAGTATCTTTTATCATTTATTATTTTTTTTAGCATCTAAATATTCTTAATAATTAGATTTTCTTAATGTCTTTTCTTAATATTTTGGCTTTTCTTAATCTTTTGTGTCTAGAAATTAACTTTGTTCCATGCATAGTGGAATGCTCTGTATAATATATGTATTTCATTTATTTTTAGGCATATATTGTTTTAGGAGGTTCTCTTATTTCTGAAGGAGGTAAAAATTACTATTTCATGCTTTATCGTTATTCATTAAATAGAATTATTTGGTTTTAAAAAATTCTCATAAAATTTGTCTCTATTGAATTATACTTAATAGCTAGCTTTAATTCAGTGTTTAATAACACACTTATTCTGGGTAAGGATTTAGTTTGTTTCTATCCATTAAAGGCTATCACATAAATTAAACTCCGACCTCCTCCAAGTGTAACCAATTAACCAAATTCATGATTTGGTTGTGTTAACACTTAGTTTCACTGCAACCATTCTTTGCCTTCACTTTATTTTGTTAATAAAAGCTTTTTGTGATGCACTAAATGAATATGTATAATTGTTTTGTCATATTTTTTTTAATAAAATTAGTTTTGCTTCAAAGTAATTGTATTCTAGATATAATTTTAAACTTTATTCACTTTTATTCTGTCATGATGTTTAAAAATATCTTACTCCTATTAGGTACTCTTGCTGTTGCTGTAAGGGAAACATTCAGAGGAGCCAAAAGAGATGGAATGACTTTTGCTGAATATGGTATTATAAGATTCTGCATTATACTACAAAAAACTAATGTATGAGTTCTGTATCTTAATTTGTGCTTTTAAACTGTTTTTTGTTGATAACTTTCTTGTTAAATCAAATCTTTGAACAAATATATTAATGTTTAAGCTAAAAAGTGTAAGTTGCACTTAAAGTGTGTAGAAATGATTGTAAAAGGGATAATTGTCAAAAACAATTATACCACCCTATTATGATTATTCGTAATTTACACGGATTTTGTTATCACATTAAAAGATGATTTCATATAGTCCATCATCAATTGAAAACTCATCTCTCAACATTTCAATGAAAAAAATAATAGCTGAAAACGAGAAAAATAAAATTTTTAGGGATAACATGGAGCAATTCGTAAGGTTTATGGGAAAAGGAAACTACAGTATAGGTCACACCTCCATACACTGCATAACTTAATATTATTTCTTTTAAATACAGATAGGCCAGCACCTATCAACTGGAAATAACTACAATTATTATCACTAAGATTTTTTTCATAAATATTCCTTATTCATAAAAATCAAGGTTCACTAAAAATTATTTAAATATGACTGCACTCTGCATAAGTTACTATATAATTAATAACTATCTAATATAATGATAACTATATAATATAATTAACTACCAAGGAGTTTATTTATAGTTTATAGACATTTTTTGTATTTATAGTATGAAATATACAGTCATATTATAAAAATTTCAAACGCTTAGACATTGCTAAATTTTTTCTTATTGATTATTAAATACTCAATAATTTTCATGTTATAATTGATAATACTATCAAGTCATAATTAGAAACGTACGGCAAAGTCTAAACTTTTTTTTATGTAATGTCTAAACTTTATGAAAATGCATGCTAGGCTTGCAGACCATGAAGAGAAATTGAAAAATTAAAAGAAATATTGATTTTAAAAATGATTTTTGTTTTGGAATTTCAACACAAAAAAATTTATATATCATATATATACTTATCTACTCTCATAGTTTTACGAGGACAAGATCCAAGTGTGAATGTGGTACTCTTGGAAGATATTGCTGCTGTTGCTGGAATATTCATAGCAGCTGGCTGTATGGGGTTGACATCTTACACTGGTTTACCTATATATGATGCAATTGGTTCTTTAGCAGTTGGTGGTGTGCTAGGCCTTGTTGCTTCGTTCATTATCTATTCAAATACTGCTGCTTTGGTTGGAAGGTATAGAACATAACTAAATAAACATTTTTATTCTGTATCTTCTTTATGTGATTTTGGAACAAACTTTTTTTTAGATCTATTCAAGCGGAGAGATTGCAAGAAATTAATAAAGAAATGGAAAATGATGTAATGATTAGGTATGCTATTTATTTCTTAGGATTATCCATTTACTATAATGTTAACACTTTTTGATAATTTTTGATTTCTTCCTTACATTATTTGGAAATGTATATTAAGATATCAAACATTATAGTTTAGAATGACTTAGAGAAATGTAATTTTACTTTGTATTACCGTATTTTTGGCGGTAGCGCCGTGGCGCTATCGAAAAAAAAGTTGTTTTTTTCCTACATGCGGCGCTTCCGATGCAGCGGCGCTTCCGAGGAAATAATTTTTAGCAGTAAAAAAATTTCTCAAGTCAATTTATTTAAGATTAAATAATTTTCTGAGAGAAAGACTATTAAATAAAATTAATAACGAAGTTGACGAAATATTTGTACGTATCGCGATCTGCTGCAGAACAATTGCCATTTCTTAGCAAACTTTCGGCAGCAGCCTGCAAGAAAATAAATAAACGAAATAATAATTTTAAAAAAGCATCGCGTAAGGAGAAAATTTAAAAGGTAAGCATCTTGTATCCACCCCCAGCTTAAAGAAAAATCGAAAGCTAGAAATCTACTTAGCGCCTTGGCAATTGTATTTGGAGCGGACAGAAAAGGAAGTAATAGGACCCCAAACCCGCCCTCACGGAACCGACGAAATGCCGAACTTCGGATATCTTTCGGAAATTCCAATATGGCGCTCAAATATTACTATAATTCAATTTTAGAAAAACCAATAAAATTAGTCAAGTTTCGATCGTAGATTATGATGGGATGAATTTAAAACTGGTCCATCTTAAGAAATTTTATTAATTAAAATAATCATCTATATAATATAATCAAGAAGAAATAATCCGAAGGAGAAATAATTCAAGAAGTAATCCGAATCCTCCGATGAAGAAGAAATAATCGTTTCTTCTTCGGAGCGAGATCATAGTTCTTGTTTTTTTCTTTTAGATAACATTTTAACAAAAGCCGCTCACCTCACAAGAAAAAAAAAGCTAACTAAGAACTACAACTAAAGAACTACAAAAAAAAGTAACAATTTATGCTAAGGAACTAACGATAACAGCAAAAAACAAGCTAAAAACTAATAACGATAAAAAAAAAATAATAATAAAAGAAACAACTAACAACAAGAAAAAAAACAAGCTAACTAACAAAAAAAAAATTAACAGTTAACAACTAATAAAAAAGCCGCAAAATAAAAAATAAATGAATCAAATAAAAAACCGCAAAAGGGATAGAATTCATTTTGTACTCCACGTGGTAGTTTCAATGTCAACTGGGTGTGGCCAATTTATGGTCAAACAGAAGAGGGAAATGTGGGGACAAACCAGTAATGCACAAGCTCAGCTGTCAAGGTTGATTGATCAGTTTCTTCCAACTTGCATTTCTTTATTTTGTTCATTGGAAATGAAGGTGTTTTTACTTTTCACTTTATTTGAAACTGCTTTAGAAACAGATGTTTCCTTTGACACAGATTTATTATATATTTTTTTCAAGCTTTTTTATTTTTAAAAGATAAAATAAAGTTACTTACTTCAACAAAATAAAATTCCAAATAAAAAGAGAATATAGCTGGGTTTTTTTTCTCATCAATATATATTTCTTAAAAAAAAAAAAAAATTAGATCAGATTAAGTGCCTGATTAGGGGTCCAATACTGTATGCCCTTTTCTTTTCCCCAACCCCTTTAAAAATAACTGATTGATTCCTCCTAAACAGCTCCAGTAGAAATGACAAGCAGAGGAATTTTTCATCAGAATTTTTTTGGGGCGCTCTTAGTTATTTCTTATTCTTGTTATTATTAGTTATTTCGTTATTATTAGTTTTTCCTTAGTTTGTTAACTGTAATAAATTTTTTAAAATCTTTTTATTTTAAAATCTTTTTTTTAATAAATTTTTCATTTTATTTTTCTTATTACATTGTTTTACGGATTTCTGTAATTAGTCCAGCATTAATTCAGCTGCTGAGCATAGAAATATTTTTTTGCTGTTAATTATTTGCTATAATGTTTTTTTGGCGCGGTGCTTTAAAGAACAACTTTATTTTATATCGTTTTTTTATTTTTTTATTTTTTTTGCTGAAGGAGAAAACTTTTTTCACATCAACTCTTTGTTAACGCAGTTTAGGATATTCTCTCCCCACCCCCCAAATAATTTAGAAATTACGTTATTTGATGTATTAAAAAATATTTTGTTGCACTTAACATTATTTTCAGAATTATTTGTTGTACTTAAGTTTATTTTTTGGTGTGGTGCCAACAGATAAGAACAATTTTATTTCGTTTTGTTGCTTTCTTTTTTTTTTTTTTTTTTTTCTGCTGAAAAATAAATTTTTCATTATAATTTAGAAATTAAAACCTTACTTTATGAAATGTATAAAAATTTTTTATTATACAGATATTCTAAATGGTAATTTAAAGGTCTCTTGCATAATGATATAATGATGCTGATATGCGCGGTGTAGTGCCATTGCGGCGCTTACTATAACTTTTTTTTAAAAAATTTCATTTTCATCGATGTACGGCGCTTTCGCCGAAAAATACGGTAGTTTTATTTTTCATTAGTGTTCTTAATTTTGTTCAGATTTCAGTTAACTAAATGTATATGTTTCATCCTCTCTGTTTATTATACAGGGTGTTTCATATGGAATGGGACAAAAAGAAAACATGATTGTAAGCGTTATAATTAATATATTTAGAAAATCCAAATATATCTAAAAACTACATTTATATAAGTTTCTACAGGTGTTCAATATGTGCCCCTCCGGTGACACGACAAATGTCTACACAGTGATCAAGCTCCTGCCGCACTCGTGATAGCATATTCCCTGTGATGGAGTTCAACACTGCAGTTATCCGCTGTTTCAGTTTCTCTAAGTCCTGAGGAAGTGGAGGCACAAACACCTTATCTTTAACGAAACCCCATAGAAAAAAATCACAAGGCGTTAGATCTGGTGATCTTGGCGGCCAATGAAGACATGTCAAATGAAGACATGCCAATGAAGACATGTCCTGTGGCCCACCACGGCCAATCCAGCGATGGGGTAGACGTTCGTTCAGGAACTCACGTACGTTGTTATTCCAATATGGGGGAGCACCATCTTACTGCAAAATCAGGAATCCTCCAGCTGGGGGAGCTACCTCTCTGAGAGCGTGTCTTGGTAAATGTCCCCATTAATCGATTTTTCAGCAAAGAAAAATGGACCAAAAACACAACTGTTTGATAAAGCGCAGAAAACGTTCACCTTGTGAGAATCACGCTGATGATCTAATGTTACATGGGCATTTTCCGTGTCCCAAAATCCTAAATTATGGCGATTAGCTTTGCCACATAAGTGGAACGTCGCATCATCGGTAAACTCCAGTGTGTTCTCGAAACCATTCACGTCGAGCTTTTCTTGAAATTTCACCCAGAAATTCTTACGCAACGGTTTGTCAGTAGTAGCCTGGACCATCTGATATCTGTTCGGCTTGAATTGGAGACGCTTCCGTAAAACACGCCACAGCGTTGTGTGAGGGACAGCAAGTTCTGCACGTCGCGATTTTGAGGGACTCCGTAAAAACGAATCACGAATTCTTTCAACCACTTCGTGTTTTGTTTGTTTTCGTCCTGGGCTTTTGTTCTTGCATAAGCAGCCGGTATCCTGGAACTGCTTCCCCCACCTGCTTATGTTATGCCAATGCGGTGGCTCTTTACGAAATTTCATGGGAAAATGTCTTTGCACAACAGTTACGAAGGAGGTTTTGGCATATTCAAAAATGCAGTACGCTTTCTCCTGCATGGACGACATTTTGTTTAACAGCGCCTCTAGCGGCAAGTTCGTCATTCAATGATTTTTCCCTGTTGCCAAATAAAACTTGTATAATTGTAGTTGCAGAATAAATTTGTTTCGGCTGAATAAATCCATCACAGCAGTCATACTGTGGTAATCTTTTTGTCCCATTCAATATGAAACACCCTGTATTTAGTATGCTTACATCATAATTTATTTAATTCATTCCATTAGGAGCATTTCTACGTTTGCAATTGAGTAAATTGATGAAGTTAATTTATTTAGATTGAGAAATACTTCTACTTTCATTGGGCATAAAGCTTTAATAACCATAAATTGCTATCATTTAGTAAAGTTTTAAAATTGTTAAACGCATAACTGTTTAAATTAGTAACTAAGACTGGGAATTAGAGACATTTATATATCTTTGTAATTTTTATTTTTTTGCTTTTTTAAGGAATTTTTTATTTTGTCAGATTTTTTGGGCGATATTTTTTCATATTAGTACTTTTTTTGAATAAACTAGAAAGTCTTTCTAGTTTATTTTTTCGAGTTACACACATTTTTATTGAGTCATACTATTTAATAATAAAAATAGAAGGTAAAATTGGGTAAAATAATGTCAGAAGTTAAGCAAGGTCTTGGAGAAAAACCTTGGCTTTTAGATGATAAAAAGATATCTCTCATTTTTACAGGAGAAGCAACAACTTTTGATGTTAAAGAATTGTCTGTAAGAAAAAAAATTTTCTTAAAATATGCATGAATAAAGTCTATCGATGTCTTAAGCATCTTCAGGTATAAAAATTTACCTTCGGACAAAACTTCTTTTATATCTGAAAAGATCAAAAAGCATTTAACCCTTTCACGACGAGTTTTTTTTACAACAGAACAATTTTAGTAGCATAAACTATGAGTAGGGCAGCATTATATACAGTAGTGCCATCTATGTTCTGTGAATGAATATACCTTCAAAAATATTGGCAGGACTGGTGGGAAAGTGTCCCATTAGACAGAGAAGCGTTTCTGTCCGAAAAGAATTTTTTGAAATTTGCTTGGGACGTATGTGTCCCCTTAGGCGCGAAAGGGTTAACTCTTAACAGTTTGGAAGTATGTTAAGTTTACTTCCCACCAGGTATAATTATAATAATTAGTTTTACAAAACTATAATGATTAATTATAAAAAAATTAATTGCAAATATGACAATAAGATGATTTTAGCCATAAGCACAGTTGAGTTGTTTTACAGAGTTGTTTTACAAAACTATAATGATTAATTATAAAAAAATTAATTGCAAATATGACAACAATAAGATGATTTTAGCCATAATAAGCACAGTGAAAGTGCCGTTCAACAAGTAATTTCACAAAATTGAAATTTTGAATGATATTAATGCATACATAAATCTGAGTTCATGTATCATGCAGTTTTCTGTTTTCCTTTTTCTTACTTTTGAATTTAATATTAATTTCAAAATTGAATGATGATTACATGCCAATTTGTTTTTACAATTTTATGTGATTTGACATTTTAGATAGAAATGACATTTAAGATGAAACTCTTGTATAATTAGAAGAGATTTTTTATTTTTATTTTATGGTCATTTTTTATGGTTTTAAGGGCATTTTTTTTTCTATTTTTATGATTATTTTTAGGTCATTAAGATCTAGGTTTCACTAGTTACATACCAATACAGTAATAAGGAATTGAATAGAAAATGGGTGATAACTGAAGTTATAGTATTTTCTGTGATTTTTATTTATTGATTTTTAACTGTTTGTAGATCATTATATATATATAGTGAAACCCCCTGTTATTGACGCTCCTGCAAAACTGATGCCTCTCAATATGAACATATTTTTAATTCCCCGGGAATCTTCTATGAATAAACCAATATGTACATTCTCCGTAAAGCAGATACTCCCATAACTGGACACGGATAATCATATTTGCCCTGAAACGTTATTTTCTATCTGTTCAAACTGGACCATACTTTTTCTAAATTTGAAAAAAAAAAAAACTATTTCTGCTTTAATTGCAAGAAAAAAAACTTTTCACCTTTTTTAAAGCATGAAAGTCGATTTGGAAAACTTTTAATTTTCTGGTACTATATTAAATTTACCTTGTTTAAATTTCAGCAATTATTCTTATATTTATTGTTAAACAACTGTATTAAGCATTTTTAGTTTCTTCCATTTTTTAGTGTCCTGTAAGAAATAGGTTTCTTCCAGGTGAAATGCCAACTCTGAAAACCTAATATTTATTCTTGACTTGTTACAAAAATGTTCACTATCTGTGTAATTTTATTAGTAATAGATGTATGATATGGTTATTTTACTTGTATTTTCTGATAAAGTGAAGGTTTCAATTTTGTATAAATTTGAGCATTCAAAATATATGTCATACTGTACATTATTATCTGATTTTAATTTAACTCCTGAATAAGGAAAATATTATTTAACTGTCTTTATATCTACTTTTAGGACAAAAGAGTTGTCAAAATCATTACAGTTAACTGTCAAATTCTTATATTTTTGAAGAGTGCTGCTTTTGTTTATGTATGTTAAGTTGCTTTTAAAATCATTTCTTAGTCTTAGCATATGTTTTCAGAGCCATTCATGATGTTAAAGCTACAGATATGGGCAATCATTTTGTCAGATATAAAGCTGAAGTTGATTTTGATGGTAGACAGCTGACACGCTCATATTTGGACTCTCAAGATTTGAATGCTTTGCTTGAGGTATCTTTTTTTTAATTCTAATTTATATTAAAAAACTGTTATTGAAAAGAAAAATAATTTCAAAATATTTTATTAAATATACAATTCAGTGATGTTTAATATATGTGAGTTTTTTATTTGAGAAGCTGTGCAGTAGGAAAAATAAAAAAAATTTTATTACCTGAAAAACTTTGAGCGTCATGATTGGATTTTTAATCATTAAGATGCAATCTTAATGATAAACCAGTAGACAGCCCAGTTTAGATATAATAATTTAAGTTATAAAACTAAGATTAAAACAATATTAAGTAACAAATAAGCTAACAGAAAGTAAAAATGACGTAAAAAAACCTACCTTTTGGTTGGTCTTTTGATTTATTTAATTGTACTATTGGGCCACTGTCATGCACTATATGAGCGTGCAAATTTTAAATGTTCAAATCGCATGAAGTGAGAGTAGCCTCTATGTGTTCTAGATAGCATCTTTGCCATCATTCTGTATATCAAAAACTGAATATGTTAATTTAGAAAAAACAGGGTTTTGCATTTGATTTTGCAACTCAAATTAAGTTATAGTATGCGCTTATTAATTCTTGAGTAAACTTCTCAACTCATAAAGATCATTTCTTAGTTGGTAAAAAGCTTACTCACTAAACTTTTAAGTCTGATTGAGCGAAGATTATTTTGTAAGTTTAGAAAAATTTTGAGTTAATAGTAATCATTAGCTTATATGAAAAAATGAATTAAAATATTTATTTTTTAAAAGCATAGTAAACCTCTCCCTTCCTTTGTTTTATAAAGTGCAAAAGTATAAGTTTTAAAGCATAATCAATTGTTTAGATTATTAGTAATGCTAACTAATAGATATTTATAAGACGAAATAATATTCTAAATATTTACTCATACAAAAGATGAGTACAGTCTTTAACGTAATAAGCACAGGTTATTTTATTATTAAGGCTAGGGGAAATTTTCATTTATCCTTTATATTTTTGCAAATTATTTATTTAATATAGTGTATATAGTTAAAAATGATAAAAAGCCTATATTAAATACTTGCAATTAGGGAAAGTAGTAAAAATATTATAAATACTTTCCAGGAATGTAAAAAAATTTTAAATTATTAAATAGATTCTGCTTGACTTTGGAAATTACCTAGTTACATGTCTATACAGATGGCTCACTTATTGACTTTTTACTGAGTGCTGGAATCTTCTGTGAACAGTTTTGTTTTCATCTCCCACTTGCAAATTTCAGAACTCATTTTCATGAAAAGTTACAGTTAATTCCTATAACAATCAACAATCGACCACTCTTCTAAAAAAGCAGTTATCTTTTCTGACTTTATTTCTGCAGTGCAAGCTCTTTCCTCCAATAAAGAGGCCAAGAACTTTGGTGTCCAGAGATTTAATACTCTACTTGAGAATTTCCATAAGGCGTCCTTTCAATGGATTCCCTCCCACTGTTGCTTTGGGAGAAATGAGAAAGTTTGTTTCCCTTTTAAACCTACTGGGAACTTGGGATTCTGTTCAGCTAAATTGAAATTTGCTAGAAATAGTTGATCGAAATTCTCGAATTGAAAGTGCTTTCTCCATGAAACAGCTTTGCATCTTTAGAGTGGTTAACCTTGGAATGTACTCTTCTCTAAACCATAGCTTATTCCTGACTCACCTTGTGCAGTTACAACTTTTAGACTCCTGACAGGGCATGATTGTCTTTGTGCCCATTTTTTTTGTTTAAAGTTGGTTGACTCTCCTACATGTTGTCTTTGTATAACTGGCTAGAATATGACCAATTTCTTGCACTATTTGCTTTAGAGCTCGTGGTCAAATGACCTAGAACCAAATGACTGGCATTTGATGAATAAACAAACATTTTAAATTACAGGTCCTTAGGACACAGGACCTCCATATTTCTAGGTCCCTTTTAACAAAAGAAGGTTCCTGCTATAAATATGATTTCTTAACCTCTTTTTCCTTCAGTTGTTATTCACATTCATAATATTTTAGCTATTGATAGACAGAACAAACTTTATTAATTAGGACTAATCAAACACCTGCATCAAAGAAAAGCAACTATGTAATTTGATATTCAAAATTATTATAATATTCTCTTTCAGCTATTAACAACAAAAGAAATGAATTAAAAAATTACATTGTCCGTTGGATAATTATGCCTGCTCGGGGATCAATCATAACTTTTTTTGTGTCCCCTCTTTGACTTTTGGTGTATTTGAACTGTTAAAGTGCATAGGCGGAATCACTATCAAAGTAATTTTTTTGATAATAACAAACTTAAATAAATTTATGTATATTTTTTAAAAACAAGTTTGCACACATATCAATCAGTGATTCCACTATACATTGGAAACTACCGGCTCTTAGGATGCAGGACTTTCATATTTCTTAATCCCTATTTAAAATATGAGTTTTCTACCTCGCTATTTATCTATTATGATTCACATTTATAATTATTTTATCCATTGATTGGCAAAACAAAAAAATTTAAAACAGGAAGAATCGGAAGCAGAATTTAAAAATTTATGCAATTAAGGCGTTTATTTAGGACTGCTAAAACACTTTCCTCAAGTAAAAGCAACAATCCAATTAAGTGCTCAGCATTCTTGTTTTTTCCTTCAGCTATACATAATTTTTTTATATATGTATTTAATGACATACTGTTTTTTCCCATGCTCTACCTATACTTTATAGTATTGTTTGCTCATGAAAACAAATTTCTCTTTTATTCATATTGAAATCAATAGACAAAGTTGATTGATCTTGAATTTGTGTAATTTATTGTTGTTCCAGAATTACATTATATTCCCTTATTTTAACTTCCATTATTTCTTAACTCTTACATACTTTTAAAATTTTTCAGGAAATGCAGAAATTGAAATCTATTGAAGAGGTCGAAGCTTTCATGCTTAAGCATGGTGAGAGTATTGTTGATACATTAGGAGGGCAAATTGATCGGATTGAAATGGCTCTAAAAGTAAGTGCATTCGGCTTATTTATATAATAGTTGCTTTCACATTTTACAAAATCACGTTATAATTATATGTCCTTACAAATGGAATTTAAATTTTATATTTTTGGTCTGTAAATGTACTCTCTATTTAAGTAAAAAATGTCTAAAATATTATATCCAAAAAATCAAATGAAATTTTTATAACTTAAATTCATATTGTTCATTTAAGCATTTCTAAAATGCATAAACTTAATCAATCTCAAGATATTAAAGTCAAGGCTTTGTTGAGTAAAAATATTTTGGTGTAGTGTAAGAACAAGGCTAATTTACTACCAACGTAGTAGTAAAAGCAATACAAGGTAACTAATAAAGTTTTAGCTGTTTTTAATGGCCAAAAAGAAACTTACTTACAGAAAGTCTAACCTATTATTAATCCTCTAAGTAATCCCCATCAGTATTCATCACTTCCTGTCTCCAGCTGTATAATTTCTTTTGCATTAAAAAACTGAAATTTTGGATGCAAAGAAATCTGTGAGTTCTTGACTCAAGTCTATTTTATTGGTAAAGGAATTTCCATGAAGATGATTGTCGAGGGAGGGGCAGTAGTAGAAATCTGGCTAAAGGTCGGGTGAGTAAGGAGGATGACGCAGTCTCCTAACGAAGTAGATGTATGATATCCATGACCAGCGGTGGGACATGCGACTCTTAAGGCATTATCCTGAAAGAAAAGAATACCTTTGAGATTCACTAGTGCTGTCTCTCTATTGCAATGCTTGTTGCAGACGTTCCAGTTACACATTCCGGTAGTGACTGTTTAGCCTGCTGATAGCAACTCACAACAACCACTGGATGTCTAGACAACAAGACATATAAAATATAATTTTAGGTCAAAATTTTTAGATTTCGCTGTATTTTAGCACTTTATTTACTTCTATGGGGGCAAACTACCTTGGTAGCAAGCAATGGAAAATTGTGAAAAGTCAAGAAAAATTATAAAAGCACATCGTCAGTTCTTTCTTTGTTCCTACACTTCCCTTCCCACACCCCTATTCATTCCACACTCCCTATTTTTTTATGCAGCCACATCACTCCTCTAATATTTAGTTCAAGGGTCATTGTGGCTTAATAAAATATACTTGGAACTGTTGTTTGTTGCACTCCACTGACCTTGATGCAGGAATAAAAAAAGCAGCTTTGTCAATCATCTACTCACATGGGCACTATTGTTTTCTTTTTAAATTCAGAAAAATCTTTGAATTTCTGCACTAATGGTTTTTCTTTCATATTTATGATAAATTAAAAATTCACCTTCTTTAAGGCAAGGCCCATTTTTCCTATTTACGACGCATCTTATCTATGCATCGCCATTCAAGATCACATGATTTAAAAATCAAACGTTGTGATTCAAATGATTTAAATATATACATAGCAATTTAAAATCCAATATTGTGATTCATATTCATGTGATTTTTTTTCAATATTGTTACTGTTATTCTCACTATTTTAAAATCAAACATCACGATTCGTATTTTCACAATTTATGAGTCATGCATTGCGATTTGCATTTATGTGATTCAAAAATTATCCATCATGATTAATTATAACACAATTTAAAAATTGAACATCTCAATTCGTATCAATAATTTAAAAATTGAACATCATGATTCATATATATATATGTGATTTAAAAATTAAACTGTGATTCGTTCCCAGGATTGAAAATTGCTCATCACGATTTATATTTACATGTCTAAAAAATTATTATCATGATTCATATTCATGTAATTTAAAAGTCTCGAATTCTGATTCGCAATCACATTACACTTTGGGATCTGTATTAACGCGATTCTAAAATCACACTTGTGGTTCCAGTGATTTGAAAACTGCAAGTTGTGATATGCACTTTAAAATTATGCACCGCCATTTAAGGTAACTTAATTTAAACGCCGAGCATTGTGGTTCAAATAATTTTAAAATCCAATAATGTGATTGTTATTCTTGCTATTATACTATCAAACATTGTTATTTATAGTTCTGCAATTCAAAAATCTCATATTGCGATTCGCATTTGCGTGATTTAAGAAATACATATTACGATTAATACTCATGGGATTTAAAAATGAAACATCCTAATATGAATTTGCGTGATTTATTTTAAACAGTTAGTTATAGCTAATTTTTTGAATAAACAGCAAAAAAAATGAGTTAGCTTTGTATCTAGCCTCCTTATATAAGAAATGTGTTTACAAATTATAATTTTCTAAACTTGAAACTTGACCACAGAAATTAATATGTCTCAACTCTTTACACAAATTTTTTTTCTGCTAAAATTTCAGGTATTTTTTTATGCAGCCACAATCACTCCTCTAATAAAGGGTCATTCAAGGTCATTGTAGCTTAATAAAATATACTTGAAATTTTAGTAGGAAAAAAGTGTGTGTTTAATAAAATTTCTTCGTCATCTGTAAAAGATTTAATCCTCTAGATTTTTGCCAATGCTTGAAAGAGTAATATTTACATGTTCAAATTAATAAGCTCTGCTGTCTTAGTCAAGGAAAATTCATCCATTATTCACGGAATTTTGAGATAGCGAATCACTATCCATCTTGCTACTGAGTTTCTTTCAACTTCTTTCTCAGTTTGGGAAAATTAAATATGAGAGGATTTCACTAATAAAGTTGGAGATCTTGTTATTTCCGCGCAGTTTTTTTAAAAAAGGTTAAATCAGCTATATATAGTACAGTGTGTAAAAAATAAACGGACCACCCTGTATGTTCCGATCTTCACGTTGTAGGACTCAATCTTAATGGTTAGAAAAGATTACCTTAAATGTGATAATTAATAAGTGAATAAGATATTTTAATTTACGAAATCAGACTCAAAACAAACTTTCTCTTAATGAATTCTGATTTCTGACACCCAAAATAAAGGGAGTAGGCACAATCTGGGAAGTATGGTCCCCATAGTTTGGTTAGGAGAGTGGTCCAAAGTTTCTGCCCCTTAATGTTAATTTTATTTTTTGTGTATTTTGCCATATATCGGAAACATTTTTAACGAATTGAAAATTTTTTGCGCACAATTAAAAAATACATTTATCTATAGATAATTCTATGCAAAAATAAACTTTTAGTAAATTTTTATTATTTAACTTTATTAAGTTCAAAAAAATTTGAATTGTAAGGTATAAAATTTTTAATAATTTAAATAAAATTAGCATTAACGGCACAAACCTATGGGGAGCATATTTCCCAGTTTGCCGGTACCCCCTATATTTTAGGGTAAGAAATCTGATTTTGTAATTTCTAACAACGCGAACGCCATATTTTATGTCACCCCTTCAAACCATTAAGATTGAGTTCGAGAAAGTAAAAACCCGATAATTAGATCAAAAGTTGTTCAGGGTGATCCTTTTTTGTGCATGCTTTGTATTGTCCAAATTAAATTAATGAAGCTAGAGTTTTTAAACTGAATACCTGAGTATTCATTATTGTTTCTTACTCTAGTTTTAATTAAGTAAGTAATAATCCTGTATTATTGCATATCTGAAATTTTGAAAGGAATATATTAATTATTTGGCTACAGTTGAATAAACATTATGATATATAATACTTATAAGGATGATTCTTTTCAAACATGACAATTCGGACCAAAAAATTTCTTCAAAATAATCTAAAAAATTTTTTTGTATATTTCTTTAGTTACACTTAGCAGTGTAGTTTATTGACATTTGCTCTAGAAAAAAAATTAAATAGAAATTCACCAAATCTTGAATGCCAGGAAAATGACATATTAGCTTAGAGGTTTAAAAAACAGTCATTTTAAGTTAATAGTAAGTAACTCAACTTAAGCCTTTATGTTAGATGGACCATAAATTGCTTAAATTAATTCTTTTTATCCACTATAGAAAGAATTTAAAAAAATTTTGTTGCTGATATGCACAGAATAAAATTGTGTATAATAATCAATCATTAAATAACTTTGATTACATCCAAGCATATTATAATCATAGATAAACTTGGTATTAGGTTAATATTTGCTTTCCCTCCTTCCAGTATTAGCAGTTAAAATAAATTTCTGGTAACACTTCAATGTCCTGGCATTCATAAGCCAGGATAATGACAAATTCGCCACTTTATAGCAAATAACTTTACTTTTATTTAATATTTTGGCCTAAGACGTTTATATTCTGCAGAAAACAACAGGATTTCTTAAAATAACTCAGATAAATCTATGTAGTTTATGTTATTAATGGTTTCAAGAAGCCAGGAAAATGACAACACATTAATGGTTTCAAGAAGCCAGGAAAATGACAACACAAAAACCTACTCACCTTGAAAAATTTTTTGAAATAGATTTTGAACCAGAAAATTGGTTCTTTATTCATGCAACAAGACATATTCATATAGGAGGGTATCTAATTAATCTATTAACATAAGATTTTGATTATAAACCACTAAATAAAAGTAGCCAGGAAAATGAGATTTTCTTGGGACAAATAAATTATTGACAGAAAAAATTATTTTAAACGAAGTTTTTGTAAATAAAACCCTCTGCGTATATTATAGAAATGCTTACACCGGTTGAGATAAAAAATAATAAATATTGAAAAATTTATGGGAAGTTTTGAAGCTACTTATTACTGGAAACATTGTTTGGGACATGCCAGAAATATGAAATTTTGAAGTTCAATTAAATTTTTTAACTATACAAAACAGTCAATGATAATGCTAACAGCAATGCTATTTATTAATTTTTAAAAAAAAAAAGTTCTTTTAGTATTATAGTTTTAGATCTTGGAGCAAGGGACAGTAAATTGTCATATTTCATGAGAATAACCCATAAATGTATACATGCGATGTGTTGGATTTTCTTATCAATGCGTAGTGTTGTTTCAAAAAGCTTATCGTGCTTTGTGTTCCTACATTTGTTTTTTACAAGTTGACAACTTAGAACTTGATTGAATATAATTATGGTATAGTGGCAAGAAAATTGGTTGCATGTAGGTTGCCATTCATTATTTTTTGTAGACTTCCTAAAACCTGTGCAGAACCCACTTGCTAAGCCCATATGTATTACCAAAGCTGTGTAGATTAATGTTTCTGATGAACAGTTAGACTTCAAACTGTCTTGGAAGTTTACCACGTGTTAAACTACTGTCCTTCTCACTCTGCCTACAGGGCTTCATTATTCAAGGCTTGGAGTTGTCCTTTGCAAGGTTCGTCCCACAGGGATATCTCTCAACCTGAATTTTTGAAACTAATGCCTTACAATATGTTCTCTATTCCCAAACACTTCACTTATTCGTCTCCCACTTTAAAATAAGGTAAACAACACCGACCAAGCCTTTTGGACACTTCCATTTGTCTTTGCTACTGTATGAGTTATGATTGATGAAAGTATGTGGCGGACCTGCTTTTGTATGACTGATATTCCTACACTAGACCAACAAGTTTTTAAACCATGTGATATACTTATTTGCATATCTATTCTCACTTCATTCAATAGGAAAGCAAAAATGGCAAGAACTTAAATGGTTACCTTGTATTATGATAAAATTTTGTAACCCACCTTTTATGTAAAATGTTTGATACGATGCAATCCTCTAAAGGTAGAGACATATACATACACAAGATCAAAGTAAAAAATACAGAAATGTGTGGAAAGTCTCATCCCTCAAAGGGAAAAGTAACATAAAGTATTATAGATATACATGAAGTGAGAAATATTATAATTTTAATGACACGTATTTTCAAATCATATATCTTAAAAAGTTTTACAATTCAAATTTTAAGAATTCCTTAAACTATTGAACTAGTGGATTACAAAACTTTCACAATCATTATAGAATATAATATTTAAGTAATCTATACTTAAATAATGAAGGTATTAAAAGATTTAAATGCTACTTTAAATAATACACACTTATCTAAACTTCATAAGGTAATTGAAAGATTTTCCTTGTTATTTCTGTAAAAAGAGACATTGAGTACCTTTTTAAAGGTTAAGAAAAAAAGTTTAAGCCTAGTAACAAAATTGTAGGATCATATATTTATTTTTAGTTAATGAATTACTCAAAGTTAACAATACTAGTAGGATTACTACATCTGTATTTTTTCAAACCATCAAATGTTAAACAAATTTTTTAAATAATTTTGTATTTTGCAGAAAAAACACCCTGAAATAAGACATGTTGATTTAGAAGTTTTATGAATTACTACTTAGAAGAAAAAAAGCTTGTAGAAATGTATATAATTTATATTTATTATAAACCTGTACAGAAGTGACTGGGTGCTACTGCATTGTAAATATAAAAAAACTGTTGCACAACACATCTTTGTGTAGTAACCTTTGTTTGTAATTTATAATTTCTATATTGTAAATTGTGTGTTATTTTAGTAATAAAATATTATATACAAAAAATTTCACAGGGATCTTGATGTTTCAAATGTCTTGTTTATCCTACAGAAAATCAATTAAAAGATTTGTTGAGTAACTCTGCTTTGTTTCAATTTCATATAGTTATAAAATTTTTTGTTGGGAATTGTTCAAAATATTACTATCTTGCTGAAATAGCTAGAATGTCACTTATGCTCTATCGCAAACTTTCGCCCTATTTAACTATACATAATCATTCCATTGCACATACTATATAATTTTTGAAAAAAATACCCCTTACACTGAAAAATGTTTAGTCGACCATTGAGGATTTAAAGTCAGTCCCTCACAATGGTGATCAGTTTTTTATGTACTGTATTACTTCAAAAAGCTCCCTACAGTTAATTTTTGTAATATTCTTGTATTCCCCTCACTCTTCTCAATGAACATATCTTATGTATAATCTTTTAACAACAATGATATTATAACGTTCATAATGAATTTCATATGAATAACATTTTTAATGTATAATAAATTATATAATTGAAAACAAATTCATAACATTGTACTGTTTCCTAATATCGCTTTAATAAAAGTTTAAAAAAAAAAAAGCTGAAATTGGTAGAAATGTAATTAAAAAAAGTATTACAGGGTAACACATCAGCTCTAAGAATATGTCGAAATTTAGGCTTTAGCTTTGGAATAAATTTGTTATAGATGCCAATTATTTATTTTATCTCATTTCATGCAAGATGCTACTATGTTGGGTGGCCTGGCATAGTACATTTTTGGCAAATCAGTTACAATTCATTTTATTATTATGAGAATATTTTATATGTACTAATTATTTTGAGTGTTTTTTCATAGTTAGGACTTAAAAAAGCATTTTCAAAAGTAAAGTAAAAAAAAAAAAAAAAATTTAAAAACTTGGTGAACAGTTACAGTTAATATATATAAAATTTTATGTGACCTTTAATTATTACTTTAAAAAAATAAATCATATGAACTTTTACAATTGTTAAATTTTCAAAATTATAATAATTTAATATTTCACCTCTTCTTCAATCTTTTCTAGAATTAAGAAAAATTTATTTTGAACCTTCTGATTTGTATAATTTCCATCTTTTTATGTGTTAGAATAACTAATACATTCTGAATTCTATCTCCTAAGCATAGTGACCAAATTACATACTTTTTGTGTAAAAGAATTTTCCTAGTATTAACAAAAATATTGGCTTTATTATGTTATTCTTGATTTAATAAATTTGATTTCAATTATCATGACTTATAAATATATTATAAAAAGCGTAGTATTTGTGCAATAATTTTAAGTTTGATCAAAACTTTTTTAAAAAATAGACCTACTTTATTAGACACAAATAACATTTGCCTAAAAACAGAGGAAGATAAAGATTATTCATACTAAATTCTATCAAGTTGATGATTTTTTCTTCAATCATATAGATTACCTTTTTCTTTTCTTCAAGTAAAATAAGTATTTTCTTTTTACTTATTTCATAAAAAAAAATTGTATGTTTAGTTTATGAAAATTTATCATATTTGTATTTGTTATAAAAGAACTGAAAATAGCTCAATCATTTTGCAATATATCTTGAGTACACTAGAATGTAGGGTATGAATTTTTAAAAAATCTTTTCTTGCATTGATTACAGGCTTAAAAATTTCATTTTTACGTGAAAATAAGAAAAGTAAACTTTTGATTTGAAAAATTCAAGACTTGAAATATTGAAAATGTCCTGCTTGCATATACTTACTGCATTGTAGAGAATTTAATTTTTGTTTATAAATTCGTAAAAATAAAATGAAAATCAGATCACCATATTAATCGCCCCATTTAAATATTTCTTCATTATCGCCGAATTATTTTTTAAAAAATAATTAAATTTAGAATTTTTTCAGTTTCTACTTAATAAAAACAGTTGAAACTTTTGATTTTTCGATAGGAAAATATGTAGATTAATATGATATAAAAAAATCTATACCTCATAATTCAAAACTTTTTCATTCAAAATTAAATAAAATAATAAAAAAATAATAATTATAAAAAAAAAATTTTTTGTTTGAAATTAACTTTGGGTAAATAGATTTTATGAGTGGGTGGAATTTTTTTTTTTTTAAGTGCTTAATTAGTTTTAAAAATATGACTAAAAACGCAAACTTTGAACTTTGGATCGCTCTCTTAAACAAAGTATGGAGACAATATTTCTCAGATTGTGGCTTCTCCCTATATTTTGAAGGTTAAGAATCCAAAGATGGAAAATATATATATATATATAAGTTCATTCAGAGAAAGTACGTTTTTGTGTCTGATTTCATAACTTAATTAATAGTTAGGCACTAAATAATTAGCAAATTTAAGGTCATCCCCAGGAACCATTAAGATACACTCAGTACGTGAAAACCCAATCATTAGAATGAAAGTTATTCAAGGTGATATCTTACTTATTTTTGTGCACACTGTACCCTTTTTTAGAATGACAAGAACAGAAGCTATTTATCTCAAAAAGTTTAAACTCGACAAAGCAATTATTTTTAATACAATTTCTACCTGTCCATTGTATCACTTAACAAGTACATTTTTCACAAAGAAGGATCAATTTTGTCTTACTCTCATAAACATTTGCATTTCAGATGCAAATTGTAAATGGTGACACAAATAGAAAGTATTTGTTTCAACAAAGCATTTATTTTTTTCAGGCGCTTTTTCACTAACAAACAGGCTTAATTTTCATTGCTACTATCAAAAAAATTGCCCTTTAGAATTAAAGCTTCGTGTACCATTTTTAAGAGTGACACGAAAAGGGATTATTTTCCTCAAAAAATTAAAATCTCTGTGGTGTAAATACTTTAATTAATTTTCTAATTATTGCATTATTATGTAGTGGGAAAATTTTCAAAAAAATTGCTAATTTTTACTCTTAATGTCAGAAAAATTTACTTTTCATAATCAAATTGTATTATAATATTATTAAAAGTGACACGTATAGAAACTATTAACCCTCAAAAAGTTGAAAGCACCGAGATGCAAATATTTTTAATGAAATTTTTATGTTGTTGTAAAAAGAAACTGCCTAATTTTATCTGCTACTGTCTTAAAACTTTACACTTGAAACATAAAGTATACGCTGCCATGCTATATAGTGACACAAATAAAAGCAATTTATTTTAAACAACTACATGATCTATAAAGCATGTAGTTTGACATTTTTAAATGTCTGACATGTCAAAATGCATATTAGAAAACTTCTTCACAAACAAACAGGCTTATAATATTTGATTTCTTTTTAAGAAAAATTTTACTTTTCAGAAGCTAAGTACAACGTACCTTTTTTGAAGAGTGACGTGAATAAAAACTATCTTAAATAACGAAACGTTCTGTGTTGCTAATAATTTTTATAAATCTTTTTTAAGTATCCATTGTGTCTTCTTGTATAAGAATTTTTTACAAAAATAGCCCTATTTTTGACTGCTAAAAATCGCACTTCAGAATCAAAGTCACTCGTTTCATTCTAAAGAGTGACGTGAATCGATATTATCTCAAAAAATTAAAAGTTTTACAGAGTGGGTGCGCATGTGTGTGGGAAAAAATGCTGTAGAATATAGTGATAAAGCAGAACATTAAAAAAAAACAAAATACTTGCAGCGCAGAAATTTTTATTTCTTGAGATAAACGTGAGAATAAGAATAATTTTTGTGATAAATTATTTTTAGTTGCCACTTTTTTAAAAATTTGCTTTTCAGAATAAATCTTCCCGCTCCCCACAATGTTCTTTGACACTACAGGTAGACAATTTTTCACTATGAATAAATAAAATAAACAATGTAAATGCTGGTTTTTGACTGCTTCTTTATTTTAGCTGTTACCAAAGTAGAACTATTTTCGCCTATTTAATTATCCCGAAAAACGCAGTTTTATTATATATATATATATATATATATATATATATATATATATATTCAATCATTATTATTATTTTTTTTTTTGTGACTTTTTCTGAGGTCGGAAAGCTGTCAAAATCTTTTATTGCCATCGGGCATAGAGTGATCACAGATATGCTCACTCTGAAGTCTAGCTAGTTGGAAAGTGATCAAATTTCGATTGACGATAAATTCTATTTTGGCAACAAAATGACAATTGAATTTGCTAGTAGTTTTCAAAAGACTATTAAAAACTCGTATTTTTATTTCTCCCAGAGATCGTTAAGTTGTGAGTGATCTTAACTAGTCGGAAAACGAACACACTGCCACGTTTGCGGATTAGTCTACAGACTTGATTAAACCAGTATTCACTATTTAAACAAAACGAAATGACGAAACCTTAATTAAATACAATACACTGATATACTTAAGACTGTGTTCTAAATTTCGGTAAATAAGTTAATTCTTAATTTTATGGCCATATTAATTTATTTAGCAATCTCATTTAATAATATGATTTATATATGATTCATTTAATCTATGCTTCATAGAATTAACGAGTTGATATTTACACAAAACAAAACTGCCAAAAGCTTAAGAGCTCATCCGCGGGAAAAACTTTTTATGGTAAATTCTCGAAAAAAAAGTTGTTCAGATAAACTAAGAGTTAACTATGAAGTTAACTGTATCATTTAGTGTTCTGAATACGAAGAGATCGTCTAAAAAGTTACATTTGTAATATACCTATCCACCTGAACTCCGATGTTCAGGGCTTAACTTCAAAATGTTACGCTCAGTGTTTAAAAAAGTTAGGAAAAGTAAGGAATTACTTGTTCAATTTGGGTTGCACATTGAAAAAGGTGCATTGTGTTCACTTTTCTAAACATGCATTTTGAGCTATGTCCATGTTCTTAAACGCGCTTTTTCAGCTGTCCGTTTTCTTAAAGAATTGGTGATTGTAGTTGACAATCCACAAACATGAGTAATCACTTTCTGTATACAAATTTTGAGCAATAAATTTAATATTTTTTTGCCAAATTTGCAATTTTGATGTATTTAATACATTTTATTGAATTCATAGCTCATTTATTCATAGCTCATTATTTTTTCATAGCTCATAGCTAAATTTGAAAATATTAATTTTTATCATAAATATGAGCTGATAAAACCTATTTTTTTTTAGACTGACCTCAATCCTTAAATTATTTTTCTCATTTTTATTTAATCTATAACTATTTCATCTAAATAATTTACCCCCCCCCCAACAAAAAAAAATAATAAATATTCATAATCAATGCACAGACATCAAACAAGTAGTGTTGATCAGAAATCAGACGGTGCTGTAAAATAAGTCTGGTACGAAAATGGAGGAAAGATCGCTAGGGTGCTTTCGGATAACCGAACGGGAAATAGGAAGAAGGTTAATGCTATGAGAGAAGCAAAATCTTCAGAGAAAAAATAATTCGAATCGTTGTTCTTAATAAAACACATCTGTGTTAAATAATTGATGAAACATAATTTGGAAAGTTTTTGATTCACGGCTTCCATAAATCTTAAATTTCACCGCTGGCTATATTCTAGTTATTATTTCTTCGACAAATAAGCTGAAGCAAACTACAGTGCAGTCTCCTGGCAATGAACTCGACAGCGAATTTCTCCCGATAATGAAATTTTTACCCGGAACATTAAATAAATTCAAAATTTTCCCCATATTTCGAAACGATTGTTCCCTAGTAGCGAATTTTTTAGATGTTTATCTTATCGATTTTCGCAATTTTTGAAGGAAGTGTGTATTCTATTCTATTTGTATGTAGTCTATTCTCTCTCAGCTCGCATTTTCTGGCACCACTCGTATTTTTCTTCCAGCTCACTGTTGGCCAGAAGACCATGATCTTTAGTCAAGAGTCAAAAATTAAATTTTCAACAAAAATATGTGTAGGCAGTTTTAATATAGCCCAAATTAAGTATTCATAATCATTCCAAACATTATAATTTACTTTTTGGACCGACGAGAGTACAATGTAATGAAAAATATGTTAAAATTTTTTTTAAAAATATAACTTTTAAAATTTTTATTTCAGAAATATATATATAGGAATTTCACCTTACTGTTACATTTTTATCAGAGTAGTTAGTCTGAAATTATAGTACAATTTTTCAATTTGTTGGATTAGTTAATACTCTTGACAAACTTATAGTTTATATCTTATCATTTGACATTTTACAATGTTTGAATGACTTTCGAAACTTAGTTCCAGAAAGTTCCACGATGTAATTAGTTAAACTTTTTGTTGTTGTCTTCTTTGATGTTTCTTCTTTCGAAAAAACCTGCCCCATTTTGCCCATATTGCAAAGGTAGACTAAATATACCGAAAAAAAATTTTTTTTTTTTTTCATGTTTTCGTGTTATTTTGTAAAATTACTTCGGAAATATAATTTGCTTTTCATTTTTAATATAAAATTACGAAAATTATTATATTTTCATTGCTATATTTAATTATTTAAACGTACTATATTATTTTTTTTATTTTTGCTCGCCATATTTCAGCTGCCATTTTTTTTTTGGGGGGGGGGGGGGGTATTTCTAGTGTATTTCAAAATTTCAACTATGAATTCAATTTACCTGCACATAAAAATCCCAAAATTTTGAAACAAATTTTATCGAAATACTAATTTTGGCCACGAAACCTTGGGATGCTGGCCCACTGTGCAGCGATAACGTACAGAATTCTATGTGAAGTGATATTACTCATTTCAAGCAAAATATATATTACTCCATTTTTAATTGCAACTTAGAATATATCGCATCGACTAAATATTTTCTAACGTTTACTTGTTTACCTGCTAAAATCTCTAACCTCCGTACAACGAAATTACTTCGATAGCGAATTTTTCAACTGGAACTAATTGATTACATTATAGAGAAACTCTTCTGTATATCAAATTTAATTACTTTATTTCGGGTTTTTGTACAGTGCACAAATAATAAAAATAAATGGACCACCCTGAATAACTTTTGATCTAATGATCGGATCTTCACTTACGAATCTTACTTCAGTTACGAAATCAGTCACAAAACGGTACTTTCTCTGTATAAACATAGCTTTTTTCGACGAATTTAGATTTTTGACCCCTAAAATATAGGAGTTAGCCGCAATCTGGGAAATATAACCCCTGTAGTTTGGTCAGGAGAGCGGTTTGATCTTTGACCCCTTTTATGTTAATTTTACCTTTTGCATATTTCGCCACAAAATTTGTTTTTCCTAAGATAGTTCCATGCAAAAAATAATATTTAATAGTATTTACTATTTTTTATTATTTTAGTTAGTAAAAGTTAAAAAATTTTGAATTGTAAAGTATACAATTTTTTATATCATTTCAAAGATTGTAATTTTACATGGCAAAATAAAAATTTTGAACGAAATCGGTCGAATAGTTCTTGAAAAATTTAATTGTAAATATACGACTTACTTCAAATTCGATCTCACGGGATTGAACAGAACGCTATTGAAATGATTACGTATTTAGGCGAAACACTAACGCCAAGTGCAGATTGAGATACTTATAATCCACTTTATAAAGGAAAATTTCAGCGGCTACGATAATTACAACTAAAACTTTTGTAATCAATTCTAAAGAATTGAAATTAAATTATAAATGGGTTCTTAGACCTATAATAACATTCGACGGTAAGATAATATTCTAAAACAAGCTGGAGTATGTTTGTATCCTAGTTTATTCTACCAATGATTAAGACTAAAATTATAAGACACATTTCAGAAAACTTAAAGACATAAATGATGTACAAAATACTAAACACTAGTATTTTGTACAACATTCGGTTTAATACTAATTATTTAATTTCGATGCTAATAACTAAAATATTAACATTTTAAGATAATATGCATGTTTTTTACATTATTTATAACTAAATAATATTAAAAATTTTTATCCTGCGCTGTTTTAAAGAATTCTTTATAAGCTCGTTTTTCATAAAACTAGTATTTTATAGAATGAAGTTAAGATAATTAACAAATTTTGAAAAAAATTCTTACTTTTCTATATTCTAACTTGAGGCTTGGAAATTTGTTTTTGTTGATTATTTATTGGTACTCATACATGCAGGCTTGTGCGCTCAATTAGATAAGTACGGCTTACAAGCCTTTATCAAGTAGAAAGACCGATAGTACAATCCAGAGAAGCACAGCACGCAGATACAACCTGGGCTACTACGGGATTCGAACCCACTAACTTCGTGCTACAGAGCCTTTGGCGAGCGATATCGCTAGGCCCCTCAATTTGTTTAGACTTTGTAAGCTGATAATTTTCATTTTTCTTCAGAGTGCAGCAGTAGACTGATCGCAAAGACACGGTTCCCAGTAGAACACTGAAGTGAAGCATCACTGGCTGCGGTCAGTAAGCGGATGGGTGATACTTTATTTATCCCTAAGGATGATCCGAAGACATACCATCGTAATTTTGATCCTCTGCAGATGGGGTGGCTCCCTGCTTTGGTAGCCCGACGGCCTGCGAACGACGGTAAGCACTTTACGGTAAACACAGTTTAAAGAGGACCGATACCGCGCGTATAAGCAGACCCTATCAGGGATTGACACAGTTGGCGAAAATTTCTATTGCAATCGCCAAACAACTGTGCGCTCATGTTTTTGTTTTGCTTTCGTCTAAGTTAAATAAGGACCAAGTTAAATAAGGATGCAATAATTCATAAATGCGAAATAATGAGTAATGAGAAAAGTTAGTACTTATAAATGATTTAGGATTTTTAGCAGCTGATTAGTACTAATTATTTTAGTTGCATATTTTCCTTATATACACAGTTTTATAATAATATTAATAATATTCATTAAACAATTGAGTATTAATCTTTAAAAAGCAAGTAAAATTTAATAATTATTTAATTTTATAATTGTAAAACGGTAGATAAATAACTTCGCCATATTATTTCACATTTTACGGTAATATTATGCGAAATACGGTAATATTATGCAAGGAAAAGAAAAAAAAAAAAAGAATGAAAATTTTTTCCTGTCATTTGTGATAGCGATTGGAGAATCTTTTTTCGTGTAAATAATAAGTCAATATTGTTCCTTGTTAAATAAATATTTGTTTTGCTCCGAAAAAAAATTACTTGAATTTTGTAATTTTTTTGGATTTTGTCAATAGAAAAAAGCTTTAGAGCAAAAATTTTTTAATTTTTAATCAAACTTTTCTTCATTATAATTTTGCAAATAATTATTAATAATATAAATGATTATTAAAAGTTGAGAATGTCCAATTTTGGTGAATTAACAGTAAATGAAATAATATTAATAAGTTTTTTTTCATAGTTGACTATTACAGAAAAAGTATTCTTCACTTTAAAAGTGAAGTTAAAAATGAAATAAAGAATAAATTTATAAATTAAACACTACCTGAATGAGTTTAAAGATATGGCATTAAAATTGAAATTTTAGTGTACAGTGTGCAATAAACAAAAAACCTGAAAATAACTTATCATAATGGTTTGAGAGGGTGACCTCAAATATGCTAATTAATTATAGCGGACAATATTTCAAGTTACGAAATGAAGCACTAAAACGCACTTACTCTGAGAAACCTTTTTTTCGGTGGATTTGGATTTTTGATCCCCAGTTGTCCCAATAGTTTGGTCATAAAAACGATCCAATGTTTGGACCCCTTCATGTTAATTTTTAATTTTGCATATTTCGAAGTATCTCGAAAACTTTTTAGTGAACTTTTAAGTTAATTGTAAAATTTTGCTCTCAATATTTTAATGTTGCTTTAACTTAGAATTTCTTCGATTGCTTACAACTATTGTAAGATTTTCACTTTCCACCTAACTTATAAAGTTAAAAAGTTAAGAATTCTTAACATTCTTATTCTCTTCTAAAGTTTAGAACTCAAATTATTCTTAAGTTCAGAATTCTTTTTTCTTAATTTAATTCTTATAAAATTAAAGGTTAAAAGTTGTTAAGAAGTACTGAAGAACTAGAAGCCTAACGACATTAATAGTCAATGGCTGGCATTTGTTTAATAATAAATTAAAAGTTTATAGTTCTAGTTCTCTCTCTCTCTCTTCTTTATAAAAGCATGTGAGCGAAGTGGTTGTGTTTTATTTAAATATTATTTAGATAATATATATTTAATATTTAGTTAAGTATTTTTACAATTAAAGTTTTCATTTAATTATTATTATTTATTTATCTATACTTATTGATAGTTAAGATCATATTATTTGATTCCCATGCAAATAAAAATTAATTTTGCTCCGCTTTATATTTAAAAAATCATTCCAAAGAAAATTTAACATTAAACACCTAAAACTTGCATTTATAATCAAAACAATCACTATTTTTATTTATTAGAAAAAGAATCTAATTATATTCTGATAACTCATTTCTATTGATCGTTTACCAGTGGAACAATGGAATGAATTAATTTTTGCCATATTCAATCAAGGCTAAAAATTAGTTTTATTTTTTACTTCAAATAACAAATGACAATTTCTCAAGATTATGTCACATTTTTAAGATAACGTACTGATGCAGATAATAAAAATCACATTAAATTTTTCACTGCTAAAAATTTTTTTTATTTGATATGGTAAGTTAAAGAAAAATGTTTAAAGTGTCGATTATTAAGGGCATAATAGCTAGAATATTGCATAAAATTTTGTGTCACTTTAGTAAGAATAAAAACTGTATTAGTAATCATCTCTTTTTTCTCAAATTGAAATAAAAAAAATAATCTCATCTGGAATCAAATAAATTTAAAAAGGCTTTTTGAGAAATTTATTCATTTCTATAGTAGTCGCTTCTTGAAATATAATACTGTTGTAGTTAGAGGATAGAAATCAGGGACATTTCGGGCCTATACTGTGTACACAGTAAAGTAACAATAGTCCTCCATGGAGCCGCGATGGCTCAGGGGATAGAGCGTTCGTCTTCCAATGAGGTGAGCCGGGGTTCGATACCGGCGATGGCTGGTCGATACGAATTTCGCATCCGGCTTGCACCGATCACAGTGCTGGCGTGAAATATCCTCAGTGGTAGACGGATCATGGGTTAGAGTCCCCTCGCCGTCAGGCTTACCGTGGGAGTTTCCCGTGGTCTTCTTCTCCATGTAACGCAAATGCGGGTTAGTTCCATCAAAAAGTTCTCCTCGAAGGCAAATTTCTCCCAATACTGAATTCAGGAGTGCCCTTATCTTCTGAATTGGGTTCAAAATTATAAGGATACGGAGTTGAACATTAGTATCCGTAAAACACAAAAACTGGGTTGGCTGTTCAACGACGGTTACAATATAAAATAGTCCTCCATTAAGGCCGGGATAGCCTGGTTGGTAGGGCACTGGGCCCATGTCCAAGAGGTCGTGGGTACGCTCCTCGTCGGCCGAAGACTCCCCGTGTAGTAAATGGTGACTGATTCACGTAAAATCTGTCGAGTCTCAAAGTCCTACGTGTTTCCCAAAACAAATCATACCTCTGGGGGTACTGATCCAGGAGTTTCTTTGTCTTTTCAATTGGTTCAAAATTACAAGGCTACGGAGTAATACATTAGTAGTAGTAAACCCGAAATTGGATCGGCTGTCAAACGACGGTTATAAAATAGTTAATACACTTATAAGGGTAAAGGGCTGAAAATTATATATATATATATAATTTTCAACCTATCTACACACACACACACAAATATATATATATATATATATATATATATATATATATATATATATATATATATATATATATATATATATATATATTATTAACGGCAGGCACTGAACTTTCGTTCTTCGCCATAGAAGATGCCGAAAGTGTTGCTTATTTATCGTTACCCAGTGTGCACCTGTGAACCAAAGTCACGGAGGTGAGCAACGTTACCCACGCCACACTGCCACAAACCCGTTTATAAGGTGGGCCACATTCACTCATTCACACATCAGAAGACAACACAAAGAGAGAAACATCCATGCCTAGAGCGGGATTCGAACCCGCGACCATTGGCTTCGTAGTCAGACACGCTAACCACTCGGCCACCTGGCCGGCTATCTATCTATTTATCTATCTATCTATATATATATATATATCTATATATATATATATATATTATTTTGAAAAAAAGAAATTTTAACGAAAAACACCTGCAGAAACGTTTATTAATTTATTTACTTTATTTTATTCATCGTAGCTAGTCGACGAGGAGAAAAAGAATATAGAATTGCGGTTTAGATAAATGTAATTTCGTTCTCCCACCGCATTTACACGTTATCATCGCCAATTCCAGCTGCAATCGCCAAATTTCCAATCCCTGGTAGGGTCTGCTTATACGCATAACACTCACCCTCGGTCCCTACGCAGGCTGATCAAAGTGATCACTCACCCGCTAACTGACCGCAGCAAGTAATGCTTGACTTCGGTGTTCTACTGGGAACCATGTCTTTACGATCAGCCGACTGCTAGACTTGGGTCTTGAAATAACAGAAGAACTTCGCAGTTAACAAACGAATAATATATGTATATATAATTGCTTAACTTAAATAAAACAAATTCAAAAAATCGATAAGCTTGTGTGTAGTTTAACGAACTACTTAAACCTTTGTCAAATTGAAACACTAATTACACAAGCTACAATTATACATATTCATCATAAAGAGCGAATGAAAGCGTAAAAGGGGTGGCCCGAACTGAAATCCCCGACTGCTATAAAGAGGGTGGCACGCTCGTGTCCAACATTTATTAAAAAACTAGTTAAGCTACTTAAGAGGCCTCTCTTCTCTCGATCAAACTCAACTGTCGAAGAGATGAAAATTCTAAGTTATGCTTTTTATCATCTTTATTTAATTTTCACAAATTAACTGATGGAGGATATTTACTCTATTCGGTAGTTTCTTTCGATACATGTAAAATAGATAGAAGGCAGTCACCCAATCTGAATTGGAGGTAAAAAGCACGCGGCATTTTAGATTCTCTATCAATTTTTTTCTGACATCATTTCACCAATACAACTTTGCAATCTGCGATTTTTGAAAGATAATTAAACAGTAACAGTTGCTTGTTTTTAGATTTTTGATTATTACGTTTGTTTTTGCGTTATAAACGTTGAAAGGATTATTTAGCAAAGGATTATAGCAAAGGATTATTCTTCCAAATCGGTTTTCATTAGTTGAAAGTGTAATGATATTAACTTTTAAAAAATCTAAAATCTGGCAAACGTGTACGTATTCAGCGTGTATTTATTCAACGTGTATTTATCCAACGTGTACTTATCAAACGTGTACTTACTTCAAACTACGAATCTCATAACATTTTTGCTTTAAAGTTATGAGGGAAAATCTATAGATGTTCTAAAAATTATCAAGCGCTATTTCTCATATTCTAGTAAAGCGACCTCTAAATTTTTCACCTTTTTTTAAAAGGTATTGTGTTGTCGAATAAGTACTATATCGTCAAAAGTTTGTTTAGTACAAAAATATATTAAGTAAAAGCAAATCTTAAATTTAACTTATAATCCAAGATGGCATGGGTAAAGGTTTCTTAACCAGAGGTGTAGGGGAGTGGGGTAGAGGAGGGACAATATAAATAAACAAATAAACAAACAAAAAATAAACAATATAATAAAAAATATTAACTAACAAATTTTTTTCTTCCTTTTAAAAATTTTTTTAACGAAAACTCAAGAATTGCTTATGCTAAAGGGAGCAATATTTATGCAAAGACATATGCTGGAGGGTGCACTTGCTACACCCTGGAAATTTAATAAAAGAAAAATTATGCATACTATTTTTAATTGCTCATAATTTTTTGTTTAATTCGAATTTTTTCTTCTGAGATAATTATGTGCCATATTGAATTCCGTTATGTTTAGAAACTAGTGCAAAATTTCTATTTTTAAATTTTATGCTATTAATTGTAAGTTTGCAAAAAATCTCAAAAAAAAAAAAAAAAAAAAAAGTGTGAGATATTATACGTACGTGAGATACGTATTTTGTGAGATACAAAAATTCTTAGAAGTAATAAATAGCAAAAACTCTTCCTGTTATTCCTCTGTCTTCATACAATGTTTAATTTTTTTAAATAATTTAAATAAAACATAATTTTTATACGATTTTTTTTTTAAAAAAATATATGCTCAAAATTAAAATATTATGCCAAAAACTTTTTACTTAATAGCATCAGATAAATTATAGAAACTGTTTGTGGAAAACTAAGATGCGCACAAGCGAAAATAAAATAATGTAAATGCAGAACTGCTAAATATATATGCACAATTCATGAAATATTATACCGAGCTGTATTTCTTTGAAAAAAAAAATACTGCGAGTGCCCTAGTATTTATAAATATTGAATTATAAAAGGCGTATTTAGAAATTGATTGAACTGCAAACATTTCAAAAAGAGAAAAATCAAATATTCCTGCTGAGATTTTTTTAAAAATTTGTGTGTTAATTTTTCTATTTTAATTACTGAGATTAAAATAATTAACAATGATTAGTAACTTTACGTTAAAAATATATTTATTTATTTTAGTTTTCTGCATTGAGATTTATGTTTTTAATAAATAACTTTAAAATAAGAAAAAAATATTCATATTGCAGCTCAGATTTCTACCTTTTTTTATAAAGCTAAATTGTGCAAAGCAATAATGATTTGAAAGAATATAAATATCTCACCAGAAGATTTTTTTAAAGAAAATCATTCACTATTGTACATCTTATAAGAAATTCTTTGAAACAGTTGTCAGAGCCGGATTATACCTTTCGTAGGCCCTAGGCATAGCCGTTTTTGGGCCCTCCCCTCCTTCCCCCACTCCTCCCCTCTTTTCAAAATATATGCTAAAATTTTCTTGCATATTTTTTTTTTAACATTTTTATTAATATGGATTTTAATTTACAAATTTGTTTATCGAACTTTATCTGCAATACCGACATACTGCCGATATCGCAGTTGATATCGATAATACCATTATGATTAGTTCGATCGATAACTATGTAAACACTTCACGTCAACAATACAACCACAAACCAGCAAAGAAAACAGTGAAATTGATAGTGAGATTAATTACAAGAAATATTTATACTACAAATAGCTACGACATTTTGCGTAGTTTGGAATTCGACAGCATAATACAAGATTTCGTTGAATCCAAAAATCGCAAAAAAGTAATATCTGCAATAATCATAAGATTCTGCAAAATAATTTATTACCGAAAAATATTATATTTTTATTTGTATCTTCATAATTTTGTGCAAAATACACTTGTTGTTTTTAAAGTCGAGTTTGTTGTAAAAATTAATTTTGACTTGTTTGACTTATTTTGACTTGTCGAGTTTGTTGTAAAAATTATTTTTGTCAAAAAATTTTTTTCTCCCAAGATTTTCGTAGGCCCCTGAATTTCGTAGGCCCTAGGCACGTGCCTAGTGTGCCTATAGGTTAATCCGGCCCTGACAGTTGTATTTCGAATTCATTACAAATGTTTTTTTTTTTTTTTTTTAATTAAAGGCATAAGGCTTGCTAAAATCGAACAAAACGAAATTTTTTATTTATTTATTTTACATATTTAAAATACTTACAATACAATATTATCATAAGTTATATTGTAATTTCTGCAGGCAGATATCTTTTACATAATTTATTATTATTTAATTATTTTCATCATTAACATTGATTAATTGAAAAGATCTAAACTTTACAAAATAAGTCACTAGATGGCAACACTAAGTTAGCTAAATACAAAAGTGACACTCTATGTTTTTGTAATAAAATCCTAGGAATAAGTATCACGTTAAAATTGGTGGCGCTATCTATGAGCTAAAAAATAGTAAATACTCCCTATATTATTTTTCCTTTTTTTTTTTTTTTCAATTTACTTTATTTAAATGTAAATTTTTTTTTAATTAAAACAGTAATATTTTTAAAGAATTTTTTTAAAAAATTGCTATGTTTAGAAATATTTATATAATAAATTCCTATGAGAATAAAAAATATTTTTTTTCTTCTGAGTATACCATAAGATAACTTAAAAAAAAGTTTCGTGTGTATTCTAAGATTCATTATAAAAATATCAACAAATTTCTAATGTTCAGGGCTAAATTTATCTTGATTATGATTGATAAATAATTTTTTTGATTTCTGTGATCATATTATGATTTGTTAGTTTATCATATTATGTTACTCTTATGTTATAAATCATACAAATACAATAGCATCATGAGTTCATAAACGAATAAAAATATAAATAGTACCCTAAAAACTTCTGTTCTAAAGATCGGATTTTTACATATTAAATGCTACTCTTAATGGTTCAATTGGTCGACCTCAAATATGCTAGTTAACTTGTGCAGACGGTATTTTAAGTTATGGAATCAGACATAAAAACATACTTTCTCTAAATGAACATGTTTTTTATTTATTTATATTTAACTAATTTCAGTTTTTGACTGTCCAAACATCGTATCCGCATTCTCAAAATAAATTACTCTGGAGAGGGATCGAAAGTTTGGACCCCCCAAAATTAACTTTTTTTTTTAGTACTTCGCCAAATCTCAAGAACTTTTTATGCAAATCGAAAAATTTTTGCACACAAATTATAAAACTAATTTACAAAGATAATTCAGTGCAATAAATATTTTATTACTAATTATTTATTGTTTTTAATTACTTCATTTGATAATAGGTAAAAAAATTGACTTGTAAGATTTATAAATTTTTACATATCTAATTTTAATAGATAAAATATAAAATTTAAAGTTGACGACTAAATAGTTTTCAGAAATGAAAAGTTAAGACGACTTTTTTCGAATTTCCTTATCTTAAAACTATTTTACTCATCTTTTTCAAAATTTGTATTTTGCTATTAAAAAAAAGTAGTATAAAATGTTCTTAAAATATTACCTTAATACCTTACTATCTGCATTGCCCTTTTCGATTATTATTAAATAATTAATAAAAAAATTGATTATTATTACAAATTGTTCATGACTAATAAAAATTATGATTGGTTATAGTAATTTTACAAATTTTTTTTGAAACAATAAAAACGCTCCTGAGATATGGCGAAATATGCAAAAAATTTTATATTCATATTAAGGTAATTGGCAGAGTTAAAGGTTAAGTGTTACAGTGTGACATTAAGGTAATTTTGATCGTTCTCTTATCTAAACTATTAGGACCATATTTCAAAGATTGCGGCTACAACACACATTTTGACGGTCAAAAATTTGAAACCGTCGGTAAAAAAGATTGGTTTATTTAGAGAAAGCAAGTTTTTATGTCTGATTTCATAACTTGATTAATAGTTAGAACCAATTATTAAGCACATTTGTTTTTAAAGAAAGTAGGCTTTTGTGATTGATTTCGTAACTTAATTAATAATTGGCACTAATTAATAAGTATATTTACGTTACATATAAGTTATGTTCCATCCCCGCCGGCCGAAGACTCTCCGTGTCGTAGTAACGGTGACTGCTGCAAGTCGAATCGGTCGGGTCTCAAAGTCCTCCATGTTCCCATAAAAAATCAATACCTCTGGGGGTACTGAATTGGAAATTCATCGTTCTCTGGTTCAGGTCAAAATTACGATGTGTGGATAAATGAAGGGATGTATGAATGGATCTGCCCTATAAATCGAGTGTGACGTATGTGTGGCTGTAATCGTATTCTTGGTCATAGATGGCGCTACTGAAAAACAAGAAACGCACCATCTGCCTTAAATTCGCTTTGTTTTACTAAGCAGGATTGCTGGCATTGGCAAGTAGCCTTAGGAACAATAACAACATATAAGTTATATACATAACTATTATGCACGGTTAGAATTTTCATTCTAAAGTTATGATACAATAACCGAGAACAGTCTATTCATCTAATTAACCGTAAACTTTACGGTTAGGGACATTTTTACTTTTATGGTTTGAAACCATTTACAATTGATATGGTTAAAAAACCGTGAACACAAAACTATTTGGTTTTGAAAGCTTTTACAACCAGCATAGTTTCAAAGCCACAAAAAGAAAATCAAATTGGTTATTGCCTAGTTGGCCCGGATGAAATTCTAATTGTTTAACCATATTAGGTTAAAACAGTCAATAATCGATTTTGTCTCACAGTTAACAGTTTGAATACCTTTTTTATGGTTATTTGACTGATTTGGTAGACTATGGTAAAATAACAATAAAAGAAATTATTATTTGACGATTTTTTTCCCCCGAGAAATTTGTTACAGTGTAAGATTGGAAAATTGTACATGAAAAATCCTAACATTAATACAAAAGCTATTCAAGGTAATAATATCTTTTTTTCTTCTACTGTGCACACACAGACACTCACACACAAAATTTTTATTTAGTTTAATACAAAAGTTAGAGATAAAATATGATAAACCATGTTATTATTATTAATTTATTGATTTATGATAAGGTCAATTTCACCCTTTCTACGTGCGTCGCATGCAAAACATTTATATTTTAATCAAAAAATATTTTCTAAAGATACACCTAACATATTTTTGAACCGCATGTGAATACAAAAGAATAATTATAACGGAAAACACAACTCAACTTTTTATGTTAATTTACATTTAAAAAAAATAGAGGGAAAAGAGACGAATTTTTATGAATTACGGAGTTTTTGATAAACCCAGATCATGTCATTAATAATTCCAGTACCCCTATCATGGCGAGAAAGCATGAAAAAAGGTGAATGAAAAAAGAAGGTGAATGAAAAAATATATAAATAAAACGAATAAAAAAAAAATTACACAATGAGGGTAAATCTATAGTCCAGAACATAAATATGATAATAGAGTAAGCAATAGCTGAAAACGGAAAGGGCTTTGAAAAGAAAATCGAAAAAAAAATCGATTATTTACTGTCAAACGTAATTATTGCTTTAGGAATGAAGAAACTAAAAATATCTGATTTTAACTTATGAAAAGTTTACTCTTTTAACAAAAACAACTTTAAAATTAAACTCCTTAAAATTTTCTTCATTTTGCGAAGAAAAAATTTCTCCTCCCATCAGCTGAGGGGAACATTAAAGTGAAGTTAAACAATTGCCCCCCCCCTTCCATGTTTTGCGATAAACATATTAGGGGTGAATAGAGAAATGAAGGGCCACGGTAATTAAGCTTTACTTTTTCACATTAAACTATTACTTATAATTGATTCCGAGTAGGTACTTTACGAGTCTCCAGAAAAACTACTTAGTCAAAGCGAAATACATGGGAAATTAATCGGTCCCACGTTACTAAGACCTAGTAATATTTAAATAAATTGTCTAGAAAGATAAAAAAACCCTTTTCCAAGGACTGTCTCTTTTCTATTTCACCAGTTATGTTCTCATTTACGAGCTTCCGGGAGAGAAAACTATAAATTTATATTTTTCTCTATGTTCTTGTTATCTGTTTTCAATAAGCACCAACACTACGAATTTACCAAGTTAATGCTTTCAAAGCGTAACACACATATATATATATATATATATATATATATATATATATATATATATATATATATATATATATATATATATATATATATATATATATATATATATATATATATATATATATAATGCAAAATAAATAAATAAATAAAATAAAAAATGTCAAGGAGAAGAAAAAAAATTAAAAACCAACCAAAATTAAAAAATATAGTAACAGAAAGATATAATCTTGTCATCAGCTCACATGTATGTATCCCGTAGCTGACACGTCACAAAAATAGGGCAATTTTATACAGTAGCAATACAGCTAAAGCAAAATATGTCAATACTATAGTGTAAGGAGCACCAAAGAAGAAAAAAAAAAAGAAACCAATTCAAAAAGAAAAAAATCACAAAAATTCAAGAAAAGTGCATAATAAAACACAACTAGGAACATACAAGAATATATAAAGCGAGAAGGCAGAACGGATGTCATGTACTTACTGATATCTTGCAAAAATGATTTAAAAATATTATCGTAGCTATGTTGCCAGACTTCGAAATAGAAAATTAAAGCGTAAATAGAGGGTAGTGGAATATATTTTTAAGGCACTTTCATGCTGAGAACTGTATTTGACATATTTGTTACCTTGGATTAGCCAAAAACAGGATTTGCGCAAGGTAATATATTATATTGGATAATTCAAAGTTTATAATTACTAAAAGATTGAATTTTAAATATAACATTTTATATATAACATGATAACTTATCAAATATAACATGATGACTTATATAGAAATAATTACCATTAATTGTATAATATTGGAGGATGTTGTTAATTAGTTATAAATTTTTTTAGCCACTTTGCCCGATTTGGATTTGCACAGGGCAAAAAAAAAAAAAAAAAAAAAAAATCTATCTAGAGAATTAAAAGATTTTTATGTAAATATATTCATTTATTAATTTTAAAACATAATTTACTCAATGATTTTGTATAGAATTTAATTACAATTGTTAGATATCCATTTTTTAAAATTTAATTTTGAAAAAGTGTGTCGATTTGTTTTTTGGGTAAATAAATATTACTACTAATTTAATTGATTCAATTTATTTGATTAAAAATAGTATTTAAGTAAATATTTTTTAACATTAAAATTCCATGTAGTTAGTTTATTTATATTTAACTAAAAATCATTCTTTTTATCATCTATGTCAACAATGCAGATATTTCTTCTCTTTCCAAAATTTAGACTTTAATAATTATTTTTTAATACTTCAATTTTTTCCACTTTGGTGCTCCTAACACTATTGGAATGATATTATTTGCTTTGGCTTATGAATACAGTATTAAAGAGCACTATTTTTGCGGATATAATCGTGTGAGAAGATATTTTTTTGTTATTAAATTTTCTAATTTTGATTAATTTTTTTAAAAAATGTTTAGTCATTTTTACTTTTCTTCTCCTCTTATATATATATATATATATATATATATATATATATATATATATATATATATATATATAATGCAAAAAAAAACAATGAAAAGGACATATCGAATAACATTAAAGAATGACTATTCGTTCACTTTTAAGTAAAGGGGCTCAATTAACACTTTTCTCAAGTAGAATAAATTAAAAAGTTTTAAGAAATAAAAAATTCAAAATAACTAAAAGAAAATGAAGTACATTTTATCTAACAGTCTCTAATTTTATTCCTGTTGATTACTGTCAAAAAAGAAAATAAGAATAATTAAGAAAACAAACGTAATAATTTGTTTGGGAAATCTAGATTAAACTGTATCCTCTTTTTGTTCTCAAAGCTTGAATAATATTTTCGCCGAAATTAAAATGCTTTCTAATTCTTTATTTTTGAAATGAATAATGATTTCCAGCTTAACACAGGAAACGCGAATAAAACTTTATATTTTCATTTTTTATTTTATTTGCATAATTACTTATTATTATTAATGTTATTTCAAAAAAAAGTTTCGAGTAAAAAAAACAACAACGATCCTTTGTCATACATTTTTCTTCAAACATCATAATGGTTAATATGAGTAGTAAAATTTTCTGAAAATGCCGATAAATCAGACGAATACCAACTAATTGCAAAGAAGAGGAAGTTCAGGCATTGACCTTGTTTCTCATACAGCTTTTAATTTAAATTTCCTATTATGGAAACAAAAGAGGAAAACAAGCCAGAAAAAGTGATTAGACCTATATAGTTTCCAAATTATATCTAAAACTTAAAGATAAAATCAATATGGTTTAAAAAGTCTATAAAATTAATGTAATATCCTATATTTCTCAAAAAATTATTTGAAATTAGTTAAAAAACAACCTATGTATGAAATGTATAACTTATTATTTAGATAACTTACATTTGAAATTCAACTTCGATTTACGATATTATTAATTAAGCTATTTAAATCTGGAAATTTTGATATTAATTAAAAAGAACTTTTTTAGTTAACAAACTTTAAGGGATCTTCAATTTTAAAAAAAAATAACTGCACATTTGACGTAAAGCTAAAATTTTATTTGTAGAATAATGGACCTTTGTAGAATACAGGATATACCGTATTGTTAACCTTGAATATGAATAATTTTAAAATTTTCATAAATAATGTTTTGAAAAAACTTTTACATTAAGGATGTCACATTAATTTTTAAGAAGAGAAGGCAAAAACAAAATCGAATTTCGACCAATCAGTAGTGAGGTTGGTTAAAAAAAAAAAAATTTGAAATCTTCAAAAAACAATTTATTTGAGGTAGAAATTTATAGGTAGTTATTTACGGAAAATGCATTGGAATGCGTACGAAAAATACATTACGTAAAATACTGATTTATAATAATTTTAATCTTTCATTAGCTTTAATTGGCCTCAATATTGATCAGTGAGAGATTTTGTTTCTTTTCTACTTAAATTAGTTTTCGATCCCTAATGTATAAATATTTTAGAGGCAATATCATAAAAATATCAACCTGCGTTTCGAAACTTGAAAGTTAACAAAATTCGGTTCCACGCAAAGTACTGAGCTGTGTATTTCATCTAATCGCTTGACAATTTTTTTTATAGTGTGAAGTGTAAAATGTTTAACTATATATTGATAATTTTTGTTATGAGAATTAAAAAAAATGTAATAAATATAAAACTCCGTACAGAAACTTCTTTTGATAATTTGCTTTTAAGTACTCGATCATTTCTTTCAAAAATATTTGTTTATTTAAAAAAGCTGGTCAGTATATTTCATTATACGCATTATATGGATTCATATTCTTAGATTACATAAAAAAAAAAAAAAAAAACAATATATCATTTCGCTGAAATTTTAAATTCATTTCAGCTATTAAAAAATATATAAAAGTCTTGAAGATATTTGTAAGTTTTTTAAAGAGTATAATTTACCCTTTGTTATCAAGACAATTTTAAGTCAATACTTTAACCAGTAAGAGTTATTAGTTATTGTAGGTATAGAATGTATTTTTTAACTGGAAATATTTTTTTCAATTTTTTATAAGTCAAATAAAAGAAGTTAATACTTAGTGGTAAGCAAGTAAATAATTAGCCTTGATATCCTCGGAATCGTATAGTGTCCAAAAGTTAACGTGAAAAAAAATGAACCAAATGAAAGGTAAATATTTAAGGAAAATACATCAAATTATGACAAAAACAAAGATTATAAAAAGGAAATGGCACGGCTCAAGATCATAAAATAATGGGCACCACAGCAAGTTAGTTCAAAAATGTTGACTCAAAATAGTTTAATGCAATATATGGCTCTTCCTGATAGCTATGCAGTTCTTACAATGAAGTTTCATGCCATTTACGATGTTTTGAAACAAAAAAAATCTAAAGTCTTAGATCAATAAATCCTACTCCTCTATTAAGATCCTTAACTCCGGAAGGTATCTAAGAAGAAGATAGCGAGCTGTTTTTGCTCTACCGAAAGCATTCCAGAGATGCGTGCGGTATGGGATTTAGATTTGGAGAACTGGCTCAACATTCTATTTTCTGAATATCTTCGGTTTCAACGTATTTCTTCAATTAGCCAAGCCTTGCGTGGACTCGCGTTGTCATCCAAAAGATAGAACTGTGCATGATGAGTGCATCTGAACAATCTTACTTAGGGGTTTAAGATCTCAGCCATATATCTTGAAGAAGTCAGGATGCTTTCCTGACACCCTAACAACAGCAATTTTGGAAACTGAAGCACTAAACAATGCTCTCGTCATTGATAAGTCCTGATTAAGTCTAAACTAAATAAAAACTCTCGACGTGTCGATAAATAGAGAGAACCAGGGATCTGCCATTATTCCTCTAACATCATGAAGGTCTTATGGTCTGCTCCGGCGTAAGGTTGGGCGGCTGAGTAGGAAAGCCGAATGACATTTCTGATGTTTAGAGCTGGGATTTAAGAAGGCCATGTAAGAATATTTAGGGGCACTGTCAGTGCCCCAAAATATTCTAGCGAAACACATACACAGAACTGGACTGATCTAGGAATACCTTGCAGCCTAAGATACTCAAATAATTGTAGTAGCCAGCCAGATCCTCCACGAGAGCCATTTTGGCTTTATAATTTTCGGACCATCTTGCAGTCATCTCCATCGATTTATGATCTTGAGTCCATGCCATTACTTTTTTATTATAATTTTTGTCATATTTTTATATATTTTCGCGTAAAATTCGACATCATTTGATTCACTAATTCTTTAGTTATCTGCATAAAATGTGTTGCCCCTTAGAGTGTATGTTTTCTCATAAGGTGAGACATTTCCGTTTGATTCCGTTTGCCGATTCCAGGTGAGATTTAAGGTGAGTCGCATTTTACTATAATATCTGAAGAATGTAACAGCTAAAATAAAAAAAGTAAGCATTTTAAAGATAACTTTGTGTGAAAATTTATGTCCTAAAAATGATTCTGAAATTAATTAGTGTCCCTTGAAACGTTTAAAAATTAACCACATTTTTCTCTGTAAGATTCCACATCTTACAATGGTCAAGTAATTTTTAGTAAGTTGACTTCATATTCAACATATTATATCACAAAGCATCTTTATTAACGTTTAATCGTTATTCACAATAGAAATTATTTTAATATAAAAATCGAGCGTGTCCAGAACTACACACACCTTTTATTTTTGATATATATTTATTTCACTAGTTAGTAGAAATTTCGTTAATTATAGACTAGTTATAAGTAATGAGAATTGTTTTTAGCTTAGTGATAAACCAAAGAAATGATTTTTTTAAACCTGTTTTTATTTTATCAAACATTAAAATATATTTAAAAATTTACTATATCCCTCAATGGGATTTAAAATTCTACGAGTCTTAAAAATTCATCATTAAGTTCCCTACTGAGTTTCAGCAAAATTTTCAAAACTGTACAGATCTTTTTCTATAACCTAGGAGAAGCTGAAAGCACGTTTTAGTTTTATAAAATATAGATTTAAAAATAATAAATAAATAAACTAATTAAATAAATTTTTTCCAAGATTTATTTTGTGCACTTCTTCGCTTAAAAAACATGTTTCATCAATTTCACAATCAATAATTTAGCTGCTTAGTTTATTTATTTTCAATAAATATAACTGTATCAATTTTTGAGCTGTGCTTGCTTATCACATAATATTTGATTTTCAAATCCTGAAAAGAACTTTCTCTTACAATTCAAGATAAGACATAAATTTTTAATTAAGAATGTTTTTCATGTTCTCCTGCATTTTTAGTATTTACTTTTAAATCAGAAAAAAAATTCTCCTCTTACAATTTAAATAAAAAACTAGATTTTTAGTTAAATTATTTTGTATGTTCTGGTTTATTATATAATATACTTTTAAATTAGAAAGAAAACTTCCTCTTACATTTTTAATTATAAATTAAATTTTTAATTAAAGTGATTTAATTAAAAATATTAATTTTTAATTAATATGTTCTGCTGCATTTTCGGATTTGAAAGTATGCTAAAGAGCATACTTTCAAATCCGAAAAAAAAAAAACTTCCTCTTCATTTTAAACCATAAAGTAGGTTTTTAATTTAAGTGCTTTATATGTTCTCGTATATTTTTAATATACTTTCAAAAAAAAAAAAAAAAGAAAACTTCCTCCTGCATTTTTATTTATCAATTATATTTTTTAATTAAAGTTTTACATGTTCTAGGATATTTTTAACCTATTTAAAAATCCGTAAAAAAAAAACTTTCTCTCATATTTTAAGATGAAAATTTGGTTTTTAAAATTGTTCTGGTGCATATTTTGGCATATTTTCAAACCGAAGGAAAAAAGAAACTTTATTAACTAAGCTAATAGTTGAACGTAGCGTACAATTTTTTACTCATTTTAAATTTGCATCTGCTTTAAAGTTATTTACGTTAAAAGTGAAAAATAATGTTCAAAACTTCAAATAAGTAAGTGAGTTTGCATTTGATAATCGAATACAGCTGCTAGCTTTGACTTAGCAAAACATCTTGAAGTGTCCGATAAATTTTGCTTTGGAAGTGAAGCCATCCCCCTGTTGTCTATCCCACTAAGAAGATGCTGCAAGCTTCTATTGTATTCCAAGAGATAACTTCAACTATGAATAGAAACTCTTGGTCCAAGCTTCTCGAACATTTTCTCTTTCGTAATAATTCTGGGATCGTATTTTACTTCTGAATGAAATGTGCCCCCTCAAAAATATAAACACCCCTGACCTTTCACAGTGCATTGTTTCGGGCAGATGTCCTGAGGAGATCAGTCCTCGGTCCCACCCTGTAGCTCTTCTGTCAATTCAAAGAGATACTCAAGTTCTCTTAAATAGATCTTCTTCAGTTGGATGCAATAGAATGAGTTGAGAATTTTACGACTTAGGTGCGAATCGTTGGGTCCTGGATCAACGAAGGGGATTTATCGTTATGGTCACCTTATAGAGACACTTTGAAGAATGTGTCCTGTTTGGTATCGGAAACGGAAATTCTAAAAGAGGGATCTTTGGTAGTAAATAGAAGATTTCATCGGTTATGGAGATTAGGATTGAAACTCTTTCTGTTGTTTTCTTAAGCACAGTGGCGATATTTCGAAACGGAATGACTTGCATTTTTCACTCACAGTGAGCTACTTTCTTTTATCCGGGGCATACTTAAAGAACGTAAAATAATAATTTTCCAAGCCCAATAAGATCAAAATTTTTTTTAAAAGAAAAAAAATAATAATTTTGGTTATGAAATTGGTAAATTACTAAATAGGAGCTATGATCTACCCATCCATGATTAATCCATCGAATAGGTAGGTCCATACTACACTTTTTTTTTTTTTTTTTTTAAGGAAAAAGAAAAAGAAAGAAAACGAGCAGTTCTGTTTATTTTTTACTTATGCCTGATTAGATAGTCAAGCATTTGTCTAACTAACTACCAAGTTCTGGCTTCGGTAAATTATTTGCGAAATGTAAATCTTTTATTTATCTAAAAACTATGCACTCATAGTGTACACTTAATCAATGCACTTAACCTGGCAGTCAAATAAATCTCTCGAAAAAGACAAGCGGGACTGCACTATGAAGAAGTTCTTATAGAGCAGCCGAAAATATTTCCAATTATGCGGCATTAAGTTTTTATAAAAAATATATATATATATAAGATATAATATAATTTATGTTTAAACTAAAAGTGCATTCAACAAACTGAAGAATTTACTGTCTTTTTATCTGAAAATGCATCACCGTAAATACTGAAAAGTGTACGCTACAGGTTACAGGCCATCTGTCAAAAAGGAAAATTAAAAAGCCACTCTTTAAGCGCCTTACACTTGAAGCAAAGATGCTATCTTACCGGAAAAAATTAGAACAGACAAACAGCTTAAATATTTTCTTAGTTATTGAACTTTTTTTAAAAAATCGCCATTTCGGTGACATTTTTCCTCTTAGAGGAAAATTATCAAAATCAATGCTTTACAACTATTTTTGCAAACTTTTCTGAACCCAGATAACGCAGCATTGGAGTAAGTTTTAAAATATTAAAAAATTAGACCTCAAACGTTTTTAATTTTCCCAAAACTCCGACTTTTCCCCATATTGACGTTTTGCATCATTTTCAGAATTAGCATGTGGACGCTGTCTAAAGATAAACTAAATTTGACCTAACAGTCATGAGTAGCTGTTACAAACTCACAACAGTTATTAAAATAGCATTATTATTAGCAAAAAAAAATATCATTTCATGCAGTAATAGAATCTTCGAAAAACAACCATAGAGAACGCTTTATCACCCTAGAAACTTTTAATGGCAAATTCTGTTCCACCTGTATTGGTATTTTAAAATTTAAAGCTGCGAGAAAAGTGAGTTCATGTAAATCTAGAGTTTACCACAAAGTTTCAGAAGTTGAAAAAAAAAAAATTTTTCCAAATATCAAAATGCAAGCAAATTTTAGCAGGATTATTTTCCAGCTCAATAGTTCTGATTGATTCTGCCATAATTTTTTGTCATTCTGATGTTTTAAAAAAAAAATTTTTTTTTCAGATTTTGAAACTTCATAGTTTATTCTTGGTTTACCTCCCGTGGGTTAATATCCTCTTAAGAGGACTCTACACTGCGGGAGAAACTTTTCATAGCAAATTCCATTTTACCTCCGCAACTAATTTAAAATTGAAAGAGTAGGAAAAGTGAGTTCTGGCAGATCTATCATAACCCCCGAAGTTTCAATTGCTAAAAAAAATTTGAAAATATCCAAATTTAAGTAAATCAGTGGAAGAGAACTTCCCAATCGTGTAATTCTAGGTTATCCTCGCAGAATTGGTTTTCATTTTGATATTTTGAGAATTACTTTTCAATATCTGAAACTTCATGGCTAACTCTAGGTGTGCCCAAACTCATTTTTTCAGTACTTTAATTTTTAAATTTCTTATGAAGGGGAAAACATTTGTTATCATATTTTCCTGCCACGGTATAGCGTCCTTTTAACACCTGTCTTCCATCTCTTTTTCATAGAAGTAAAAGAAATTCAATTCTTTTTATTTGTATGCATACCCTGTTAGAGAATTCGGTTCAATGGTGAATAATAATATCGGCCCCTTGAGCCTAGAATTTAGTTTTTTTTGAATTTCAAAGTTCGATGAGAAATACTGATGCAATAATTTGTAAATGTATATCTTTAGCAATTTCTTATTTCAATTTTATTGCAATTTTACATAAATAGTTTCATAAAAATAACCGTAATATTAAATAAATAATGGATAATTAATTGGATGCAAACCTATTACAAGTTCGAAAAAAATTATTACTGGTTAAAAAAAAGTCCTAACTCACGTAACCCCTGAGACCTTTGGATGGAACCCTAGGTTCCGCGGAACACCATTTGGGATTTACTTTTTAGTATTGTATTTTTTAATATAAATATGTGTGGTTATAAGAACAATAATTTTGTAAACTAGAATTTCCGGTAAACCATTACCATATGAACGGAATAATTACCAAATGAATGGTTTAATTACCGTTTTTTTAACCAGAATTATTATCATTATTTTTATTTTATTTTACCATACCATACAGTTCATTACCATACAGTTTGGTAATTTTACCACATTTTTTCCTCCGTGCAGCTGGCAGTCTGTGCGCTTAACTGTTTAAATTTAAAAACAACAGCTACTATATTTTCTAAACTTCTTTTATTATTTATATGTTTCTAAATAAATTTTAAAGAACTGCAGCAATTTTTTTTATATTTATCTTAACTATTATTTCCATTTGCGAAAAATTCACACGTAATGCAATTGTAATCATAAAACTTGAAAGTCGATTTGTGTAAATTAGTTTTAAATGAATGGTTTAGTTGATGAACAATTTTGTTTTAGATGAAGGTTATTTGATTTGTTTCTGTGAGAAGGCACTTAAAATTAAATTAAATCTAGACTTTATAAATAATGAATAACTATAGATTTGCATTTAAATTGAAAAAATCAGATAGTTGAAACCGTCATACGTTTGAAAGAGAATAGTCCCTGTGAATCATTAATTTTAACAGTGAACTCCGGGTCCATTAACATCTTGACCTTTAGAAATCTAATTTATCTTTTCTTTCCTTACAGTTATAATTACACTATTTTGCACCACCAGAGCTGTTATGTCTACACTAAATGAAATGGTTTGAGTTGCTCTTATTTATTTTAAATTATATTATTGAAAATTCAAACCATGAAACTCTGGTAAATTAAAGCGTGGGCATGCTTTGTTATTCTGTTGATATGCAATAATGAATAAACAATGAAATTTATTTAGCTCTTTCAATGTTTTGAAAAAAGTAAAAATAATAATATAAGTTTTATGGACTACAAGTTATTAGGAAACTATTTTAATGCGCAGAATTTTTCTTAATTAATTTTATTCTAAAAGTTATTAACAATAAAATTTAGAAAATATTTTATTATAAAGTCAATATTTCTTTGAGTGATTAAATGCAAAGATTTTAATTCGGGAAAGAAAAAAGAAAAATCGTACAATTGGTAAATGATTTAATGTAACAAATTATGTTCAAGGTTGTTACGAGGTAGAATAATTTACGCTTCATTATTGTTATTTTTCAGATCAGTAAGAAGCAAAAACTATTTTTAAAACGTTATTTTTTCTTATCTTTCTTACTTTTCTGAATAACTTGGATGACCCTGTGATAAAAAAAATTTAGTAACAAGTTGTGTCAGAATTATGCATGAATCTAAAATTGTTTACTTATCATCTGCGCCCACCAGAGTGTTAAAATTTTCATTCTAAAATTACGGTAAACTAACCGGCAACAGTCTGTCAATTCAATTAACCATAAAGTGCACGATTAGGAAATTCTTTTATCCTATGGAGGTTTTAAAACCGTTTACAACTGGTATGATTAAAAACTATGAATGCAAAACTTTATGGTTTTGTGACCATTTACAACTAGCATGGTTTCAAAATCTCAAAAATGTAATTTAATTGGACATTGGAGATAGGCTTTTCGTTAGGTAATAGACATTGAAGGTAGGTTGCGGTTGAGTTGGGCTATGTTAAATGAACTAATGAATGTTACTTAATTGGTTTATCTGGTGGTGCCACCTCCCTAAAGAGTTGAGAAATACTAAACTTTTCTATGTTAAGAAGCTCTGTGGTGCTGCCATCTATGTGTGAATGAGAGTTTTGTATTCTAAAACTGCCGAGTAACTAGTTGGGGAATACAGGACAATGAAAACTCTTCGTGTGTTGAAGGAATAGCAAAAATATTGTGTCAACGCTGGGATTATTGACAGATAAGTCCCTTTAGCTATAGTATGTAAAGAACGAAGTGGCTTCATAAGGTGGGCCAAGTTGGCGTTGATAAAATTCTTGTATTTTAAATGTCTTTCATGAAAGCAGTCTATAAAATTTTTACTCATACTTAGCAGTTTGAATATCATCTTTTATATGGTTATTTGATTGCTTTGTTTGAGTATAGTAAAATAACATTTAAATAAATTGTTATTTTTTTTTCATTTTTTAAAAGTTTCCAACAGCATCATAGCCAGGTGATAAAAACTTTTAGTCATAAGTTGCGTCAGAATTATGCTTATATCAGAAATTATTCCCTCATTTTCTGATTCAATTTAACACTAAGATTTGTATTGCTTGGTAGTGAATGTTTTTCACAACCAGTAAAGTAGCAGTAATTAAAATAGTGGTATATATTATTAAATTACATTATAATTATTAAAATAATAAATTTCACTTTGGTAGTTTTCTGGAATTAAAACTTATTAAAGAAATATCAAAGCTCCGTAAAATAGGAGATTTAATCCACTCAGCTTTGCATACGCTCATAATGTGCTTAACTTAAAACTTTATTGAGACCTAAAAAATTTAAAAACTTTTAAAAAGTGGTCTTATGACACTTAGCAGTAAGATTACGTAATTAAAGTACGTTTTTATGTTAGATTTCGTAACTTAAAATATCATCTGCACTAATTAATTAGCATATTTAAGATAAGCCCCTCGAAATATTTAGATTGAGTCCTAGAACTTGAAGATCCGCTCATTAGATTAAAAGTTATTCAGGGTGGTCCGTTATTTTTTGAGCACTGTACATATTGTCAGTTCTCGAAGAATTTTTAATATAGCTAACCGGTTAAAATAGTAGTCTACCCCAAGGAAATTATAAAATTCAACGGCGTCATGTTGGTGATATTTAAATTTTTCAAGCGAAACACAAACTGCACTTGGCTGAAAGAATATGTGACTAATTCCATGAACACTCATACCCCATATTACATTTCAATTGATTTGCTAACATAATCTGCATACATAATCTGTGTGATACGTTGAAACAGTGAGTAAACATCGAAAACCATCCCAAAAATTTTGAAAAAAGCCTGGATTAACTTGCAAGACCTTATGAATCTAAATGGTTGTCAAGGTGGTGGAGTTACTCTGTATAAAATATGCTGTATTTTTCCTACCATCTTAGCTTAACGATGACATTAAAAATAGCTTCTGGTGTGATATCAGCTGTTTTTTTTTTTTTTTTTTTTTTTTTTTTTTAACCAGACAACCATTGTAAGTAGAACTGAAAATTTAAATCTTCTGCAAGTAGCCAGTGGCCGGTAGACACTAATATCTTGGTATCCACTTTTTCCTCAAACATAATAAGTCGGTGACCGATATAGATAAGTGTTTCTGATTTAATAGCCACTGTTTTCCTTTATTAAATTATATTTAAAAAAGTTCAAATTCGAAATAATCTACGGCTGTAAAAAAAAAGTTTATCTCACAATAAAAACAATATACGACAAAATTTAATTAAACACACTGACTTTTAAGAGTTTTTTTAGAAATATTCGAGGAGGCAAAATACATTTAATGTAAACATTACAACTTCGAAATATGCGAATTGTTAAAGAATTCTCCTTAAACATGAATCTTTCCAACACAAATTGGTGGATTCTGAAGAATCAAAATTTTAAAATGGAGACATTGGAGATTTTAATAAAAATTTTATTTGCCGGAGTCTCTCTTTTGCTTTAATGTACTTTTACCATTACATGCTTTTTTTTTTAAAAAAATGGGGAAAAGTGACCGGTTGTTTATTTAATAAAAGCCGACATACTTGTGTTTTAAAAGAAAAATTTTATTTATAAAATTTGAAAACTTTTCATCTATGTTAAAAGACAGGCAGAATATCTATGAATTGGAATAATAATACAGTAAGAAAAACATAATACTAAAGTCAGAATTCGGCAACTTTTAAGAAGCAATAGACGATCCTCAATTACGTTTTTTTTTAGTTATCTATAATCTTTTAATAATTGATGCTAGTTTTTATACTTTTAATAATGCCATGTAATACGTTGAGTTAATCAGATGTAATGATTAAATCTTTGACTTTTCAAAATAATTAAATTCCTTTGCAGAAAACTAATAATGTGATTAAATTATAAATCTACAAAGCGCAAAATAAAAAGAAGACCACCCTGAATAACTTTTGATCTAATGACCGAATTTTCACGCTCTAGGATTAAATGTTAATGGTTCAAGGGGATGATTTCAAATCTGCTAATTAATTAGTGCAGGTGATATTTTAAGTTACGAAATCAGACACTAAAACGCATTTTCTCTGAATAAACATACCTCCCCCCCCCCCCCGACGAATTCGGATTTCTGATCCCGTAAATATAGAGAGTAGCCGCAATCGGAGAAGTGTGGTCCAAACAATTTGATCACGAGAGCGATCGAAAGTTTGGACCCCCTAATGTTTATTTTATTTTTTGAGTATTCGCCATTTCTCGGGAACTTTTTAAGTGAATTGAAAATCTTTTGCTCACAATTTTAAAATTCATTTATCCAAATATAATTCCATGCGAGAAATAACTATTTGTAAATTTTTATCATTTTTTTATTATTTTTTTTCATTATTAGTTAAAAAAACGTTTGAATTTCACGGTATGCAAATTTTTACATCATTTTAAAGAATGTAATTTTAATGGTAAAATTCAAAATTAGAGTAAAATCGTTCAAATGGTTCCTGAGTAATCAAATTTTAAAAACGTAGTACTTTAAAAATATACTTTTCGAACTTTTTCTCAGGAACTATTCAACCAATATAACTTCAAATTTGCTATGTAAAATTAAATATTCTTAAATGATGTAAAAAAAATGTATACTTCACAATTCAATATATTTTTCAACTAATTTTAAATAAAATAATAAAAAAATTTTACCAAAAATTTTTTTTTGCTTAGAATTATCTTTGGATAAACAAATTCTATAATTAAAAGTTTTCGAGAGATATTTACGATATCTTTTGTACGCGTGTGTAATATTAATTGAAAATACTTTTTATTTTTCTGCCCTATTCATTCATTTTATGCAAAAATTATTTATGGTCATTTCCATCAATTTAGATTATTGTTGTATTCAAATATAATAGTTTCGATAGTAATTATATGCAGCAACATAAATGTCTCTATTTACAAATCGTATGACTATAAGACATTCAGTTTTTAGATGACGTTTTGACTTTTTGATGCATACAGTAAGCCAATAAAAGGAAAAGATATCACCCTCAATAACTTTTGCTCTTCTTATCGGATCACAAAATTTAAAGGGGTAATTATCGATATTTCACAGTATTTTTGATTAAATGTTTCTTAGATCGACTGGGCATGTAAAAGTTAAAAAAACTCGGTATGAATTTTTACAATACTCAAACTTTGCTTTATAAATCGGCTATGTCAAAACGCACTTGGTGAAATATGGTGGAATGAGCTTTATCTCTGCTTCAGAAAATGTTTAAGGCAACCCTAATTCTCACTCTTTTTGTTTACTTTTTCGAAACATTTGGTTGACCTTGTTTTATTTAATTAAAATATTGAATCGTATTTGATTTCCATAAAAAAGATAAAATGATTATAATTTGAATTCGTATTTTTTTTTTCCTATTGAAGGTGTTCAGGTTTAGGAGAGACACACTTGCCTTTGAATATGTAATTAAACGTTTATATCAGAATAAAGCTCATATTAGAACATCCTCAGATATTTTTGCCGTCTGATTGTTATAAAATAAATCGTAACTGAATTTTTTGTTAAAAAAAAATTATATATTTTTACAAAAGAAAAAAAAATTAACAAAGTGTTATAAAACGCTTATTTATTTCAAAAAATTTTTTTTAATTCAGTTGTACAGTTTTTTGATATTTTTCCAAATTCAATAATTTCTTAATTAATTTAAGTATTTATATTGATTAATTTATTTACAATTAATACTTAAATACTCAAGTGATATTCTTCTCAATATTTATATTAATTTAAATATTTAAGTTAATTAAATTTGTTATATATATTTGTTTTTAAAATTTAAAATACACAAAGAATAAGCTTATATGACTCCTTTTTTTAAAGTTTTCTTAATTGCTCACAATATCTTACCGTATTGTGTTGCTAATTATTACGCATTATAGTAAAAATTTATTGGAGGACTATAAATCTTTTAAATTAGTTTATGCCAATATAGTGGTAGAAGAACTGACCCAATAAAAAGGAGTAGCATATATTTTCATATAAATTTAGTTAATATGTTTTTCTGCATACTATTTTAACTAAAAAAAAAATACAATTTCTTAATTTCATATTTGAATATCAGTTTTGAATTTATTTTGAATATGCCACATCCTTTTGTTTACTTTTTCGAAGCATCTGATTAATCTTGTTTTATTTAAATAAAATATTGAACCAGATTTGCTTTCTATAAAAATATTATTATTATCTGAATTCATTTTTTTTCCATTGAAAGTGTACAGGTTTAAGAAAAATACATTGCATTTGAATACGTAATTAAAGGATTATATCAGAATAATACGCATATTAGAGCATCCTCAGACGTTTTTGTCGTCTGATTGTTATAAAATAAATCTTAAATGAATTTTTAAAAAAAGTGTTATAAAAGGCTTATTTATTTTAAATAATTTCTTAATTCAGTTTTAAAATTTTTTGATATTCTTCCGAATTGCAGAAATTCTTAATTAATTATGTATTTACATTGATTATTTTATTTGCAATTAATGCTTAATACTCAATTGATGTTCTTTCAATGCGTTTAAATGGAAACTAATTTAAACATTTAAGTTAATTAAATTTGTTATTCATTATATTTGTTTTTCAAATTTAAAATTGGCAAAAAATAAGTTAATATGACTCTTTTTCAAACTTTTCTTAATTGCTCAAAATACCTTTCCATATTGAATCACTAATTACTACGTATTACATTAAAAATTTATTGGAGGACTATAAATGCTTTAAATTAGTTAATGCCATCGCAGTGGTAGAAAAACTGACCCTATAAAAAAGTGGTAGCACATATGTTCATTTAAATTTAGTTTATATATATATATATATATATACCATTTTAATTTAAAAAAATGAGTTTTTAATTTCAGATTTGAATACCAGTTTTTTGAATTTATTATATATTGTGGCTACGCTTACACCCTTAAATTAATATAGATAATGAAATAATTTTCCACCACTTTTTATTTTTTTTTTCGTATAATACAAAACGGTACTTTAATTTATTGTCGGAAAAAATAAAGTGTTAAGAGATTTTTTTCTATTAGTCAAAACACGTGTGGAAATAATTAAACGGGAATTTTAAAAATATTTTATTTTTTGTTTAAAAATGTAAAAAACCAATGTTTAGTTGTAAAAAAAAAAAAAAAGAAAAAACTAAGTTTAATGTTGATTGTAGAAAAATGAAAGTACAAGGTTTTTTTTTTTTTTTTTTTAGAATCTAAATTATTCAAACACCTAGAATTTTTTTTTTTTTTTTTTTTTTTTTTTTTTTTTTTTCTTTACAATTTTACAAATTGTGAAAATTTGTGGAAATTTTTTGAGTGTAAATTATTTGTAAATAAATCTCACTCAGAAAATCTATAAAACAGCGAATACTGTAGACACGTAAATTTTGCAAACAGAACGTGCCTATTTCTATCGAAATCTAGTACTTTTCGCAGTACTTCAGATTAAGTAAGATTTAATCTTTATTTATACTCCTTTCTTTGAAATACCACATATTGAGGGGTAACTTTAATTACTCCCTTTAACATACATGTTTTAAGAAACTTTCATAGTTGTAAACATAAAGTGAAATATGGACCTAAGTTTTACCTGGACTAATTAATTTCTAAATTTAATACTTGTTAACTGGCAAAATTTAAAAAAAAAAAAAAGAAAAAAAAAAAAAAAAAAAAAACATGAAGAAAAATTAGGTTTTATTGAACACCATTTCTTACGAATTATTAAAATCAATTCTTATATGAGTTTGATAAAAATTTATTATGAAAATGACATCTTTATCAAAATTGGCAATTGGTAAGAATTATTTTTTTTTAGCAATAGTGATTTAATATTTCAGAAAGCTACCTAAACCTAAATTGCGTTAATATGAAAATTCCATCTTTTACTTTTAAAACTGGCAACTGTATTTTTAATGGCTTGTGTGTTGTGTGTTATGTGTGTTGCTCCTTTAACAACTGATAAACAATTTTCGTATTTCACTAAATAATCATGATTTCAAAATTTAACACAAAATCCGTTTGTTTCAATTTGATACTTTATATTCCTTTATTTACAATGTTATATAAAATATAACTTATGTAATTTAAAGTTGGGAAACTCGTAGAGTAACCGTATATCCTTTATAATTATAAATTGAGCATACATGTTTCCGCTTTATTATGTAACTTATTACGCATATTACTAGTGCAACCAAGACATAAACGATTCGCAACATCTGCGATGGTTAACCAGTGGAAAAAGTTATGAATGAATTAAGAAAACCGCAGAACTTACGATGTGCTTTAACAAAGCAAACAGCTATTTCATTCATATTTTCTGACTTCTTTTTTATGTGTTTCTGTTCTCGATGTCACCTATACGCTTCATTGGCGACCTAAGATGACCGCCAAGCGTCGTAATAAATATAATCCTGTTTTTAAAGGGGAAGAAAAAATTCCCTCTTTTTTCTTCTTTTTACTTTTTAGCTAAACGGTGCGTTAGGCTGTAAGCGGATGACTTTTTTACGACCAGGGTGTCGTATTGTCGGCCAATTTTATACGGTCAGTTCTAATAATAGGTTTCTTGGGAGAGCAGGTAAGGCACGTGGATAGGACATTTTTCAAAACTGTAGCAGTTCTCTATTTGGCAACTTATCGCTTTTCCTTGGCAATAGTCTTTTGGACAAAAATCATTTCTTGAAACCTTTTCCCCTTTTTAGTATTATTATTATTTTTTTTTTTTATTAAACTGATTTTTCGCTTTTGCGTACTCTGTTTATTACCTAAAATATGTGGTTTATCAGACATTCTAATTACTTTTTAATAAACTTGCTAAAGTATTTCAAATATGTAATTTGCATTTTAATATATCTAGAATTTATATTGATAAATTATTTTAAAAGAATAACATCATTTGTTAGATTGTTTATATTGCAATAATTTGTGTATAATAATAATGCTCATAAATAATCTTGCGTGTTGAATTATTAGGTGGGTGAAAGCCTAAGCTGTACGTAGATCTCTGTTCATTATTAAACGAAATATTTAAAATCAAGTATATGATGAATGATGTTATTTTAAAGTGAATAATAAACTTGTATATATGAAATTGTTTTAGTAATTTACAGTGTTCAGTTACCCGTTTCAAGCGGTGATGTTTTATTTGTTTGATTCTATATATGACCTACTGTTCTGTACACTAGAAAATATCAAATTAAGATTAAAATAAATAAATAAATAAAAGCTCTCCACCTGCTAATTGGCTTCATTGGTTTTGACTCCACGTGTTGAAGAATTATTGTATTGAATTGAATGAAGCTGTGTTTTAAAAATAGCTATTGGTTCATTGAAAAAGCAGCCTTTAAGTATGTTTTTAAAATTATTCTGGAGAAATTTTAAAAAAAATTATCAATAAGTTAAACATATTTTTTTATAAAGTCCTTTACATGGCATATTGAAAGATTTTATTAATTTACAGCGCACATTTTTGTCTTCTTTCTTTTATGTCGTTTCAAACTTTTGAAAGCCACGCTAAAAATCTCTGCCTGATATATAAATAAATATCTAATTAAATAATTGTTTCATACTTTACTTGTGCTTTTCAGTTTCACTTTTTCCCCTTTTTTTTATTTAATTTAATTATTAATACCATTTGAGAAAAACATCCTTCCATTCTTATTAAACAAACAATATTAGAACAATATTAATCAATGATATCAGAGTATAACCCTATCAGAAATCTTTTCTTATCCGTTACGATCAACATAGGCTACTTTTAGAGAGAAATTCATCATAATTTTGGAAGTTTTGCTTAAAATGGAAATTTAATGTCATTAAATTCGTGAGTTTAATTTTTAATTTTACTACGTTTCCTACAATAAGATTACACAATCTTCATAATCACAGGTTGTAAATTTTTACACAATTTAATGATTTTATTGGCGAATGTCTTAAACGTTTTGTATAAACGGGCAGGTGATCCATTTTTCTGGCAACCCTAGTTTCGATTGGCCGATTTGAAAGTAGTAAAATGTCTCACCGCCAGAGGGAGGGGCAGTTTTTACTATCCGTGACGAAAAGAATTTTTCGTTCTTTTTTTCCAGATCCCCCCCCTCCCCTTTCTGTGGAATAGTGTAACTGAAGCTTCGAACTTTCCATTTTTTTCTTATATATATATATACCACTTAGATTCAGTTAAAAAAATTTTTTTCATCAAACAAGTGATCGTAACTTTTTTTTCAGCGTCTTCATATTAGCAGTAAATGTTACTTTAGCCTTTTATCGCAGCTTTTCATGACTATTAAGAGTAACAGGTAAAAAAGAATAGGACTTAGAAGGGGGGGGGGGAGATCGGAAATTCATAAAAGGTATTGCTGAGGGGGTCTAAGCAAAGGGGGAGGGTGGCTAAAGCATTGTCCGAAGAAGTAAGAACGTAGTTATGAGTTGCCCTAATAAAAACGTTGAAAGGAATAGTTCAAGGTTGTCACTAAATACGAAAGTTAAACTTTACGGCATGGATTTTTTGCCAGCTATATAATCAATGAAGCGAACAATCGGGTGATCCGGCAAACAATTCGAATTTGTCAACGCGCTTTAAAGTTTTTCTCGTTCTACTTTGGAAAAGGAAGTAAAAAATATTCGCGGCTATAGGCCCGCATCTGGTACATAAGCGTTTTTGTACATAGTATCGTAGCATTTAAGATCGAGTTATATGGCGCATTAGTAAATTTGGTTATATCCTGGGTGTAACAGGAAGGCTGTAGAGCACGTTTTGCCTGGCGCCAAAAATTTATGAATAGTTTAACTGTTTTATTCAGCTTATCTCCAGATGCTTGATTATTAAAAATTTTAGGAACGGAAACAGTAAAAAATGATTTTGTGCTAAAGGCATCATAAAATGCTACGTTATTGAATGAATTTACTCATAGTAGTTTTGACATTTATGAATTTTCCCGGTTTATTGAAGTTTTTCTTCTTATAAAATTTTATATTTCCTACTTGCATAATTTTTGTCGATTTTTTTTCCCTCCCAAATAGCTAAGATTGTTCAAAACCTGAATTTGGACAGTAATAATTATCTTCATAAGTTATATTAGTGTGATATGTACATTATTAAAAAAGGGAAAAGGAAACAACACCCTGGATAGCTTAATGATCGGATCTTCACGTTCTGGGACTCTTAGTGGTTTGAGGGGGTGACCACAAATATGCTAATTAATTAGTGCAGACGATATTTTAAGTTACGAAATCAGACACAAAAACGCATTTTCTCTATATAAACATATTTTTTTTAATGAATTCGATTTCTGACCTCTAAAATATGGGAGGTATCCACAATCTGGGAAATACACTCCTCAAAAGTGAAATTGCAACACCAAGAAATAATGCACGTAGCGTCATGCAAATTTCAGGAGCAATAGTAGTGAGATAGATATGCAAATGATTAAAAAAAAACAGCATCCCATCAAAGCAAAAAGCATTTGCATATCCATCTCACTACTATCGCTCCTGAAATTTGCATGACGCTACGTGCATTATTTCTTGGTGTTGCAATTTCACTTTTGAGGAGTGTACATAGTCCTAATAGTTTGGTCAATAGTGCGGGTCAGAGTATGGACCCCTTGATGTTAATTTTACTTTATGCGTATTTCGTCACTCCAAAATTTCTAAAGCGATATGAAAATTTTTTGCACACAATAATGAAATTCGGTTATGAAAAAGAATAAGGATGCAAAAAATAATGCATGCAAAAAATGATTTTTAATAATTAATTAGTATTTTTTATTAATTTATTCAATAATAGTTAAAAAATTTTGAATAGCAAATTATAATTTTTTTTACACTATCTTAAAAAATTAATTTGATATGGCAAAGTACAAAATTTGAACAAATCGGTCAAATAGTTCCTGAGATATCGATTTTTAAATATCTGACTACGATTTTGTAATTTTGTCATGTAAAATTACATGAAACGTAATTAAGAGAAACAAATATTAAAAAAAAAATGAGCCTCTCATTGTTCACATAATTTCTAAAACGTAGCAGCTAGACAAGATAGGCTGTTTTTATATGTTATTATAATAGTAGTAAAAAAAATATTATAATTCAAATATTATAGTTCTTACCCATTTAAAAAATCACATAATGTATTTTTTTGCGGGAAAAAGTCTGTGCGTAATTAGGATTGAAAAAATTCCTTGTTTTTATACAAAATTGTAATAGAAATTGGTTATTTCTAGGCAATTTTTTTTTTTTTAATTGAAGAATTTTTTGAAAGAACGAATAAAAAGAGACGTTTTCGGGAGTTTCAGAAAATCTAAAAATATTATGAACCTGTTTTGAAAAAGTATTATTAATTTTTTTTATTGCAAATTGTCGTTATAAATAAATCAGAATAAGTTAATATTGCTGCCAACCAAGCATAATCCTAAAAACAAAAATTTCATTCTTTTAAAAATGTAATTTAATTAAATGTCATTTAATTATTCTTTTAACCTTTTCCACTCGAATCCTTTCAATGGTTAAAAAAACGGATGCAACCACTAACAGCTAATAAGACAAAACTCATCGTTTACGTATGTATCATATTATGCCTTGAGACCACTAAATAGAATAGTCACTTAACATTAAAGCGTAAAAATTTAACATTCAGAGTGCTTATTATTTATAGGTGATTATTCCAGAGTCACCATTTGAGTGCAAAAGCTTAACTTTTTATCATTAAGAACAATCATTATGGAACATGGATTTTATTAAAGCCTTTTTCAAGGAAAAAAAACTGTCACCCTTTATAATCAAATCTGCTGAATAACACCTATGTGCAGGGCAAAAGAAGAAGGGGAAGAAAAAAAAAACGCTTTTAATAACTTTTAATTTAATGATCGGGTTTTTCAGAACTAGGACTCAAACTTAATAGTTCATGGGGGTGGGATTCAAAGATGCTAATTAGTTTGTGCAGATGATAATTTAAGTTGCAAAATCAGACACAGAAACGTACTTTCTCTGAATAAACATATCTTTTTTTAGACGAATTATGATTTTTGACTCTTAAAGTAAATGGGGTAGCAGCAATCTGAGAAATATGGTCCCAATAGTTTTTCCTGGAAACGATATCGATCGAATAGTTCTTGAGAAATCGAATTTTAAATATCTCACTTTTTTAAAATTCAATTTAACAGGAGCTATTCGACTGATATCATTCAAATTTTGTATGTTGTCATTTTATTTTTTTTACCATTATTCAATAAAATAAAAAATTATGAATAACTATTTATTGGATAGAAATAACATTGGACAGACAACTAATTTTTATAATTTGTGCAAAAGTTTTTGAGATATGGCAAAATACACAAAAAAAATTTAACACTAAGGGGTCCAAATTTTCGACTGCACTCCTGATCAAACTATTCGGACCCTATTTCCCAAATTACGACTACCCCTCATACTTTTGGGCTCAGAAATCATATTCCGTCGGTTAAAAAAAGATAATTATTACTCAGAGACGGTAAATTTTTGTGCCTGATTTAGTAACTTTAAATATCGCTTGCACTAATTAATTAGCATATTTGAGGTCACCCCCTCGAACGATTAAGATTGAGTCCTAGTACGTGAAAATCTGATGATAAGATCAAAAATTATTCAGGGTGTTTCTTTTTTTATTTTGCGCTCTGTACAAAGTGATTTATGTTATCGAATTTATTTTGATCCTATTTAGCTTTTTGACATTTTTTTTCTTCTACATGTGACGCACAAAATTAATAAATACATTTATCAAAATAAATAAATAACTAATTATAAACATGTATACCTGAAATATGTTGGTAATTAATATGAATACATAAAAATCATTTTATTCGTTAAGATAATTATTGTTTAAAAAATCCTATTGTTATTTTGTTGTTTGTTAAAAAAATCTTATTAATTTTTTAACCCTTTCTGAACTATGATCACATGCACGTGATAACGCGATTCTTCCTTCTCTGCCCACGCCATCATGGATGAAACAAGCCTTTTTGATTCTTACGGCTCAAGATTACGCGCACGTGATCATATACTTTCGGAGCGTGCGGACCTGGGGAAGCACTTACGTTTCCCGCCCTGAAGGGGTAAAGACAACAGTAACTTAGTCACAACGGTAATAGTCACAGCAAAACAGAATCAACTGCTATGTAATTTTTTTCTTCAAAGAACTACAGTGTAAAAAATTCCGAACCAAATTCCGGTAAAAAGTACGGGCACCCTGAGTGCAGCATTCCTAAGATCCATTTTATCTTAAAATACATTTTTACCTTAAAGTTTTAAACAGTAATCTTTATTTACTGAATTACAGTGATTTTACAGTAAATATTACGGTATAGTAGATTTTTTGTTCGATAAAATTTTACGATAAAAATGGGTTTTGCGGTAAAAACTACTGGCAACCTGTGTGCTGGTACTTTTTACCGTAACTTGATCCGGAATTTCTTACATGAATATGTCCATTTTCTTATACACACATTTTGAGTTTGTCTATTTTTCAAATGCGCATAACAATCTGTGTTCTCTTTCCTAAGCACGCATTTTGAGTTATTTCCTTTTTTCTTAAACGTGCATATCGAGCTAAATATTTTTTTCAAGTGTATATAATAAGGTTTATTGAAAATAAATCTGTTATATTATACTTTGCAGCAAAATAAACATCAGGTGAGTTGTTAAGCATTCATGTCGTTTCAATATTTAACGAATGAGATAGTAAAAGCTTATAAAAATAGACAAGTTATCTGAGTATCAAAGAGAAGTGTAAAATAGTGGAGATTTTAACTCTTTTACCATAACTTCCTCGAAGATCAATCTGATCAACTCTGAAACCCAGAAAGATATCGGAGTGGATTTTTTCCAGTAAACTCAGTGTCCTGTTTGTGAACTTTGTCGACAGAGATGAGAATTTCCTGTCTCTATCTCTTCTAGGAAGTATTTTTATCTGTAAGTCACACGTGTCTGTTTAGTAATAATCGCTTTTTATGCGTCTTAAAAGGATGATCTTAATTTATTTCTCTTTAAGAAATTAATATTTTTAAAGCAATATTAATCCTAATGCAAATTGCGTGGCAAGTTCGACATATCAGCAAGTTATCTTGGCTAGCCATAAAATTAAATTAAAGATTCGAATTAATTTTAAATACGTAATAATTTTAGTTAACGAGAGCGCAAATTTTGTTTCAATTTACCTTACAAGTTCGAATCCTGCTCAGGGCTCTTTCTCTCTCCTTGTGTTCCATGTCCTTTCTCCTTTGTATGTGAATGTGACCCACCCTATAAACGGGTTTGTGGTTGTGTGACGTGGGCGACGCTGCTCCACCGCTGTGGCTTCGCGACAAGTGCCCACTGGGTAACGAAAAGAGAGTAAGCAGTTCTGGCATCTTCTGAGGCCAATGGGTTTTCGTCCCAAGTGCCCGCCATTAAAATGAAGAAAAAAAAATTTACTTTACAATTGACACTTTGATCGAATCGTATTTGCCAGTTCTGTACGTACAGGAAATATGAAAACAACTCTGAAATGTTTATATAAAAGGAAATAAATATATATGAAAAAAACTCAGGATAAAAAATTAACTAAGCACTGAACAGCCCATCTATTTTTTTTTTTGGAATTTACGATTATCACTGCTGAGATCCGTAGCGTTGTAATTTTCAACCCAACTATGGAAAAAGAGAACTCCTGTTTTAAGAATTGGAACTAACTAGCCTTCGTGTATTACTTTTTGGTGGAACTAACCCATATTTGCGGTAGATGGAAAAGAAAGGCACAAATATCACATACGGCTATCCCGACGGCAAGGGGATTCCAACGCAAGATTCGTCTGCCACTGAATATACTTTACGTCAGAACTGTGGTAGGTACGAGCAAGAGGCAGTATTCGTATCAAACAGGCGCCGCTGGAATCCGAACGTGTTTCATCTTCTTAAGAGGCGAGCTCTCTATCACTTAAATCACTGCGACTCTTTTTACATGGATTTTATTCAATTTTTATAATCGGCGTTAAAAAGTCGACCCAATTCTTATTTAACAACTATCAATGTCCAACACCATAGCCATGTAAATTTAAACCCAACCCAGAAGACAAGGGAACTCCTGGATCAATCACTGACACAAAGTAGCCTTCGCGGAGTACTTTTCACGAAACTAACTCGAATTTATGTTATATGGAGAGGAAAACCACGAAAACCTCCCACGTTTAGCCAGTTGGCATGGGGATTCTTCCCCTTGATCCGTCTACGAATAAGGATATTTTTCGTCAGCATTGTGAAACAGTGAGGCAAAAAATTTATTTTTATAACAGTGCTAAATATTTCCGTACGACTTTATATTTAAATTTCTAAATTATTGACCTATTTTTTTTCGATAGAATAGTTGAATTTTTTTTAAGAAATAGTAATGTAATATTTAAAAATTTTGAAGAGAATCATCAGTTTCATCATGCTACACAATGTTTTTTTTTTCCTTTTCATGTATATTAATTCATTAAAAGGAATGGTCAAGAAAGAAAAAAGATTAATGTAACGCTATTCGCCAAGTTGAAGTCAAAATTTAAACTTCATGGGAAACTTTCGGAGTTATCCACAAAGCTATAATAAACAGTTTCCACCAGCCAATAGACTGAAAATAGCCATTTTATGAGTACAGCTCAATGTTTCTAAAATTGAGCTTAACGGGATAACTAAACTAAACTCAATGGCGCGACAGCCCATAGAGAGCAAAGGCATACTGTGCCCATCTCCGTTTTCTTGACCTTGGGCTCTGGGCTGCAGGAGCAGATGTTCCGGTTAGGTGGTCAGCCGAACGCGAAACCCCTGGTGTTTAGTTCCCAAACATGCTTGGTACTCATTTATCGACCCATTGAATGGATGGCCCGAGGATCAAACCCATGACCTGTAGCACGAGAGCGCGAAGCGCTACCACTCAGCCACCAGGTGTCAACCTGGTAACTACTAATTAAAAAAAAAAAAATTTGACGTTAACTGGAGAAGGAGGTTCATTTTTTAGACAAACAGTATAACAATTTGTGAACAATATTTTTTCATACAATTCTAATATTTATCTCATTTTAATAATTTATTATATTTTACAAAATTATTTCAAACTAATGACAAAAATATATATTATAATATCATATATTATGCGTTAAATTAGAATCTTCATTTATTTTTTAGTTTCCAAAATAAAAGTCATTTTAAAATTTCTTTATGGACTGCGAAAAGCTCTACAATATTTCTGTATAATGGGTTACATTAATTTGTGTCACATAAGTCTTATCTTAAACTGAGTTACTTTATCTCTGGTTCTAAATGTGATAAATAGCATGGAACTAGTTAAAATTATACAACGATTTTAAACAACGATATATCAATAAAATCATTGAATGACATTTCTCTAGTACATTGGGGTGACTTCGTCTCAACATTGAAATAAAATATTTCTTTCCTGAGTAAATGATCTAATCAGATTTAATTCAACTTTTTTTTTTTTTCTCTCTGGTGGTAAAGTATGGTCAAAACTACAAGAATAAGATAAAATTTACTGAGTTTCTGGCTTCATGGGAACACAAATAAACATCGGTATTTTTTTTTTATTTTTAAGGAAGGCCTTTGGTAATGATTTTAGTAAAAATATTAGCATAATATCATAATAATATTATTCGGTTTAATTTAAATTTAATCGGTTTAATTTATATTTCATTGTCGGTTTAATTTACTTTTCAATACCACATGAAAGGATCAATTGCCAAATGAATGGTTTAAATACCGTATATTTCGTTTTTTCCTAACAGAAATATGTTTGCCATTTGTTTTCAAAACAGAATGCCAGGATTAAAAATGACCACTCAAATTAGCAAGAAACACTTATATATTCAGTAAAATACTTAAACTACAACTCTCAGAAATCAAGAAATAGTAATTAATCCAAAATGCTAGTATAAGTATTTTTGTTAAAAGATTACTTCTTTACTTTAAATCAGATTAATTATTGGTTATAAACAAATCAATCAGATGAATATTTCTTAGTTAAAATCAGATATATAAAAAAATTTTTTTTTCATTTTGATAATGAACTGATGAAATTATAGTTCACGACAGTGCGCTAAAAAATTAAGCATTGCTTATCAATTGCTTGTAAATCCCATTATAGAATCCCCCAACATATTTATAACAAGAAAATCACAAAATTATCACTAGAAATAGATATAAATATCGAAATACGTATATGTAAACAATATTTATGTTTCTTCATATTTGCCATTGGTTCTAAATGGGATTAAAATATACTGTGAAAGAAATATGGTAAAAACTACAAGAATATGGTACAATTTATGGCTGTTTCTGGCTCTATGGGAACACCAAAAAGCTCGGTAATTTTTACCGAAGCGCTTTGGTAAAATTAACTATAAAATATAGTTTTATAATACGTGATAAAATTTCATAAATTTGTTGAAATTTGGTAATTTTATCATGATACCTTAGAGCACGATATAAAAGCCATTTATTCGGTCAAATTTACTTTTCAGTTTTGAATTTTTTACTAAATGTATGATAATAAGAACTATAATTTTGAAACGCTTCATTTTCTGGAAAACCGTTACCATATGAGTGGAAAAATTACCAAATGCATGGTTTAAAAACTGTATATTTTGGTTTTATTTACCAGAATTTTTATTTATTTAATTTTTACCCGAAATGTCATTATTGTACTGTCCGGTAATTTTACCAGAATTTTTTTCTATCTGTAAACATTGTTTGCATTTGTATAGTTATAAGAAATTAAAAAAGCTCACTCAAGTTACCTAAATATGAATAATACCAGCAATTAAATGCATGTTTTAACCGAGCCTTCCAAGTATTTACATGTATAAATATAGTGCATAAAAGGTTAAATGATCATCAATAAATGCAAATTAATCAGTTGTAATCAGAATCAATCAGTCATAATCAAAGTAATAAACATTAACTGTCTTGACCTTGAAATCCTAATTGAAATGTGTATGTTACAATCAAAATGTTACAATCAAAATGTGTTATGTTACAATCAAAAGGGAAGGGGGACGGTTTTAACAGCAATGAGATAAGCCATCGTCTTTTGCTTAATAATATTGCATAATAATTAATTAAATCAACAATCGCAAAGAAAAGAACAGAATGGAGGAAGGTTCTAGGAAAGGCTCTGGCCCACAAAGGGCTGCCGTGCCAATAGAAGAAGAATTATTAAAATCAGTCATTTAATCAAATACCGGGTGCGAATGATAAAAAAAAGGGAGAAGCAGATTATTTTTAAAGGATTTTAAATCATTCAGAAAAACCGTGTTTGTTTCAAACATGAATTTTTTTCTTCATTTTTTTTTCAGTTTTCCGTAGGTTACTATAAACGAACAACATATCGAATCATAGGGGTAAAATATATCAAGTTGCATTTTAGTTTATTTGAGAAAATTTGATTGAAAATGTATTAAAAAAAGTAAAAACGCTATTTTCAAACTTGTTTTTCATTTGAAAATTTTCTAATTACTCACAAACGTAAGTTGTTTAATTAATAGATTTAATTATTATTAATAGAGTTAAAATTATTTTTAAATTAAGATATAAAAAAGTCTTTCTTCAAAAAAGTAATTAAGAATAATTGGCACTATTTGACCTAGAAATCTCTCGAACGTTAAGTTTTATTTCAGGGTTAATTTTTAGCAGCATATTTCTTTTTTTATTCTTTATAGCCTCTGGATGACAACCAAAAAAAGAAACATTTTCAATTATTTTTCTTTCTTTTTATTCTTCTTGCTTTTTACACCTGTTTCTTTCTTTATTTTTGGTTTTTCAACATGTATCTTTGGAATGAAACTGATAAATTTCGCAGTGTTGAGATTTGTGTCAACTATTTTCTTTCTTTCTTTTTATTTATTCGCTAAAGCACGTTTTACTAATTGATTCACTTTTATTTACCGCTTTAATAAATCTAAATCCAGGGGGAAAAAAGTTTACTAAGTGGTAAAATAATCATCGCTACCGAGATTTAAAATACCTTTTTTTTTTATCCTTTCTCTAAAAACCTTCTATTAAAGCCTTCTAATACAAAATTATCTTCTTTTTGTTTTGATAATAAGTTAACTAAACCAATTAACCCCTACTTGTTCTTAACATATAGTAGCAGGAATTTTACAAAGGGGAAAAACGTTGATATTTTTTCAAGATAGTTTTATTTTAGTTACTTAGTTTAGTTATAGTTTATTTAGTTTTATATATATTTTTTAAATTCTTTTTTTAATAAAGTATAAAAAATCAAACAAAGTTATTCAGACAAAAATAAAAATCAAACAAAGATAATCTTCCTAACAAAGTGGGAAAATAATCATCGTTACCTATATTCAAAATATACTTTTTTATCTAAGTAAGTTTGAAATAAAAAAAAAAAAAAGTTTGAATAAGTTTGAAATAAAAAAAAAAAAAGTTTGAAATAAAAAAAAAAAAAAAAAAAAAAAAAAAGCTTAAAAGGAAGAAAAAAAAAAGAGAGGGGCAGGACGGACTTAAATGAACAAATGAGTAAAGGAAGTTAATATTGAAAAGTAAATAAAGTTGAAATATAATAACTAATTTTTTATATAGGCACCCTTGCTTTGTAATCGTAATAAATTTTGAAGAATGCATTGCATAATTAGTAATTTTTACGTAAAATGAAGAATGTACAAATTAATGTAGAATAAATGGTTTAAAATAATAAAAGATTTGATAATCATCGACAGACACCGCGAGTTCTAAAAAAAATCACTACTTAAAGTATTGCAGGGACTGCATGAAGTTAGACGCATGATTTGAGGCATGATTATGCATCAAGTTTAGCTGATCTGCATTAATATTTATTGAACAGTTTTTTTTATTTTCCTTTCTTATTTTTGAATCGTAAAATACAGGCAAACATTAATTAAAAAATAAATAAAATTTACTGAAAAAGATTTTTTTTAATTTCATTTATTCGATTTCTTAAAATCAAATGAACTATTAAACGTTTGGAAAAAGAGGTCTAAATGCGTCTCTCTCTCTCACTTTTTTTTTTTTTTTTTTTTAAATCTTTTATTTGTTACTTTCTTGCATGAACCAACTGTGTTTTTTAAATTCTTTTACATTTCAAAGAATCTGAAGGGATGTTTAGTGGGATGATAATTGTTGATTTATATCCGAAAAGGTGGAAATTATTGAGCTCATAAAATTCGCTGCAGTGAACTAGGATTGCTTTCAAACTTTAGTTAGGGGGTTACCTGACAAAATTTTAACAGGTAAAAAAGAAAGTAAAGAAAACGATTTTCACGAAGTTTAAGACTGGTCTGATTTAAGAAAGAGGGGAATATTCACCCTTACAATTCTTCGTTTTCTTTTTCCAGTAGACTGAACATTGAAATATGGCGCTATCAATTTTGTAGCCTCTTTTTCATTTTCTCTTTTACCCCCCTGACTCCAGGAATTACAATAGTCTCGATCTTTTGTCCATCAAGCAGTGGACGCTGTTTGACACTACAGTCCGGTTTTACACAGCTGGGGTACTACTAAATCTTTATATTCCAATATTTCCTTCGCCCATTGGTAAAGAACTGTGTGGTACCGGTTCTTTTGGACAATCTTGAGGGGGGAATTGACACCATGCGCCTGAAAACCACTGCATGGGGGAATCAGTGAAATTCCAATATATTGAAAAGGACTAACCTTTAACCTTTCATATTATTCATTTTCTTTGGTAGCACTCACTTCCCTTCCCGTTACACAGCTAATCAGTTATTGCACGCAGTCCATCAAGCATGATGTGTATACAGGTGTAAGGAGTGAAAGTGAAAACGAAAAAAGATCCCTATTTCTATTCTACTTACAGTGGATATCATGTCGAATCATAAGCACTTGCCAGAAAAATTCTTACCACTTCAATATCGATCATTTTCATACAAACGAAGTTTCTAAAAGGATTCATCTTATTTCTTACTTTATGGAATCTTAGCCAGCTGGTGTTACGTTACTTCCGCATACTGAGAAAATATTCCTGGCAAAATTGCTGCAATGTACTACTTTCAAAGAAGTGGATATCATGTCGAATCATAAGCACTTGCCAGAAAAATTCTTACCACTTCAATATCGATTATTTCCATACAAGCGAAGTTTCTAAAAGGATTTATCTTATTTCTTTCTTTATGAAATCGTAGCCACCTGGTGTTACGTTACTTTTGTACACAGAGGAAACATTCCTCGTAAAATTACCATACTGTAAATAATGACATTTTTGGTAATCCCTACATAATTCTGGTGATAAAAACCAAAATATTCGGAATTTAAACTAGTCATTTGGTAGTTTTTCCGTTCATTTGGTAATGGTTTACTGAAAATTTTGGTTTTCAAAATTATAGTTCTTATTACCACAAAACAGAAAAGTAAGTTTAATCAAATAAATGGTTTTTATACCATGTTCTGAGGCAGTGATCCCCAACCCTCGGTCTGCGGACCGGTACCAGACCGTAGATAAAATGAGACCGAGCCGCTCATGAAGCATTAAGTTATTTCTATTTTATTTACTGTGGTGTATTTTTCTCGAGTTTGGGCGACTTACCATAGACGAGAGGTTAATCGGGAGTTGAGAAACGTCACCTAAAGCCTCAGTAATACCCTGTGTGTAACTGTATTTTATTTTGAAGGCATGCTTTGATAACAATTAAATTAAAATTATTAATTAAAAACGATCTAAAATATAAACTATTAACATCCCTCCTCTCACCAGCTTGCCGCAGCAATATAGTAAGATTTTCCCTGGTCAGTGGCGATGAAAAGTTTGGGGGACACTGCACTAAGGTATCATGATACAATTGCCGAATTTTATCACATTTACCAAATATATGAAACATTAGAAAAGCATATTTTGTTGTTAACTTTACTAAAATCATTATCGGTAAGAATTACCGAGCTTTTTGGTGTTGCCATAGTCAGAAACTTGGTTAATTTTTCCATATTCTGGTAGCGTTGACCATACCTTTTTTCTTGGCATAGTAGCGAAACAATGTTCTATATTATACGCTGTTTCGTTTAAACTGCTCTTTGAAATTACTAATATTGCTTTTGGAAATATTGCTATGAGAGAAATAATTGATTTGAATAAATCTAATGCCTCTCTTCTGAGGTTTAGTATTTGCAAGAAGATTATTTTCATGAAACAGTTCAATTAGTGGAATGAGGAAATATACAGAGGAGGAAGAAATATAACATATTGAAAAATATTGTCACAGATATTTCTCTGTTCGATAAAGACAGACCCCTGAGAGGACGTTCAAATACTTTGCAAGTACCTAAAAAGGGAGAATTATTGCGGGAAAAAAGGCCTGCAATTCGCGGGAAATTTTGAAAATTACGCAGATTCTAAACATAAAAAAATTTACTATATAAATGATGCAAAAGACAGAAATTGTGCAAATAATAAAAAAAAATCTCAAAAAATACACAACAAAAGTATTTCTTTTAATTTCAGGCAATATTAATATTTTTATTTAAATGAACAGAATTTTGGTACAAAGTATTGTACATTTGGTACAAAGTATTTTCAGATTATTCTCATTTATGCTTCGTCTTTCATCTCTTACTACATTTTTATACTTAGAAAATGATCTTACTGCGTCCACGCTGTTTGTAGGCACCGACAAACATCGAACTGCCACTTTTGCCAATTTTGGATAGCGTTCGGTCTTTGGTTTCCAAAACTCGATCAATTTTTCTTCCTCAACGCGAAATTCCTTGACCGTTGCTTTGAGAAGTAATTGCTGCGAAAACTCAAACATTCTACATTCTAACTACTAGTTACAAAAGCCTATCTCCCTCTCATCTGAGAAACTGATCCCTATTTAAGAAATCACAAGAAGCCGCCCAGGATATGTAGAGAGGCAGTAGAAATTTCATTGCCCAGTGCAATATCCTGTGTAACAATTTTTATGTCAAAGATTTGATTTATAAAATTACTTTTCTTTTGTGATTCCAATTTCTTTTGTACTCTTACTGACTTCAGGAAGGTAATCCTATCAGTCTATTACCCTCCCTAAGTGTGGAAGGACCATCTTACTTGACAAGATTGCGATTATCTCTATCTCTGAATTATTTTCTTGTCATTTTGCTATTGATTCAGTCTCCTAAATATTAAATAAATTTTACAAGTTCAATTTAAGGCTTCAGGAAAGTAAACAATTTTGTTAAATAAAAATAATAATTTAAAAATGGAAAAAAAAAAAAAATTAAATTTTAAGCAATTTTCGCGCAAATCAAAACATACTGAGAAATTCGCTGATTTTAGTAAAAAATAGGACAATTTCGTGGAAATTCGCGCCGTGACGGACCTGCAGTCCTACTATGCTGCTACTTTAGAGGTATTTTAAATTTTTTTTAATGGAAAATAATGAAACAAAACAAAAAAACTTCTTCTGGAAAAAATTTCAAATTTGGAATAAAAGTTAAATTTAGAGAGAGAAAAAGTTGGAAAAAAAATTCCTCAAGGTGTTTCAAAATTTTATAAAATAATTTTTTTTAATAAAATGGAATTTTTAATGTAATTTTTTGTATGACCTAATTACTTCATTAACTTAAAAGTTCTTAAAATTAGATAACTACAGAGCTATCTAATTAAAGTTAAAGTCCTAAGTAGAGTCATCTAATTAGAGTTAAAAGTAAAATTAAAGTTCACTAAGTCCAAGTTAAAGTCCACTGAGAGGAGTGGTGTTGAGACTTTATCGCATAAGCATGTTAGGAGGTGTGTAATTTGCTTATGTTTCGTAACAAGGGGAATCTAAAAGTGCCAAAACATGCTTACGTAATATTTGAACGACGCCTGCCTAATGAGCTGGGCATTTTGATCTAGGCTGTGTGTAACTAAATATATATTGAATTAATTTAACTGAAAATAATGTGCTCAGTGGAATCAAATTATTATTGTGTAAGAAAGCAAAACTTGCTTTATTCAAAATTATCTTGCATTAACTTGAATAAAAAAGAAAAGCATTGTATATAAAAAGAAATTTGTCCGACTTAATATCTGTGTAATTCAACAAAAAGAATGGCATTTTAATCATTTTTGATTGAACACGTTGTGAAATTGTGTATGATTTGAATACTTTTGTTTTCAATTTTACGAAAAAGGATTAGAGTTCGGAAGTATTCAGTAAATTGTTTGATTTGTTTAGTTTTAAAAACGAAACTTCTCTACTTCAAAAGAAAAAAAATCAGCAGGAAAATTTCAAGCTGATTCAAAGTTGTATGCTAACAATACTATTTTTCTTTCTTTTTCTCTCATTTTGAATTTTTTTATTTTTCAAAAAAATATCAAATTTCTATAAATTGAACTCAACTTACTTTTGAATCATAATATCGAACGCTTTATTTTACCATAAATAGATAATTATACAAAAGTTTTTTTTTTATGAATGCTGCGAAAATAATTTTAAAATACGTTAAAGCAAGCTTTAATTAAAGTATCAGTTTTAACGAAATAGTAACAAACAATAAAAATCAACTTTTAATGAGTATTTTTTTTTTTTCAAAATAAAATGCATAACTTTTTTTACCGTGGCATTTGGTTTCAAATTCTCTGAATTATATACTATAATCACTTTCAAGTAGAGCTTTTGACGCTTATTTTAAATTCACAAGAAACTTGAATGCAAAATTCAGAAAAAAAAGTGAAGAATGTTATTGCTCACAGAACTTCTACACTATGGGAAAAGAAAAAGAAAAAAAACCCAGATCAGAATACGATATAACGTACCGGCACTTTGGGTGCATCATCCGTAAAATTCATTTTTACCGTAAAATATTATACCTTAATTTTTACAGTAATATTTATTTAATTAGAGTGATTCAGTGATTTGCGGTAATTATTAGTGTAAAAATTACGGTATTTTAGATTCTTTGTTCCATAACATGTTCAGGTAAAAATGGATTGTACGGTAGAATGCACCGGTCTTCTGAGTGCCAGTACTTTTTACCGTAGTTTGATTCGGAATTTTTTACAGTGTACTTCTTAATCATCTTTAAAAGAACAAAAAAACTATAATAAAAAATAAACAATAGTAAAAAATGATGAAAGTAAGAAAAAATACAAGTTATAAAAAAATGCAGAATTAAATTTTAGAGCAAACAAAATGAACTTAAATTGATAAATTTTTTTTTTTTTTTTTTTTTGCAAAATTGACAAAAAAATGGAATTTTTTTGTAAAACCCGTGGGGATCCGTCGTTACTCTTCGTACATTCCCCTCTATTGGTAATGCTTAAAGTTAGATTTTTAATAAGGTGGTAAAATATAGAACTAGGTTTTTCTATGGTCTAGCCTTAGATTTTTGTATTCCGGTACTTAATGCTATAAAATATATTCCTTCGTATTATGTATTAATGTTTCCTTAGTATTTTATTTTACAGGCATAATCAGTGTTGAGCAGCCGATCCAATTCTGAGTTTACGATAATCAATTTTCAACTCCGTAGTTTGTAATTTTGAACTTAGCTCAGAAGACAAAGAAACACCTGGATCAGAGTGTGGGACAAACTAGCCGCCGTGGAGGACTTTTTGAAGGAACTTACCCGGATTTTGCGTCACATGGAGAGGAAAGTCAGTCAGACAGACGGCAAGGGGATTCTAACCCATGATCTAATTACTGCTGAAGTTACTTTACTTCAGTGCTGTGGTTGGTGCGAGTCGGGAGTAGAATTCGCATCAACCAGCCACTGCTGGGATTAGAACCTTGGTCATCTCACCAGGATACGAACGCTCTATTCCCTAAGCCACCACCACTCCCTTCTATAGTAATTTTAATTTGTGAAAACTCACATTTGGGAGTTACAGTTTTTTAGAGTATAACTACTATACTTTGGAATTACCAGCAACTTCTTGTTTTATTATTGTACAAATTGCGTATTTTATTTTAATTTAAAACTTAATTAATTAATTAATTAATGAGTAAGTGATAAGTCACATTTTTGATATATTATTAAAAAGAAGAAAAGTGGTGGCGAAATTTCCTCATTTGTAATCAGTTCCTGCTGGTAAAAGTGCAAAAAATTTATAATGAAAAGTTTATAATTCAGATTTGATATTTTAACGATATTATTCTCTCAAATTTCAGTGTTTGCTAAAAGATGAAACTATCCATTATAATTAATTACGAATTCGCCATTACTTTTTGTGGCTTATCACTGTCTCAATAATAAGGCCTTTTCGTATAATATAACAACTATGATTATAATTGTAACAGTCGCAAAAGAAATATTTTCCTTTTTCGCAAAATTGATTATTAAAATATATTTTTTTTCTCCATTTAATGTTGATGCTTTACATTTTAAAATGGTTCAATATTTAGTCGTTTGAAGGAAATTGTGGTTAATTACAGGAATTGTTGGAAAACAAGTTTTTTCATTTTCGAATTACTTTTAACAATTAATTGTGTTTGCTACTTTTTTTCGCTCTATTCAAAAACGCACTCATGTTTAGTTTTATTTCAATATGCTCATAATATAAAGCACTCCTTAAAAAAAAAAAAAAAAAAAAAAAAAAAAAAAATTCCCTGCGCAAATCCACGCCGATTGAGCAATAAATTATTTTACTTGTTAGTGTTTGCTGTTTTTAAGTGAGTGTTTTTTTCTTTTTTTTTTCTTTTTAATTGAGAATGAACAAACGATGAGAAGGCCATAAAACAAAAGGAAAATATTATAATAATCTGTACGCTTGGACAGTAAATTCATGAAAAAAGAACAAAATATGAAGATGAAGTTTTCCCATCTCTGCGGGTGGTGTAAGAATCAAATCAGCAGAGCCATACTTCATGTTCTGCTATCAATCAGTGATACATTATTGCTTTTAAAATTGGATTAACAAGCTTCTCTATTATAAAACCGGATCAATGACTTAAAACTTATCAGTTGACTTGACCTTCTCATTAAGTACATTAAATATGCTTCTTAGGTCATATGACCTTACTCATTAACTTATTCCCAAAAGATGAAATGAAATCAAGGAAATAAGAAGTAAGTGACTGTTCATTATTACTCGATATTTAAGAACAGCTTAAACGCGATAAAAGCTTTGAATTTAAATGATATTTTGTTGGAATGGTAATCGTTTATTTTTTATTTTGAAACATTTCCAACTGCGTTTTTATATTAGTAAAGTAAGTTGTCTTCCATATACAGTTTTAGAAAAACGGTTTAACGTTGAACCTTAATATCGGTATCTAGAACCATAATATACTAAGTAAATTTACTGCAACCTTAATAAGATGTTAAATTGAACCATTGTGCCGTTCGAGTTGAACCATAGTATCGTGAAATCAAGTTTAAAGAAATGCGATAATTGGTTAAATTTAGCATATTAAGGCTGTAGCAACTTTGAAAGATATTCGAGAGATTTTGCAAAGCGTTACGGTTTACCACCCTAACTCAATAGCTGAAGTTATTTGAGCTTAACAATACAGGGGAAAATATATTTCTACGAATTGTAGTGCCGCAAAGAATAGAAAATAAGGTTTAGCTTTACGGATAGATAAGCGCTTTGCAAAATCTCTTTATTATTGTTCAACAGGCTCCTTTGTTTGTAAAAATATGTAAAGGCCGATTCCTAAATAGATGATTGAAAAATAATTAGAGGAAGGCTGGAAATGATTTTAATATTTGCGGTTTGGGTCCAATAAGGATACCTGAAGTGCCCCTTCTCCTCCGAAGTGAGCTGTATCCGCTGTCTTGAATTTACAGAGTATGAGAGGAGATCAAGAAGGCGGAAAATTTAAATATTGCTATGCAGACAAGTTGGGTATTATTTACTGTGTATTTTCTACGATAAATCTAATAGCAACAAAATCAAACCGATAAGACTAATAGCTTTGAAGTTATTAAGAATTTACTAAGTATGAAGTATAAAAATGTGCAATTTTTGATTATACCTATTAAAACGTCTAAAACACCTAAATAGACTAATGAGGTATTGTTTCTTCCTTACTTTTTGCGTTGAATTGAATAAAACCAAAACAAAATCTATAAAATTAATATTTCAAGTGTTATGAAAGTATTTATGTACAAAAGTATAATTTTACATTTATATACCTTTTTCCGTATATGATATTACTATATAGGAGAGAAAAGTATTGTTTTATGCTGTATTGAATAAGACCAAAATCAAGTTAATGAGATTAAAAGTTTAGAAGTTATAAGAGTTTTAAATATCAAAATTAAAATTTTTAATTTATTTTTTTGTTAGGCTTAAAACATTTATACTTTCGAAACTATTAGTTCTATAAACTTACTTTTGGTTTTAATGAATTGAGCGCAAAATTATATATAAAAAACAATGCCTCACATGTCTAGTGACACGTATAAAAGTATAAGTACATAAATTGTTCTTTTTACTTGTGAAACATCATATAACCTTTATTTTGTTATTATTTAATTTAGAGTAACAAAAAGAGAAAAAAAAATCATTGAATCTAAAGACTGCGTCAAATCAATAAATTACTTTTTCTAAAGCCTTTCCACACAATAAAATACAACTTACTTTTACTTTTGTTAAGAATGTTATCTAGTAATCATCTCGTTGAATTCATTTTCTTTTACATTAATACACCTGGAAGCTATTAAAAAAAGTTTTTTTTTTTTGGTTATTACAGTAGTTCAGTTAAAAGCATGAATATCTGAAATTGGTCATTTTAAATAGAAAAAAATAATTAAGGGATAAATAAAAAAAAAATTTGCGATAATTTATGTTAATTTTTCTCCTTAAACAGAATTCTAAATTTACTCTACAATTTTACTGTGAATTAAATTTAAACTTGATAGTTGCCAAAGTTTAAAGTTATTTGTTTTCTGCTCCCACGTTTTGAGAACTGCGCCCACATTGATTGGGGCCGTTGGATTATTATTTTTCCTTCAAGTACTTTGATGTACTAGTTTTATTCCAACTTTGTACAATAAAATTATGGCTAACTTAGCAATAACAATAAAACGGAATTTGTTTCAGATTCCTTTTTTAGAATATATTAACTAGAAAATTGTTAATATTTGGAGCCAGTAAGATTTTGTAAGGTTGGCAAAAACATATGTAAATGAAACTATAATTTATAGCTTAATAAAATGATTTTATGAGGTAGATACGAGCATTAAAACAAATAACGAGAGCCTTCGGCCATCACAACTGTCAGTCAAAATCATTTATGTTAAAAAAAAAAAAAAAAAAAAAAAAAAAAAAAAAAAAAAACAGTAATAGGCTGCGTAATAAATAAAAAATTTATCTTTCAATATATATATATATATATATATATATATATTTGTAAGCCCTCCACTTTATAATAAAATAAGATTTTTTGACTTTTATAATTTCAAATGTCCTTTTAAAGCTTCTTTTTTTTTTATTTATTTTTTTATTTATTATGTTTGATATTAAATACTAAATTTCTTGTTGAACGTAAGACTGAAATGAAGAGATAGTGAGAGGTTTTAAATACTTAAAAACTGGAAAAGAAATTTTTATAGTTCATCAATAGAAATTTTTATAAATCACACTGAAAAAAAAAAAAAAGAAGGTAAAAGCTCTACTTTTATGCCCTTGTCAAGATGAAATACAGATAGCACAAAATAAAGAAAGACATCACAAACGCATAACCTGCTATCTGGAGGGAATCGAAACATCTACTTCCACGTTACAATAAATTTGTTTTTCTTTAATATGAGCAATCCGTTCCTCAACTTGACAAGGGCTAACGATAATGAGCATACAAGCCAGGATATGTACAGTGTGTAAAAAAAAAAAAAAAAAAAAAAAAAAAAAAAAAAAAACGGACCAACCTGAATAACATTTGATCTAATAATCGGATCTTCACGTTCGAAGGCTCAATCCTTATGGGTCGAGGGGGTAACCTCAAATATGCTTATTAAAAAGTACAAACGATATCTTAAATTACGGAACCAGACACAAAAGCATATTTTTTTCTGAATAAACATACCTTTTATTAACGGATTCGGACTTCTGACCCCCAAAATGTAGTGGGTTTCCACAATCTAGGAAATATGGTCCTAGTAGTTTGATCAGGAGAGCGGTCCAAAGTTTGGACCTCTCAATGTTAATTTTACTTTTTGCGTATTTCGCTATGCACGGAATCATAAAATTCATTTATCCAGAGATAACTCCACGCAAAACATAACTATTCGTACATATTTATTATTTCTCATTATTTTATTTAATAATGGTTGAAAAAAATTTTTGATCTGTCAGGTATAAAAATTTTTGCATCATTTTAAAGAAAATAAATTTACTTGTCAAAATGCAAAATTTGGTGGAATAGTTTCTGAAAAGTTGAATTTTAAATATCTGACTTTTTTAAAATTAAATTTCTCAGAACTATTCAACCTATTTTTATCAAATTTTGTATCTTGCCATGTGAAATTATATTCTTTAAAATATGCGAAAAATTTTGTACCTAACAATTTAAACTTTTTTCGATCATTATTAAATAAAATAATAAATAATTACAAGCAGTTACTTTTTGCATGGAATTCCTTTTGGATAAACGAATTTTATAATTGTGTGAAATTTTTTTTCAATTCGCTTAAAAATTTCTCGAAATATGGTGAAATACGCAAAAAGTAAAATTAACATTAAGGGGTCCAAACTTCTGATCGTTTTAATATATCTGAACTTTAATTAAATATTTGAAGCCATCATTCACGCCTCTTTACCCCTTGTTATAAATGAGAAATATGATGTAAATAAAAATTTTATATATATATATATATATATATATATATATATATATATATATATATATATATAACCGTTGTTAATTATACCGACCCAATTTTGGGTTTACGACTACTAATATTCAACTCCGTAGTCCAATCCAGAAGATAAGGAAACTCTTGGATCAGTACCCCCAGAGTTGTGATTTGTTATGGGAACATGGAGGACTTTGGGAACCTACATATTTAACGTGCACACAATTTATCACGTGCACACAGTCACAATTTATTACACGAGGAGTGTTCGGCTAGCGGGGGGGGGGGGGGCACTCGCCCATGACCTTTTGGACATGGGCGAGTGCCCTACCAACCAGGCTATCCCGGCCCTTAATGACCAATAATTAACATTATCAACCATTTAAAAAGTCTATAGAAGTGTAAAAAGTTTATTACCATTCTATTCGGTAAGAGGTGCAGACATCAAAAGGTAAAAATTTACCAAATAAAAGGTAAATTGAGAGACAGTTCTAAAGAACATTGTGGTAATTTTATTGTGATGCGTTAGAGCTTGGAGTAAAAACTATTTATTTGGTTAAATTTACTTTTCAGTTTATATTCGTTACTAAATGTATTATAATCAGAACTATTTGTAAAACAAGAATTTACTGTGAACCGTTGAAACAGCGAACGGTAAATAAATGTTTTAAGAGGCGCATATTTTGTTTTAATTATCAGAATTACGGTTTCTTTTACCAGAAATGTCTTTACCATACAAGTATGGAAATTTTGCCAGAATTTTTTCCTTCGTGTAAGATCAATAAGAACCAACAAAGATACAGCAAAAAATTAAGATATAAATGAATTAGTTTCTAATTATTTTTTAGTTGAGAGGACTCTCTTTTTTTTTTACGCTATTCTTACTGGAATGCGATAAAGCCAAGAATAGAACTATAAATTAACTAATTTCTGAATATTTCTTCAGCATCTGGGTTAAAAGGCCTTTCTCGTTTTTTTTTTCTCCCGTTATTCTAATATTTTAACCGGAATGTAATATAGTAAAGAATTAAGATATAAAGGAATTAATTTTTGAAATGTTTTTCAACATTTTAGTTAAGAGGCCTTCCTTCCCTTGACCAAACTCAACTGTCTAAGGGGTGGAGATAGTTACGCAAAATTCTAAATATGCTTTTAATTTTTGTTATTTAATTTCCACAAATAAACTGATGGTGGATTGTTACTTTATTCAGCAGTGTCTTTCGATATATGTAAAATGCACAGCCGTCAACTAATCAGAACTTGAGATATAAAGTGCGGTAATTTAGATTATCTTTTAAATTTTTTCTAACAAAATTAAATTAATACGATTTTGCAATCAGTAGTTTTTGAAAGGTAAAACAATAATATACAATTGTCTGTTTTTAAATTTTTGATAAATATATATTTTTGTGCTATTTACGTTATAAGAATCTTCCAAATCGGTTTTTATCAGTTTAAATCATAATAAAATGAAATTTTAAAAAAAAATCTAAAAGCTAACAAATGTGTAGTTTTAAATTACTAGTTCAATGAAAAAAATTGCAGATTTTCATTGATTTAAAGGCTTTGAGGTGAATTTCATAGATGTTTTAAAAATTATCAAGCTCTATTTCTTCCTAATCAAATAAAGCGACCTCTTTAATTTTCACTTTTTTTAAAAGACATTATGCTGCCGAATAATACTAATAATTATATTATAATTTATAATACTATATCATCAAAAGTTTTTTAGGAACAAAAGAACATCAAGAAGACGAAAACAAAAAATTTAACCTAAAATTGAAGATTGCGCTGGTAAAAGTCTCTTAAATGATTAAAAAAATCCTAAATGTTTAATAAAATATTCTTGATAATATGGTCCTCAAGAGATCTTCAGAAATTTATACAATATAAACATGGGTATTAAGATAAGGAAAAAAAAAAAAAATCATAATTTTTTTTAAAATAATAAATAAAAAACTTCCCCCCCCCCCAGTTTTAAATGTATTTTATATTTTCGAAATGTAATTAATATTTTGATTACTTGAAAAATTTTATTAATATATATTTACAAAGTCTTTATCAAAACTATTTTAAAATTGTACTATTTTCAAAATAAAATATTTTTCTTAATTATCAAAAAATAAAGTATAAAAAGTAGAAACTAAGAACATGGTGCACATTGCAAAAATTATGCTGTTATACAAATGAAATTAAAAAATTAAAAATGTTTAGGCAAAGTTAATTTTATTAGATGATGTTTACACTAAAAAATTGAAATAGCAATAATAATATACAAATTTTATGGTGTCTTACTTTTTGTTGTGTTATTTCTTAGATAAAATTGAGAAAGAAAATAGCTTTTATTTTATAGAATATTTATAAAACACTATGATTATAAATTAATTAATTTTATTTCAATTCAAAGCCCGTAACTCTGCATATACAGGATGATCTTTAAAGATCGATCTTAATCTATATATATTATTAGAATCCTTGCGGAAAATTGAAAAAAAGAAAAAAGAAATACATAATCAGTTCGTAAATAATATTAAGATGTGGATAAAATAAAAACGATATCGAAATCTTTCAAATCTCCAGTGAGACAGATGGGAACGAAAACATTAAAACCAATTTGATTGCCTGATGAATTTTGGAAGTGTTTATTGTTCTAATAACCATCTCAACTCTTTTCTGTTTCCCCTGGCAATCAAACAGTTTTTGATGCTTTCAATCACGCTTTCCTTAGTAGAGATTCGTAAGATTAAAATAACGTGTTCGATTTTTCCGCATAAGTATGATTTTGCAATCCTTAATGCAATGCTTTCTATTTTTGACTGCACTTCAGATAAGGATATAAAAAGTACATAGTAAGGGTGGTTATTACGGAACACTCTCTTGAAAAAGGAAGACATAATAGAAAATGATAGTTTGTATTAGAGTTATTTTACTTAATTTTATTATACATACAAGGAGGGAAAATAAACCTTTTGTTTAATCAATGTGACATGTGTCATTATGTTTCGCCAATGCTTTACACGTTTAAAGCAAGATTTTGTTATTCAATGTTTAAAACATGACGTTTTAAGCGTAACACTCTCGGATATTAATAGGAAAAAATAAAAATAATCAAAACAACAGCTGCTATGATCAATGATATAACTTTTTATAAGTGCTCATTTTTTTCTCTTTAGTTTATAAATATCTATTTAAATATATTTTAATGAGTAAAAAAAAAAAAAAAAAAAAAAAAAAAACTCATTAATACCTTCATGTTTTTGAAATACTAACAGGTAAAAAGTATTCTATATGCTAATCTTAAAATTTAATTTAATTTCACTTTTACACTTTCAATCCTGGTGGCTGCTGACCACCCAGCTTCAAATGGATGGTTACTAGCTTTTCTGAGAAGCATGTGTCATCACCGTTCAATGCTGATCACCATGAAACCATTCTTGCCTTTGATTGACGATGACCCCCTTGACAGACTACGACATGTTACTGTACTTAAAACATTTTATATTTTTAGTTGACGTTTTACTTGAATTTTGTTACTAACGCGTGAATTAAGTTATTGTTTTTCTTTTTTCACATTTTCTCTAATTTTTATTTTTAGTTTTTATTCTATTTTTTTTATTCTCTTTTTTTATTTTATATTTTTCACGATTTTTTTCACATTCGGCAATATTTCGTTTCATAGCTAGTACGCTCTACAAAGAATTGTTTAGCCTGTGTATGAATACATGCGTTGTGAAGTCGAAGTTATGCAATCGGTGGTTAATTCGTGAACTCTATAAATCAGTTGCTGCTCAATGCTTGTGTGAAAACAAAGAGTTGTGAAGACGAAGTTATACAATTGGTGGTTCATTCGCGAACTTTGTAAATCAATTGCAGTTCGATGTTTGTGTGAAAACAATAAGTTGTGAAGTCGAAGTTGTACAAGCGTGGTTAATTCGTGAACTCTATAAATCAGTTGCAGCTCAATGTTTGTGTGAAAACAAAGAGTTGTGAAGTCAAAGTTATACAAGCGTGATTAATTCGCGAAACTCTATGAATCAATTGTAGTTAAATGTTTGTATGAAAACAAAGAGTATATATAAAACATTTATTTATATTAGGTTAAATAATTCACCAATTTCATATTATAAAAATTACTGGGAGTAACGTAACGTAAGATTTTATTTAATAAAATAAATATAAAGACTATGATTTTATGCAAAATTATAATAATCGAAATATCGAGTAATATTATTAGGTTTGGACTCGATGAGTGCATAAACATAGACTGATTAAGAGCGAACATTCGCGGCCGCGGCTTGAGAGGGTCCTCTAAATAACTATTTAACATTTATCCTTTAACTTCATTTGATTATTTGTAATATTTCTATTACACTATTAAGCCACATTAATTTTTTAGGCATTATGTTGTGACAAGAGCTTTATCATAATCCTTACTTGTTTTTATGATCACCATAATTATATATTAATAATCGATCTCTTTATTTTATTAATTGCTTAAAGAGTGTCCTGGGCCCCAGAATCTATCCTTATGCACAAAAAGGAAAAGTATTCAAATATTATTTCATCAGTCAATGATGTGTCATAAAAGTAATAAACGGATAATGATTTCCACCAAAAAAGTTATTTTTTAAGCACTCAGTTTAATTAAAGCTCTAAGTTAAGTAATTTTTCTAATGATCCACTTACTTGACAAAGTATGATAAAATGCTTTGGAAGTCACAATAATTAATCAACGCTTTACGCCAATAAAATGAGAAAAAGCGCAAACTAGCAATACCAACGATTACTAAAGCAACCCTATATCAAAACTTTTACTCTTTCCGCCAATGAAGAGCGAGTGATGATATCAACGTCATACTGAACGTCACAATTTTCCCACCCATCCATACCGCGATTCGATCTTCAAATTAACCACAGGAGAGGAACGTACCTCAGAGGGAAAAAGTTGTAAAACTTTTTTTTTCTGATAATCTATCCCTAAAAATATCGTCCTCGAATCTTTCCCCCTCTCTCTATCTCTAGCCCTAAAAGCTCTAAATAGGCTAGTTCGGAATTTGTTCCCATAGGGGAAACATACCAATTCGTCTCATGCCGCAGTACCGTCCGTGATCGTAGGTGCTCGCTCAACTAACAACCTGCCAATTCGCCTGTTGTATAATTACTGCCGATGCAGGTATCAGAAAGAATTAGCTTTTTTAAATGCCTCGCTGTTTCACCGGACGGCCGGCTTGATCATCTATAGACATTGGATATTTACTTGTTTTGATATTTGTGATACGTTTGTGGCTGTGATAGTTTTGCTCCGTCCATTTAATATTTGGTCAACAATTATTAGTTGATTTTTGTTAAAGTAAAACTTTTGACTCATGCAGAAAAATTTGGAGGCGAATTCAGACCCATCGAAGGGGTCAAACATTTTGTAGTGTAATTAAACAATGGATGCTAGTTTTTATTTTGTACCAGCAGATGAAAACAGTGAAGATTTAGGTGATCAGATTGTGCCAAGTACAAAATTGACTTTAACTAATAAACAGTATGAAATACCACATCCGTTCAAGCCCTCTATTTTGACTGTAAGTAAAAGATTTTTATTTACCTTTCTTTTATAGATAAATTGTTTACAATTTTATACACTCTCTGCATTTTAAAGATGTACATTTAAAAGCTAAATTTAAAGCTGAAAATTTAATTACTTAACTAAAAAAAATTTTTTTCGTAATTTGCATTATATTATTAAAATACTCAATGGTGAATTGACTAGAAATTCGTTTATATTAAAACGAAATCAAGGTTTTATAAGTTTAATTTGTTACGACCAGAATTACTAACACTGGGTTAATATACAGTAAATATTTGAATCCGGTGTTCTTATTTGTTATTTATTTTTATTAGTGTTTAGATTTGTGATTTTAAATTATTATTTTGTAATCTAAATTTTAATAGAAATTAGTTTTGTAATTTTAAATAAAAATTTCTACTGAAACATTATAAAATAAAAAACATTGCTTGTTGTAAAATACCTAAGTTGATTTAGCGTTGTTGCAAATCAATGCAAATAGTTGATGCAAGTTGTTTCAAAAATAGTGCCAGAAATTTCTTAGAAAGGGTTGTAAATCTTGAGTCCAAGGCACATGCTTTGTGTTTCTCGGTGTGCATCAGAGATATGTAAAAAAAGAAAAAAAAAATTGTTAATAAGACTAAAATGTTTCAATTTACATTTGGCGATAGGTATTGTTTAATGAAAATTTAGTTATTTAACTAATTCACCTGATTTACAAGCTATATGTGCTACTATGCACACATAGGTGTCGCAGTGGTCTTTGAGGGGGGACGAAATTAAATTACAATCACTATAGGGGTTCTCTAAATTTCACACATTGATAAACAATATCTTAATTGTGCTAAGTATTTGCATAAAGATTCATTATTTTATCTCTTTCTTGTTTCTATCTTTCATGAGTTTAATTTGATGGTAATTCGCGAAAATTTTCTTTGTCTGAAATATTGTGGGGGGGGGGACATACAAGAGATTTCTAATTAATGAGGGGGGACATATATCTACCGCACCCCCTTCAAAAGCGCTCATGAGTGCATAATAATTTAGCTGTTGTTGTTTTATCGGCTGCAAAGATATTCATAAATCCAACTATAATGTCATGCTTCTGTATTTACATATTTCATTGGTTAATTAAAAACACATATTTATCAAAATATATTTCAAGCGTTCATTCTCTGATACACTATTCTGAAGGGCCGATAATTTCGGGGCTGATAAACTCAGATTTCAATATAACTCGTCAAAAAAAGAGTTATTATTTTTAAATTTGAAGAACTTTTTTGTTTAAACTATTCTTGATATAAAATTACTAGTCTAAACAAAATATAAACAACGGATTACTTATTCAATTGTACTTTATTACGCTTTTGACATTAATATCTGACAATATGGTTGCAAGAGGGAACTGCATTTAAGATAGGACAAAATAGCATTCATTCCCTTAATCCTGAAGAATAGATAGATTTCTTTCTTTCTTTCATTCTTTTTTTTTTTTTTTGATAATTGAAATACTTTAAGTTGTTTGTATTTTGATAAGAGTGGGGTTTCTAGTTGTTAAACTTCAGCTTACATGCAATAGCAAAATTAATGAAATAGACACAAAAAGTACTCACGTAAGCGAAATAAAACCAGAAAATGAAAATAAATCTGATCTGAAACAAAACAGTAAAAATACCACCAAGCCGCTAAGTTTTCATTAAATAGTATAACTGCCTCAAGAAAAGCTAGCCAAGATTCTTTTCTTGGTGCAGGTGTTAGATCAAATTTATTATTCCAATTAAAAAACTTGTTTGTTCCAATATAACTCTTTTTCTTGTTTTAAAATTATTTGTTTTGTCTATCACTTAATAGAATAAATTATAAATGTTCACATTAATAGATGGATAAGAAGTAGATGAGAATTTGTCCTTACACAAGCTAATCAGATAATGTTTATCTTTTTTTTTCCATCATTAAAATGATTTTTGTTTGTAGTAATAAATTGTACTTACCGTATAGTTTTTCACTATATACTTTAAATATGATTTTGGAGCTGCAGTTATTCCATGATGTTGCAGATCAATGGGGATTTCTGCTACTGGAAAAAAAAAATATTATTAAACCTAATGCCTCTAACAGAATGTGTGCTAACAAATTTAAAACATTTATTTTGATTTTAGTTTAGAGTGTTGTAATTGAAGGGCATGAAATCAAAAAGATTAAGTCAATAAATGAAAAAATAAAAGTAAATTTTATTTTTATTCATTGATCTAATAAAATAAGTTCACTCAGAATTTGATAGATCAACTAGTTGCTACAATCCAAATTTTCCTTCCAAATCTGTAGCAACTTATTAGTAGTATTTTTTCATTATAATTAAGTGATAATTAAAACTCATTGAAAATGATCTATTATTAGGATATATATCTTTACGAGAATATGATAATTAGATATTATTTGTTAACTTAAAATTATGCCAAAGCAGCTTAATGGTATTTGCTCATTTTTTTACATACTAGAAATATATATACTAATCTGTTTTCCGTGTTACTTGTTGTTTTAAAACCTTTAGCAAAGTGTTGTAAATGGTCTAATCAGCCGTTTTATTTAGTACCTATCAAGAAGAATATCGTGTCTCTTATTATCTTTTGAAAAGATCATCCGATTTTGATCTTTTAGAGGCGCGGTATGTTTGGTTATAATTTGTTACATTATTACGGAATCAATTAATAATTGCATTCTTATTTCGAATTATAGAATATTTACTTTTTATGTGTATTTTTGAAATAAAGATATATATTCGCTTTTATTAAGAAAAAGTCCTGGATTCTAAGAGAAAGTCCTGGGTTCTAAGGAATCGTATGTATAAGCAGAATCAATTCCTGCCCTCATAAAAAATAAATAAATAAATAAAAATTAAAAGAAAAAAATAAGATAGAAAAAAAGCCCATTACACGATTTATTTAGATCTAGTAATTTCATATTTTCCATTCAATAGTAAAATGCTTATTAGTAACTAATTAACAGTAATAGTAATTAATTGATCTCCACTGTTATCATAAATTGAATATTTTACCAGAGTACACCATAATTTTTTTATGAAATACTTATTTATAACCGAAAAGCGCACGTGTTCCGGTTATTATATCCGGCCATATTTATACTATCCATATTTAAATTTGTTGTACTGAAAACTAATATATAGTATATAACTAATTATAACGTAATGTTCTATGGAAATAACTATAATAGGAAAGCGCGCGTAAATTAAAACAAGACCACTCAGTTTAAGTTAATTAAATGTTTCTGAATTGCAAAATGTGCACTGAATTCAACTATTATTGTTGTTTAAAGTTGCAATAATTAAGACTAAAATGATTAAAGCTGTTAACAATTTTATACGGAATCCAAAATTGTTTGAATTGTTGATTCCCACAAATTGAATTGTATAAATCTGATACGCATAGGTACAATAAATTGAATGTACTACTAGACACAGAATGATTTAATTATCGTTACATTTATGGCGAGAAATTTCAATTGTTATCTGTGTTTTGATGTCTACGTTTAAAAATATATGCTCACCAAACCTTTTATACAAGGGATATTTACCGTTTGGATTGGAAATCACCATTTTTGATTGTATATGGTGGAAAAAGTTTTCAATCATTTCTACATTGTGTAAAGATATTTTTTACCCGAAGATAAGGCGAGTTAGAAAACAAATAACTTCTTCTCAAGAAGAATTAAACGTTTGTTCTACTTTATGTACACTGAAAAGCCTTTTATTCAAACAAGTAAAAATTTTAAGAGGAAAAATAAAAAAGGAATCAATGAAGTTATTTTCTTAACTTGTTTCATGTTTTTATTCATTCGAAATCGCGGTTAAATGTACTGCATGAAAGACTACAATGATAAAGCTTCTTTTTCGGTAAACTTGAGTTATTTTGTGTTTTAAATATGCAATTGTGAAATTAGCATAAATTTTAAGTAATGAAAGCAAATAGATATAGTAGACTTATTTTTCGTAGAAAATTTCATGTCTTACTAAATTTTTGTAATGCACATTCAGTTAGTATAAAACGCACAACATTCATAGCGTTTTTCTTTTATATATATATATATATATATATATATATATATATATATATATATATATATATATATATATATATATATATATATATATATTTGTATTTTTTTTACTTTATTTATTTTTTTTTTTTTTTACTGAAACAAAAAATACTTAATGTTTGCCATTAAATTATGTATTAATTTGAGAGGAAAATCTTAGATACAATATCATTACAAAATAGAAATTTAAGCCTATTACTTAAGTTATCAAGAGTAAGTTTAAAAAAATTTGATATTAATTGTTTATCTTATACGAAGAGTTAAAATTTTAAAAGATTAAGTCAATTAAATCAGCTTGTAATTGTTTTCTTAAACAAGACTTACTTTTCACAAATAAAAGTATTTTGTATCTATTATATTTTTTAGGTGTTAGACTATATTTTACTTTTTTTCTGATCTTAATTAGTTGTTTTTGCGCATTAATTCTTGTTTTTAGTGTGTTTCTATCCTTAAAACTGTCTACACATGAATTGGGTTCTTAAATTTGGTAAACTATTACTTTACTAAATGAGAGTCAAGGAAAGTTGTTAGGGACTCTCAAACTTCACACTTTTATTTACATTTTTTAAAAATTTCCTTACTAACTTGTACATTTTTAATCACAGTATTTAATTTATATGTGTATTGTAAGACATAACGCGTGTGTACTGTGAGCTAGCTTTCGCACAAGTATTTCATAATATATACCGTGCAATTAAATATCAGAGTAATTCTATGTGAATATCTATTATAAGATATAGTATCTTTAATGTTTTCGTTCTCGTGCTTTGAAAATGGCAATAATTTTTTTTAATAAAGTATACCGGATTTCAAAATCTAAGACAATATTCTATTTCAAATAAGAGTAATTTCGTATTTGAAAAAAAGTTCTTCATAATTACATTTCTTTCAAAAACACATTGCTAATTTGTAACATATTGGGGTCTTATATAAATTTCTTCGCTTTTTAGTGTCTTAAATGTGTACAATTTTACACATAGTTTCCAAAAATACAGCTTTTATGAAATTACACATACACAAAAATTGTATAATACCTAAAATGTTTAATTTTATTATAAAGCATTAGTTAATTTCAATCAAATTAAATAAATAGTTATTCTTAAAATTTTATTATTTAATTTTTTTATCACAGAAAGTAGGTAAATAAAAATGGTTTGGCACAGTTTTTGTAAAAATGTCAGGAGTTTATAAAGTTCTAAGGATGCCAAAATCCAATTTTGAGAAAGAAGTGTATTTAATATAACATTTGTATTCGTATTGATTTACTTCGAAAAGATATACTATCTCAGCATCTCTTTAAAGGAAGAATCGAAAGTAAGATTTACTATTAAAGTTTTAAATCGATAAACTTTTTAAACTCATTTATAGATTTTTAAATTCCTCTAGTCAGCTACAATTTATCAATTTTTTTTCTTCTAAAAATGTAAAGGATAAGCGTGATATGCCCGAATTATTTCTCCTCATTCAATTACATTTTTTAAGTAGCTATAAACTGATTAAATTAACGTGTGTTGCCTTCTAAAGTCAACGTATTGATTGATACAGTTGTGGACAAAAATTATTTAATAATGAAGTGTGACGTAAAAAAACTTAGTGATTGTTGTTAGATATTCAATATATCGATATATCGCTTGCTGTATTTCCTTTTTTTAAATTGAAATCTGGTAAGCTTACATCTTGTGGGAGTACATGTCAGCAAGGTAAATTTAGACTTAAATTATCAATTATTTAAGGGGGAAAAAAAAAAAGAGAAGCATTAAACAAGTTAAATAAGTTAATCTAAATTGTACTATTATTGCAATATTTTTTGCACTGTAATATTTAACTTTTTGAAAGCTGCTTCAATCTGACCTTCCTATTTCTTTTATTTATTTAAAATATTTTTCTTACATCAGCTCTTTTTCCCTCTTTTTTTTCAAAAAATGTGCCCTTCTTCCGTTTTTCGCGTGCTTGGCCAGCCGTATGATTATGCCCCTTGAAGTTACCCTTTACGTAAAAACATTTCCGTCATATCTTGATAGAATTTCCTTGTTGGAAAAAAAATATTCTAAATTGTTTTAAACTTTACTTTGAAAATAAATTTTTTTTTTTTAGTTATTCCAATAGTTTTAATTATCAAGAAAGTTTTATTAACAATGAGGTAAATTTTTTGTCCTCTTTAATGATTCGATTTCATGGGTGGTAGTTTTCTTTTGATAACATATATATCCTCCTTTTTTTAATTTAATATTTCCTTCATAATTATTTTTATCCAACCGTACATGTTCGATCTTCTCTATCAAACTATATAAGCTTTATAATTTTTATTAATCAAAGAATGAAGTATCAATTGAATAAATAAAGTGTATGCAACAGTCTTAGTGTTGCTCGTTTTTGCTTCTGAAAATGACTTTTTTTACTTATTTAGAATTATAAAAACATTAATTATGACAGAAAGCAAATTTAAAAAATTGCGAATAAGTTAAGAAATCATAGATAATTTAAATAATAACTACTTATACAAATTTTAGGAAGAAAAAAAAAAACATTCATAACAATGCAAGTTTTTATTTATTTATTTTTATACTAAAAGTAAATCGTTTATAACGCGTTTAAACTTGTAAAAACATGTATTTTATTGGAATATCAATTTAATTCTTGTCAATTGTAAAAATTTTTCAGAGTAGTTTCAGCTTGATATTTGTTCAAAGTATTAGGCAAATATATCACAGTACTGTGAAGAAGTAAAATATATAAAAAGTTAAAATTATTTTAACTTTTTTGTCTATTTAGCACAGAGCTTCTAATTTATGTTTAAGATATATTTTTCATCGCTTAAGAACGTAACTTAAGTATGTCTTAAGATTTTCTAGGATTCTGAAACTTTGTAAAAGTTTCTGAATGTTAAAGAAAATATATCCGATTTTTTTAAAAAATTTTTTGTGACCATTTGTGTTCAATAAGCTACGTTTTGAAATTTAGTATAATTAAATATGAATTTAATATAATCCCTGATAAGTTTTACCCCTAACTGAATTGATAAGTAATGCAATTAGATTTCAAACATAACCTATTATATAAAATATAAAAAAATATATCGATTTGTGATATATTTTTGTGCTTGTTTAACGTTTCAAAACGTGTCAAATCTTTAAACGTTTTGAAACATTTTAAATGTTTAATTAATCCCAGGAATGTTTTTACCAAATAAGGAGGTAAAGCATAGAAAGAATAATTCTTTTGAAGCAACTTCAAAAGTTTCTAAAGCTTTAAGAAAGTCAGTCAGTTATTTTAAATATTTTATTTACGGCAAAAATGTTAGATTTTTAAGAAACACTTATAAAACCGAACGTTATGTGTAAGGTCTTAAAGAATAATTTTGACACTAAAATGGTACGTTTTGTGCCCTAAGAGGTAGTATAAAAGTCAGTAGTCAACGTCGTAATGAATTGCAATGAAATAATGTATACATTACTGCATTACTTCAAGGTGAGTTAGAATAAATGATGTTTTTTGAACTTTTCAAGTACTTATAGGCTACTATAATAGTTTTGGGTTTTCTAAAGCCAGTAGAAAACGTTATCCTAAAAAAGAGAAAAAGCATGAAATTATTTTTGTGTCAGGCGAAGGGTATCTAATATTGAAAATTCAAATCTCCTAACTTTTTCTTGCTTAAAGCCAATAACAATTTTGAAGCATGACATTATTTAAGAAAATGAATGTTTTAAAAGCATTTTTTATTTATTAATTTTTTGTAACTTAATTATTAATTGCTAGCAATTTATTTAATTTTCTTATAACGATATATTAAATCTAATGATTTGGTTTTCTAGTATAATGAAATTCTATTCAAGGAGTGGCTATGACAATAGTTATTTGATTGCATTAAAAGAAGGTTAAAATAATATTATACATTTATTTTAATGCTGGGAGTGGTATTTAAATTATTCTTTTGCTCTTTTACAATCTAACTTTGCAAAATTATCCATTTATAGTATTAAATTATTCGTAATTTCTTACACACAATTCAATTATACCTTTCAAATGAAGAATAGTGAAAGTTGGTGTTCTTCATTACCTTTACATAGTGTTTAAAGTTTAAATAAATAGAATGGTGCCTCTTATGCGGGGGAAAAAAAAAGTTTTAACTGATTATAATTACGGGAATATTTTTTTTTCTCTGAGAATTTTACACTGGGAAAAAAGTGGTCAAAACAACCAGCATATGGTAAAATTTATTGTGTTTCTGGCTCAATGGGATTACTAAAAGGCCCGGTAATTTTTACCGAAGTGCTTAGTTATAATGGTTTTGATTAATTTAACAATAAAATATGGATTTATAATAAGTGATACATTTTGGAAAATGTTGTTATATTTGTTAATTTTATCATGGCATTAGAGCATGGTATAAAAACCATTTAGTCGGTTAAATTTACTTTTCAGTTTTGTATTTTATACTAAATCTGTGGTAAAAAGAATTATAATTTTGACAACCAGAATTTCCGGTAAACCGTACTGTAGTGGTATGAAAGGAAAAATTAACAAATAAATGGTTTAATGACCGTATATTTTGGTTTTAAATACAATAATAATAATTTTTTTTATTGGAAATGTCATTATTAAACAGTACCATGATGCCAGAATTTTTCTCTCTGTCATCACAAAATTAATCAAAATAGTTCATAATGTTTAAATATATAGAATGTTATTCACGTAGAAAAAGTTTTAGTTGTTGTTGCTAGTTTTTGTCATAATAACATTAATTTAGTAAGTTTAAATATTCGTAAATTTGTATAAAAACTTTGAAGATATATAAATCTTCTATTGTTAATATTAAACTACATCCCAGTTACGAGACATTATAAGGGGATTTTCTTAAAATATAAAATATGAAACATATGTTTTAATAAGAAAAGCCATATGAATAAATGTTAGGGAATATTTACTTAGAATATAATGTTAACGTGAATTTCGTAAAAATAGTTTTAGTTTTTGTTTCATTCATAGCTTTAGTTTTTGATATTGTTATTTCACGTTGAAATAATAAGCGAATTACTTAAAAAGGACATTCTTTATTTAAAAAAAAAAAAAAAAAAATTCATTCAGTATCGAAGTTTATGTCGCGGAAGTCAAGATTTGTAAGTCACAAAAAGGTAAAAAATAATTTTGATCACCGGAAAACTTATCCTAATCATATAGAAGTAGAGTTAATACTTCGATTAAAATTGAAATTATGAAAATTTTGATTTTAGTTTTCTCTTCAATACTGTATAATGATTTTGGCTTATTCTTTTATTTTGTTTCTAAATTAGTTTTCTTATGGTTTTTATAAGTTGATTAATAAAATTATTTTAAATTTTATTTTACGAATATAATCACACGTCAATATTCATTCTTATAATTCTGGTTAATATAAACTTTAAGCGTACCTATCTATTTTTTGAGAGTTAAGTAAAGATGTGAGATATTACGCATGATCCGAAGGAAAGAGTACAGCACGCTCGCTGTGGTTCGCCAATACTGGAGTGTGTTCTTGAATGAGCAAGCTGATTGTTATGAGCACTGAGTATAAAACATAGTTATTTGATTTCGTTTTATATTTTCATAGTTTTTTCACTGAATTTCTATAGAATGGCAGTGGAATAAAATACTTTTTAAAATTAAATTATTTCTCATAAGATACGAACTTTGGCTAACGGTGCGTACAGTTTTTTCTTGAAACGGTCATGTTTAAATAAAAAAGATGCGTAATCTTTCCTACCAAAGTCGGAGAGATTGTTCGTCGGCTACTAAAATAGGGAGTGTTCTTTCTTTGCTAGAAAAAATTACATAAAGTTCAGACTGACAAAAAAGAAAAAAAAAGTGACTGATAAAGTATGACAACTATTAAAGTCATCAATCCAATTCACCATAAGTTACATTTTCTGATTCTTTAAATTTCATCCATAGTTAAAATTTCTTACTCATAAAATTGAAACATTCCCTTCGGATATTTCAATATTTTTTTACAAAAACCTTTGAACGTTGTCTTTTAAATGCATTTATTATGGTTGATAGTTTAATTGTAGTTATAATTGTTAACAGTCTTCTCTAACCTTTAAGAACAAGTAGCATAGTGGAGTTTTCTTGGTTTTATTATAGCAGCGTTAAAGAATAACAATAAAATATCATTTAAAATAAATGCATAAAAAAATAAACGTAATCAATATTATTCGTGGATAGTTTAGCTAGAATTTAATATTAAGATTTGATTTCATTATTTTGGGTTGAATTTTTTAAAATTCTCCTAGCTTTACTTTATTTAATTTGAAGAAAAGCTATCAAGAAGTAATTAAAATTTGTATGTAAAAGAAATTTAGAATTCAGATGTATAGAAGTTTTCAATGAAACTGCGTCTATTTAAGAACTTTAAATTCCGACAACATCTTGTTTTTTACTTCAAGAATTTGTGATGATGATTTGAAAACAAAAAAAATTTACCTTAATGTGGGAGTAACGTATATATTTAAAACTGTATTTATGAAGTTATTACAGTGCTTAAAGATATTAAATGGTAGATGTCCCAGCCTCAAAATAGATCATTTCGCGAAGAGGACAATTTTCTATGCGTTAAAATCGCTAAGACACATCACGAAATAAATTAGATTTCCAGGTTTCGGTGCGCTAATTCGCAAGGTGCTCAAGATACTCGGATTATTTTGAAAGCATAGAAAAGGTCAAAAGGTAACCTCACAGCCGTGTACGTCACCTTAAAGTTAATCTTGACGTTTGCTAAACAAACAAAATTTGCTCGTTAAATCCAGAATCTCTTGAAATTCTGGCTCGATATAAGTGAATTCTACTGCAATATGAATGTACAAAAATATACTTCATATTTACTCGTAACTAATGAATGCCGAACTAATTTTAACAAAACCCTGCCATGCTTAAAAAAATAAATAAAAAAAAATTCGAAAACTAACATAATTGATAACATGTCAGGTTGTTTTATCATAATAAGTACGTATAAGTAACATATAAAATAGTATAAAGGTGTAAAATACATTGAAAAATAATATGCTGGATAACAGCAACCATTTTTGCTAAATAATTAACGCCAAAGGAGGAACTGATGACTCTATACTAAGTAGATTAAACAAAACCCGAAGCAGTCACGCTATTTTCAATAAATTCTGGAAAAACAAACATAACAAATTTAACAATAATCAGAATTTTCAATACTAATGTTAAATCTGTTTTACTATATGGATCTGAGACAAGGCACTTCAATAAAAATAGTGTGAAAAAATTTCAAATATTCATTAACAACTGTTAAAGAAGAATCTAGCGCATCAATTAATTCCATAAAATTTGTAATGCAGAAATCCTTAGAAAAGCTAAACAGAAGCAAATAGATCTGCAAATTAAAAGATTTAAATGGAAATGGATTGATCACGTTCTACGTAAACCCTGCAATTTTATAGTAAAACAAATTTTTGATTGGAACCCTCATGGAAAAAGAGGATGACCTAAAAAATACTTGGCGCAGAGCGATTGTAAACGAATTGAAAACAATAGGAAAGACATGGAGAGAGGCAAAATATCTGGTTACAAATAGAGTGAGATGGAAAGTTATGATAGAAGCCATATGCTTCAATTCAGAGTGAAAAAGGAATATGCATATGTATGTATTTTCGCTAAATAACATAGAGCCACAGAACTGCAAGGTCTAAACAAAATCAAGAAGGATAAGAATACCGCATGTTTTAACTGGAAAATAAACCACCTATAAGAAAATGCCACACAAGAGATTGAAAAAGTGAATAGAATTTTCAAACCAGAAAGTTATGATTGATAAGTCTATTGTCTGCTTAGAAAATACGTTTGCAAAGATTAAGAATACATCTTTTTAAAACTGAAGAAATACTGTACAATGGGGAATTCTTCAGGAAAATGCTGTATCCGCTTTTGTATCAATAATGTAAAGTAGTCTATATTTCACTAACTTTTTGACCATAGATCAGGCTCATGACCACCTAGAATAAACTCGTTTCTTCTTGGGGGTCGTGTCACCAAAGAATGTAGAGGGTATCCTCTCTATATTCTTTGGTGTCACTTTATCTTCATTCAAAGCTGAAATTTTTGTCTTCGTGTAACTCTTTTTCACTGGAAAAATTTTGTACTGAGAATGCAAATTGTTGTTTCTCACGTGATTTACTTGCACGGATGGTAATGTCATTTCTAATTAAAACATAATTCTGGGTAATAAAAACTAAAATTTAAGGTATTTAAACCATTCATTCGGTAATTTTTACATTCACCTGGTAACGGTTTACCGAAAATTCTGGTTTTCAAAATTATAGTTCTTATTATCGCACATTTAGTAAAAATACAAAACTGATAAGTAAATTCAACCGGAGAAATGATTTTTTTTTGCCATTCTGTAAGGTATTATGGTGAAATTACTAAATTTTACTATATCTACCGAATTTTATCAGACATTACAAAACAATATTTTATTTTTAATTCGATCAAAATCATTACCAAATTCCTTTGGTAAAAATAACCTAGCTCTTTGATATTCTCATAGAGCTAGAAATACGGTAAATTTTACCTTATTCTTGTAGTTTTGACTATACTTTTTTTCTCAGTTTGTGATGAAGAAAATAAACTTAATTTCGATCACTTTATTGGAACAAGTGATTTAGTTCGGATGTTCCAATGGGCCTTAAAATAACGTTGCCTCTATGGTATAGCAAACGAGAATTAATGAAGTTATAATGCATTAGATGTTATAATGCATTGTTCGTTAGAATGGGGGAGTCTTTATGTTAGGGTGTACTAAAGAGTGCACCATGACATCTGTACTATGTATTTTAACAATTTAGAAAATTGATATATTGGCGTATCTTATTTTTGAATTACAGTAATTTGCATGCTACTTCATCCGTGACATTCCTAGTAAAAAGCCATTTTAAAGTTGTTGAATGTCGCTGAGAAGTTATTTATCATTTTTAGACTTGTCTTACTTATTATGGTGAGATTCACTAAATTATATAAATTCATCTGCTTTAGAGCTTTTGGGAGGCTTTAATGTAGTTCTTCTATAATTCATGTTATCTGGTAAATGCCGTTTTCAATATTCTTGCAAAAGCGTTATTATAAATACCTTCACGGTCGCGGGGTCGCATTAATTCTTCAAAAGCTATATTCTGTATAGTCTTTTAGAGTTTGATTTTGGTTAATCACTCATTTTGGTGAACAGTAAGGCTGTTCTTGCATTAAGTCACAGAAATGAGTTTTTCATTTTGAAATTTAAATTAAAACTAATTTAAATTTATCCGAAAGATTTAATTTTTGTTGCTTAATTATGTTACTTAAAAATAATGATAATACACTGAGGGAAAAATTATGGTTAAAATTACGAGAATATGGTAAAACTTACAGCGTTTCTAGTTTTATAGGAACAATAAGAAGCTCAGTAATTTTAACCAAAGCGCTTGTTGTGGTTAAATTAAAGATAAAATATCATTTTATAACATGTGATAAAATTGAGTAATTTTATCATTATAACTTAGAGCATGGCATGAAATCTGTTTATTCGCTTAAATTTACTTTTCGATTTTGTATTTTTCCTAAATGTGTGGTAATAAGTACTATAATTTTGAAAACCAAAATTACCAGTAAACCGTTACCACATAAACGGAAAAAATAACAAATGAATGGTTTAAAGACCGAATTGTTGGTTTTAATATGCTTTATATGGTTTTAATATCAGAGAGAAAATTCTACAATACTGGGAACAAGCATTTACGTTATTTCAGAACCTTTTTTTTTCTTTATTTAAGATTATTTTATTCTTACGGACACGAATGTATTTACCTTTAAGCATTACTAATTAAATTTCGCATTTCATTGTCACATTAATACAAATAAAATTAATGTGATGAAATAGTTATTTTACATGTTAAAATTTTTTATTGAATAATATAAAGAGCAACAACTGAACAAAAAGTTGTATTTTAGTTTAAAAAATGTTTCTGCCATTCTTTGAACAATTTACAATTCATTGTGAATTAATTGCATTTGTTATCTGTTAGCTGAGTTTACTGAGCACGTCGAATTGTCTATTCAAAAATTAAAAAAAAGCTCCATATTTGAAAATATTTTTTTTAAAAAATCAGATCTAGCATGCAAAAATCTTGAAAATCAATTTCAAAGTTCTGTATGATTTAGTTTCATGACATCAATAATCATAATTTGCAGTTTCATTTATTTATTTATTTTTTAAATTAAATGTTATAAAAAATATGTCTTGAATAATATCAAAAAATTTGATCAACAATGTAATTTTGAATAATGATGGTAATAAACTTGCTCGAGTATTAAAATACAGCATTGAACTGATATGAGTTAAGTTGTACATATCATTTGGTATATATTAATGTCAAAAAAAAAAAAAAATATATATATATATATATATAAAAAATAGTAATATCATCTATCCAGTGCCACAACTTTCCACACCAATTTACAATAATTTATTTCCCTCGCACCGCCAATTTCCATAGGTGCGGTCATCCGAAGATGCGCACCAAATTTATAAGTTGAGAAAAACATCTGTAACCTCTATGATGGCATGATACACCATCTGAGTAGTTGGGACTTGCGTGTCCATTCTGTATTAATGCTTACCCAGAGTTACTTCTTGATTGATTTTTTTACCAAGTTATTGTAAATCATAAGTTACTTTCGTGGTGTATTTTATTGTCATGGTGCAACGTCTTCATTGAATAGAAATGAATACCTCATCCCACAACGGTTTGACATGCACATCTGTCTAGGTTTCAGACTTGAAGAACGCTGCAATTATCTTAAGCAATGAACCGAAGAGCATTCATTACTGTCAATATTTTTGAAAACCATTATGTCAAAGCTTTTAATCGTTGCAATCTTTAGAATAAAGGTCTTTTTTCAGACGTGAACTAAATATTGAAAGTGTTGCAAATAAAAATCAGATCGCTAAGATCTTACTACTTTTTCATCGTAAGCCTGCTATTAAAAATCACACCCAGATACAGTAACCAATTGTTTCCTGTCTTGAAAGCTCATATATTTTTCTAGAAATGAATGATGTTACAGTTGAATTGAATAAAATTTTCTGCCTATTCCAGGCAAAAAGAGTGATGTAATATTGTGCAATAAATAAACAAACGATTGCGAAACAATTTTAAGCATGCATATTCTTCGAGTATTTTTTTCTTCCTTAAATAAAAAATAGTTTATTACTTTTATATCGTAATTGGATGTTTAAATTAATAAAAGTTTTTATTTTAATATCATATATAAGAATTATTTCGTTGATGAAGTGAATGGTACAGTATTTCAGACTCAAACCATTGAAAGATTTAAAAATAACCCACTAAAACTATGCTAAAAATTTTACAATTTCTTAATCACGTGCGTAATTTGATTTACTTTAATAAATCTCGGAAATAAGGCTTCCTGCACAAAAAAATTTTACGGATACTTTTTATAGTACTTAATGAAGCCCTACTAAAGTATTGCTAGATAATACACAATAATAGTACATAATACGTAGTAGTAGTACAATCTGTCAATCAAAAAAGTTGATATAATCAATATAGTTAATATTAGTTTGAATTAAAAAGAAACAATAGCTCAATATACACTTTGAAAAACACAAACGCATTATTTTATTTTTTTAAATATATCAATCTTAAGTTTGATCGCCTTAATGCTATTGTCGGTAGATATGAAAGGTGAATCATTTTCACCTGATTTCTGGGAATCTACAAGAGACATATCCTCTATCGTTTTTATTTTCATATCATTTCTATTTTATTTATAATGCCGCTTTATTGTTGTGACTCAATGTTATCTTCTCTAAATTGTTTCAATATTTGTTTTATATTGATTCAAAACGTCCTTGCTTTTTGTTATACGTTCGAAACGCGTGTGCATAGTTCTTAGAGAGCTGTGAACACTTCTGTTCCAATTCGTAGCTAAATAGTTCAGTTCCCATTATATTTTACATTAAAAAGGTTTTAATTTACACTATTTTTGTGTATCACACTTTTAGTGATAATATTTTGCGTATAATTAAAGTGTTTGTGGGTAAAATAATGATAAGCTACACTTTTTTTTTAAATGTGATACCTTTACATCAAATTGTTCCTTAGTATTATTTCAAAATAGGTATTTTACAAGTTTCTGAAGTTTTCTTTATTCATCCAATAATATTACTGTATTATTTATCGTAAATGTATGAAATCTTGCTCTGCATAGAATGCCTAAAATTGACAAGCTTAGTATAAAATGATTAATATGTAACACATTGTTGTGGCATTCTATAGAATAACTAATGACAAACCGGCAAACTATGGAGTGATTGATATTTCACCAATTGCATATGCATTTTATATAATAACTGATGAAAAACTATAACCATTTAATACAATAACTAGGAAAAATATATACCCTCCAACATTTGAGGTTTGTATAAAATATTTTCAATTGGTTATGAACTGAAGCAAAAAATTTTAAAACGAATATAAATTTTACAAAACTTTTTTTTATCAGGATATAAGAACACGAACATTCATGCATCTGACTTTTTTCTTCGTTTTTAAAATTATTTATAAGTGGTGAGTCAAATTCTTTAAATTCTAATTTATTAAAATATTAATACATTACCTAACACTACGAAAAATATTTTATAAACTTAGGAAATTCTGTAGTAGTTGGAGGGTATGTACTGATTATCTCGTGCTTTGAATACGGTAAAAAGTACCGTATTAAATTACAGTAAAAAGTACCGGCAGTTTGGGTGTATCATCCGTAGTTCATTTTTACCGTAAAAAATTATACCGTAAATTTTACATGAATATTTATTTAGTTCGAGTGATTCAGTGATTTTATGCTAATTATTACTGGATAAATTACGGTATATTAGATTTTTTGTTCCCTAACATGTTTCGATAAAAATAAATTTCACGTTAAAAAGTAATAGCACTCCGGGTGCCGGTACTTTTTACCATAATTTGATCTGGAATTTTTCTGCCTTATACTTATACCCCGTTATATAAAGTAACTATTTGAGATAGATGTTGAAATTGAACATTTCCACATTGTAATGACAAATATGTATAGGAAAAAAAAAAAAAAATGTTGAATTAGTTTTCGTATTTTAACACCTGCAAATTCTTTCATGTTGAGATGTGTCAAAAATATCTATAAAAGAAAAAATGACCACATAAAATCGGAAGCACTTCTTGGCAATATTCTCTCCAGGTAGTCCATTTATGATAGAAGGTTGTCGTCTTAAACTGTAAAACATGACTGTCTCAATCTTTGGAATAAATCATTCTTATCATATTTATCGCTTGAAAATCAGCTGGAAGTACTACTACCGCGCTAGTAACACCCTTTTTACAATTAAGTTGCCAGATATCTAGAAAATCTAATGTGTGGAGTATAAACTATAAGATCACCCATTTCAGTCCGAGTTTCTAAATATAAAATAATCTATGGGGTTATATATATTTTCAAAATGAACTCGTATTTCTTTCGGGACCACCTTACCTACAGTGATTCTTGTTTTATGTTTCTCATGTGTACTTTTAAATCGTCACAGCATGAGGCATCTTTGAAACCACAGGACACTTGTACTTGAAATGAAGGACTGCTATCCAACAGTGCTGAACAAGTTTTTCCTAGAATATTAATAAGAATATGGAGACTTTTTTGGGTCTTATTTAAGTTACAAAAAATATATATTTCTTACTATAACGTATTCATATAACTGTATTGAAATATGTGAATATATAGTTCTTTATGTTGATAACGAACGATAATACTTGCTAACAAAAAATATGTTTTTGTTAGTTGAAGATACTTTTACAACTTTAAAAATTTTTTTGGTAAAGTTTTTTTTTTTTTTTTTTTTTTCTTTTTTTTTTTTTTCCGGGGCATGTAATTTTTTAATATCTTTACGGAATTAAGCTATTTTTTAGATGAAGAGATTTTGTATTAGATGAAAAAGCTTGAAAATGTGTAGTTTTAAAATAGAAGACTTTAATTTTGGTTGCATGGATATTTTTATCTTTTACAACGCACATAATTAAAAAAAAAATATTGTTCATTAGTTGCATTTTGTTCATTAAAACAAGAACACAAAATAAGGGAGGTAAGTTTTGCATGATTTTATTTTATTCTTTTAAAGGCAAAATTTTACTTTACTTATTTTTCAGGTAAGTTTACATTAAAGCATTTATTTGACTGATTTTGATGCTAAAAATATCTGAGCAATATTTCATTATATTGATATCTGTTTGTTTTATTAATCGTTGATTTTGAGTTAACAGCCTTATGAACTTTTTTGGGGTGCGTATTTATTGTTGGAATTCATTCATAGTTGAAATAAAACTATCACTCTAAATTTTTGACATTTTAAATTCTACATTGTGGTTTGCCAAATTTTAAAATTCATGTAATGTTTTGCTGAAATATAATTTAAATTTTGTGATTGAGGTAATTATTAATATAAGGGATAAAAAAAATAAACAAAAGAACCATTTATCATTATCAAGGACTTAAGTGCACTTTTCGCCTAGTCTAAGTTCTTAGAATGTGTGAATATTTAATTGATAAATATTTATTTATAATATACTAAATATTGCAGATTCAATCGCATTATTAAAAATTAACATTAAAAGAGAATAAAAATTATGCTTCTAGAGTACTTTAAATAAAGTTTAAATCAAGATCTATTTTACATGTTAAGTCGTAATATAAAAATTTAATATCTTATTAACATAATTATGAAGAGGTGAAAACAAGATAAGGACGTGTTAATGTGAAAAACATTTATAACACGCAAAATATTTACTTAAAGGATTATTTAAACATGTTTTTAATTTAAAAATATGTGTCCAATTAGCAACACTTAGTTTTGAAATTGAAGAACTCAGTCTATAATTTATAGAATAAATGTTTAGAAAAAAGTAATTTTTAATGAATTTTTCAGCACTTAAGTGCTCAAATGCCTAAGTGCCTAAATGCCTTTCCAAGGTGGAAAATAATATGCTCAAAATAGGATTCTTTTTATTTCAATGCGTATTGAACAAATGTAAAAGAATGCTTATTTTTTTAAAAAAAATGACTGCATTAGAATGAAAATTTATTGCTTGAAATATTTTGAACTATTGTTGTTTCTTACAACAAGAGTTCCTATTGGAAGTATTATTAATTTGTTAATGTTTTTATATACATTAAAATAAAATAATAAATTAATATCTGATGATTTTCCCAACATTCAAATTAAAAGCGAAGATGTGTTGAATAAACATAAAAACAAGGATTTTACTTGAAAGTACTATGCAATTTTTCAGCGAGGTGAGTTCTGTTTTGCCTAGTTATTTTTATTTATATTTTTAAAAATTTTTTTTTTAATTAGGTTTGCTCTGGGAACACTATAAAAAGTAGGAAAAATAATTTTTAACTGCAATTTTTAAAAGTTTAATTTCAAAAATAAAATTCTGAATAAAAAAAAAAATCAAATCACCATGAATTGTAACTTTGATAATAAACTATACTAAATGACAAATTTCAGTGTCATACTAATTAAAATTTGTTGCATCATTATTTCCCCACTTTTGCGCGCCTCCGCAATAATCTTCTAATGTTATCGCTGATTTGGAAAATAATTCTCAGATTTTAGTGCATGTAATTCTTTCAGCAACAGCAAAATTTTTTTTTTCATTAAATATTTGTTATTATATTTGTTATTGTTTTGTATCAATGAAAAATTGATTATGCATATTTGCATATAATTTTATTTCCAACTTTTAGGGTAGGGTTTCAAATTATACTATGCCATAAATAATCACTCACTATATATTCTAGAAAGAAATTCAGTTAAATATAGCTTAGAAGAAGACGCTAGCTTGTGGCAACGAGCTTTAATGCGAGGTAAGTTAAGAATTATTTTTCATCTTAAAATAATTATTTATTTGAACATATCATAATTTGCATGCTGCATGGTAATGGTATGTAATAGTGTTAAATTATTCTAACTCTTTAGTCTTAAGGATCAAATTCATGTACAAAAGTAGTTTTCAATTCTATGTTTTTGTTTCTTTTTTTATTTGACCAATATTTTTTATTCATTTTCTCTGTAACTCTTATGTTATTGTTTAAATTCTCTAGATTTATTTTATAAAATATTCTTACTGTTTTTCGGTTTAGTTTTTCGTTTTATATTTTTCTTTCTGAAATAGTTTTTAAAAATCTAAAATAAAAATAATTTTTAAGTTAAGTTTCACTAAATTCATAGTATTCTAACAGTTTCATTCTTTTTAGGTAAACGAAATTATTTTGAAAGAAGATATGGCGAAGAAAAATTTTGTAACCTTTGTGTTGAGGAAAATTATGACTGATACATGCGGGATTACATAAAACAACATTTGTGATGATTTTAACTAATTGATGAAACTTATTATTCCAAGATTTTCTCAAGGATTCGATTATCTAATTTCGAAATACTTGTCAAAAAGAAGCCATATAAAGAACCAAGAGCATGACTGAAAAAGAAAAGCTTCGGGAGTAAAGGAAAATAACTTTGTTGTATATTGCTGTTAGGAAAATACAATGTATTTCAAATAAAATAGAAGAACTTTCATTTTCCCAGGTAATTTATGTTTAATAAGATATTTTAGTTTTATAACCGGCATTAACACTTGATGACTTTTTTCGCTTTTAAAAGGTAAGATAAAGCTCATTATTTGACAGGAACTGTCTCCGTTTTAGGAAAGAAAAGTAGGTTGTAATTTATCTGATTTGAATCTTGTAACATTTATTTACTAAATAAAGTTAATGGATCAAAAGTGTCTCTCTACAGTGTTCTTTATAAATTGAAAATACATTTTCATGACAAACATATTTTGATTAAAACCGAAAAGTTATGTTTTTCATACCGAATAGTTAAATAACTGTGATAAAATCGATAAGTATTCTTCATCTTTTATCCTCATGAAAAAAAGTAATAAAATTAAATAATAATTTTATTTATTTACCGATTTTTAATAGGACCTTAACTCTGCTGTATTGTTTTAATGATACTCAATTGTGAACTTGTTGGCACGAGAGAAATTACTTCTCTGTTAAAACTGTTAAAATACCTATCCCTAAGTTGCTAAAGAGAATTTTCTACAAAACATTGCGTTAACAATCAAAAAATAATTACTTTAAAACCCATATTTCTTAATAAAATTCCATCGATATTTAAAAAATGCAGTAATAGTATTCAGATAATGCAGACAATTAAAATTTTGACTGCGGAAGAAAAAAAAGAAAGTCTCAATATCCAATCTCAAAGATATCCTGTTTTATGATGTTATTAATGATATTATTCAGGATGTGAAAATTTGCTGAAGCATTACATGAATGAATGAAAATATTCTGTCAATCAGTGTCAAGATGTTTCAGTACCCCGCTAGTCGCTTATTTTTCAACACATCTCAACTGTTGATATTATTATACAGAGATATGCAATTTCCTTGAAGGTTTTACAAGATCAAAAAATGTACGACGTGCAAAGGTTAAAATAACGTTAATTGCTTATGATATTTATTTTTACAGCACTTATCAACTTCTTTTCTTGTAATGAAGTCATATTGTAATTAGAATATAATTTGTTACTAACTAAGCAATAAATTATTTCGATATCAGATAGGAACTAATTTCCAAAGCGTTAATTTTCAGTTGATATCTTCAAATATGAAACCAATTGCCATCTCATCTTTCTAATTCTTTAAAAAAAATGATGGATTATGTAGGCTATCTCCCCTCCTCTCTCTTTTTCATAAGAAAATTTCGTCAAATTTAGAACCTGTTTAACAATTTTTAACTAATTTAGAACGATTACTTTTATTAACAATCGTCATTTTCCCTTTGTAGTTAAGTTTTAAGAAGGCTGTATAATAAGCTAAGAGCCAGCTGTTTCATTATCAGAAAAACAACTGGCTTTTTACTCATTATGCAGCCTAACTTTGAAAGTTTAAATTTCAAACTTTTAGAATTAAAAATCGTAAAAGCATATTTTTTTTAGAGTTAACAAAAGTTTAACACTTGAATAATTTTGCTGTAGATCATTTTTGTTGTTAAGGGTTGTTAGTTTTAAATTTTCAATAAATTAACATCGTGCGTTAAATAAAGCAATGGTTAAATTTTGCCGACTAGTAGTACAATTACTGCTCAGCAGATAAAAAATTCAAATGCTGTGCATTTGAAAGTGTACATTTGAAAAATTCTAGTACTTTACATACTTAACGTTTTACAAGGAGTTTTAAAAAAATCTCATTTTTTTTAAAGATCTACCCCAATAAAACAGCACAAGTTACTAACTACATGGAGAGAAAAAACTGATAAAATTATAAAACTGTGTAATGAAATTTCTGGTTAAAAAAAACAACAACATAATTCTTTTAATTTAAACCAAAGTATATGGAATTTAAATTATTCAATTGATAATTTTTCCGTTCATATAGTAACGCAGTACTGGAAATTCTGGTTTTCAAAATTATAATTCTTATTACCACAAATTTATTAAATAATAAAAAATTGAAAAATAAATTTAACCGAATAAATGGTTTCTAGACGAAATGTTCTAAGGCATCATAATAAAATTATCTATTTTTACCAAATTTTATTACCTATTAGAAAAATAGATTTTAGCCTTCATTTTACTAAAATCATTACTAAAACGATTCAGTAAAAATTACGAAGCTTTTTAGTGTTTTCATCAAGCCAGACTCTTGGTTAATTCTACCATATTCAAATGGCTTAGATAATACTTTTTTTCTTAGTGTATTAAGTTGTGTTAAAATAGTAGTACTGGTTTCGGTATTTTTGAAATATTTAAACTGTGATCCACGATTTCAAATTGCATTTATCTCAGTATTAAGTCTGAAAATCTAGAAAAAAAAAACCATAGTGCCCAGTTTTTTAATATTAAATTTCACGCCAGAGAAATGTAATTAATTATTTTACATGTTACTCTACCAATAAAAAAAAAATTGATAATTTTACTTGTTTAAAGAAATTTATTTTGTAATTACTTGGTATTAAATTAAACATGTAATTTGCATGGATCTTAATTGAACAGAAAATGTTCAATAAAGCTGAATTAGAAGAAGTTATATTCATGTTCCTGAAAACGTGATACCAAAGCCTTATATCAGATTTAAACTCCTTAGCTTTCAAATTCTGTCATAACATTCAAACTAATAAATCTTGAAATACATTTCCTTTCTCCGTTTACGTATAAAGAGGTATAATTTCTCCTCAGTTATAGTAGGAGCCATCCGGTCATCTTCTCCTTTTCTGTTGGATTCTATTAGTTTTTGTGTGATTCTCAACTTCTGAATTAAATGAATGGTCAGGTCATGGCGCAATGGACGTAACAATGTGGTAACGGCATTAATACCCCGGATGTTTTTCTACCGGTGCATTGATCCCCTTCCTTAACACTCTTCAACAATGCCCGATTTCAGGTGTGAATAAAAATCTTTCTTGCAGTCAGGAAGGTTTTATTCTGAGAATTATCATCGGTATAATGAGGAGATTTTATGCTGTTAAAAATACTGGTGCATTTTAAACCAATTATTATCTGCAACCGTACCTCAAGTGTGACCATAATGCTGGCAGTTTAATCTTTTGTACATTAAATTACGCAGCTGTACTAGTCTCTGACTAGTAAATATTTTACAACTTCGTTCAGATTTTGGCTATTTATTCATGTAATTTTAAAAAGAGACGCAAATCTTTTAAAGATGCATAGTACTGTTTCGAAAACATAAGGCTGTTTTTAAAGAAAAATACTTTTTATTTTTATTCTGATCAAATTAATGTATATATTAGTCACCGCATACGAAACTGGACTAATTCTTGTTGGTTCCTTCGTTGAACTCTGTCGTTATGCCTGGTGTTATGTTGTTGATCGCTAACTAGCGATGCTGTTTTATTTCTTGATGATATTTATTTATAATCATTTTGTTTTACAAAACTCTGTCTTTAATTAAATCTGCACTTACAAGAATAAACATTGCAATCGACTGCAGTGTATGAAATTTGTGTAAATGTTAATAAGGAGGTAGAGAAGCCTTTTCAAATGAATGGTGGTTTTTAACTGTAAAATTTAGTGTAGTAGTGATTATTAACCGACTTTATGCGGTACGCTATTGCTCCGTGAGTTTAGAGAAATTGTAATTATTCAGGTGTCCAATTGATATCTGTATATAATATGCATATATAAATATACATGTATAAATATGTATATAAATATGCATGTATAAATATACATGTATAAATATGTATATAAATATGCATGTATAAATATGTATATAAATATGCATGTATAAATATGTATATAAATATGCATGTATAAATATGTATATAAATATGCATGTATAAATATGTATATAAATATGCATGCATAAATATATGTTGGTGTGTGTAATAGAAATGTGCTATTAATTTTATGATGGTGTTCCGCTAAAGTATTATTACTGACTTATAGATTTAGTGAAAGAAAAAAAAATGATGGCTGAAAAGGTAATGTTAAAGCGAGTTAATGAAAATTTTTAAAGGAGTTTAAGCTACTATTATGCAACATTTACTTATATGAACAACACTATAGAATGTTGTTTCGTTTATTTTCACAAATTGAAAAAAATATTCATTAAATTTAAGCAACATGAAATGTATAGTTAGAATTAAATGGGATATTTTTATAAATGAGCTTTGGTAAATTCGGTTGTAATAAATATTTATCACAATTTCCATTGAATTTTACTTTGATCGCCGTATTAAGTTTAAAAAAAAGTTTTGCACAGAGGAAACTTTTTTTTTTTTTTTTTTTTAATGGCGGGCACTTGGAACTATTGTTTATTGGCCACAGAAAGTGCCAGAACTGCTAACTCTCTTTTCGTTACCCAGTGGGCACCTGTGGCGAAGCCGCGGCGGTGGAGCAGCGTCGCCCACGTCACACTACCACAACCCGTTTGTAGGGCGGAACACATTAACACACAAAAGAGAAAGGACATCCATGCCTTGCCCGGGATTCGGACCCAAAACCTTTCTGATGCAAGGACAGTTACCTGCCCCCTACACAGGCCGGTCGGCACAGAGGAAACCAAAAAACTAAATAAATAAAATAAATGAACATTGAGTTGTTTTAAAAACAAAATCTCTCCTGCTTTATAAAATTAATTGTTCTATTGTGCTCATTACTCAGTGGGCATTTTTTAAAAACTCCTTTTGTTATTGATCATTTTTTTAATCATAATTGAATTTTTAAAATAAATTTAAATGTCATTATTTTATCCTGATTTAAAAAGTTTAAATCTTTTTTTAATAAAACAACATACACTGATTGGTAATTGTATATTATTTATTTGAATAAACGAGAGAAAGTATGGAATCGATGTAATTTTGATCACTGTATGATGTTTTCATAGTAGCTATACGATATATCGCAAAATATCAATATTTTTAACACTTCGTTATAACAATATTTAAAAGTATATTCTCACGATATATCGTGAAAACCATGCATTACTATCAATGTTAAACATACGATAATAATAGCGTGGATAATATAATGATTATTATAATAAACGATTGACATTCAATACGATCACGTGAAGCACTAGTTAGAAGTGAAAAGATAGTGTTCATAATTTTAAAGTAAAGTAGTACCAATGTATTTTTATTTCTTAATTTATTTTTTGATAAATTTGTATTAGTTGCGAATAAAAAGGTTTTTAAATTATTTTTCTACTAATTTAAATAAACTATGCATAGTTAATTGGCGTTGGGAAAGCAAGTTCACGAAAGAAATCCGCTATTAAAAGATAGTATTAGGCTTCGGAAGTGTTTTTTCATTTCGGTAACTCCGTTTTGATAAAAGTGTTCTTGAGATGTCATTTATGCACTTTCACCTTAAGTCTAACACCTGTTTAAACCGCTTGAAATTTGACCCTGTGCAAAGTATTTATAAATATATAAAAAAAATAGATGAGCAAAAGTTTTCTTCTACCTTCCCACCTACCCCTGAAATTTGTAGCACCTGAGCCTAAATCCTCGTTTTAAGGCACCCTTGTTCAGATTCCGCTGTAACGTTTTGCTGCATTATTTCTATAAAAAAATAATTTCGAAAAAATAAATAAAAAACAGGGATAGAAAGAAAGGCTGGCAAAAAATATCTTCCTTCCCTGTTGTGCTTCCTTTAAGGGGGTCTTTAGTCTCCCGCAGTGACCCCCTCTACAACAAAACGCCCCCCAAATTACAATTGTAGAGCTTTAGCTGTATGAGGGCAAAGAGCAATTGAATCCATTGAAAAGCTCTGAAAAATACGAGGAGATTGAAAGATTCAAAAATAATATTAAAAATAAAAAAAATAGAGAAGTAAGAATAAAATAGGCATTGCGTCGTATTCAACTTGCTAAGCTGGGTTACCGGTGAACGCTATGTTCGCGAATCTGTAAAAAAAGAAGGCATTCATTACGTTATTGTATTAAGATATTTGTTTTTATTGTATTGTTAATGCACTATTGTGCTATATCCTTTAAGGTTTACTTTTGTTCCGATTATTGCAGAAGAAAAACAAACGTGGAATTCTTAAAGAAAACATTTCATACGGGTTTCTTAACCCAGATTAAACTAGTAAAATAAATTTAGAAAGTGTTGGAAAATCCGGAGTGAACATTAAGAAGCGATGGGCTAGTTTATTATACTGATGAATGTTCCCAATAATTTTTTATAGTTAGTTGCAGTTTTTATTCATATAAAAGTGTAGTTCATATAAATATACAAGTGCTGTTTATATTTATATTCTATTGCTGTTTATATTTATATACAAGAGCAGTTCTCATTCACATCTAAGCAGAGTTTATATTTGTGCACTGTATGCCGCAATGGCACTGCGGTTAAGGCACAGAAATGTCATTGTAAAAAGCGGAGGTTCAATCTCCGGTGACACTAACTGCTCACCCAGCTTAAGATGGATCGATATCAGCTACTCTGGGAAGTAAAGGTGACTGGTGTGCATTGCTGACCACATTGCCACCACCATACCGTTTTGTTCTGAAATTAAGAATGAAGGATGGAGAATAGAGAATTATCCTCTTCGCCCCTTTTTTATCGACGAACTGGCTGTCGTGGAAGTGCTTTACTTTAATGCAACTTATATTCATGTTTAAGTGCAGTTTTTTTTATTTTATTATTATTATATAAGTGAGATATTAGATCTAGTTATGCGCAAAAGTTATCGAAATACTAATGCTATTAAGTATGAAATTAGTACTGTTATTTATTTTATTTTGAATGAATGCGCTTGTTAAATATCTGAACATCCACTTTTGATTTGTATTGAATTAATTAATCAATAACGAATAAATAATTTAATGGAGCTAGTGCGGAAACGACATTATGAGGCTTTCTGTGGTAATAAAAAGAGTAAAATAATAATAGCTGCTTCTCAGCAATTAAGTAGAGAACGAAGTTCTGAATGTAATCATGGCTATTTTACACTGAGAAAAAAAATAGTCTACCAGAATATGATAACATTTACAAAACTACCAGAATATGATAATACTTAGTATTTTTGGTTCTATGGAAACACCTTTTTGGTGTTTCCATACAGCCAAACATTAACAATAGGATTTTCGAAAAATTAGCAATAAAATATGGTTTTATAAAATTAACAATAGAATATGGCAATTTTATTATAATATCTTAGCGCATGACATAAATACCAATGATTCAATTACATTTTTTTTTTTTCCAGTTTTGTATTTTTTACTAAATATGTGGCAATAAGACCTATAATTTTGAAAACAAAAATTTCCTGTAAACCATTACAGTATGAGCAGAAAACTTACCAAATGAATGGTTTAAATACCGTATATTTTTGCTTTTATTCAAAGAATTTTTTATTTTATTTTTTTATTTTATTTTTTTTTTTTTAAAACCAGAAATATTAATTTTATACAGTACGGTAATTTTCATTCTTCGTGTTTGAAAGAATTTTTGAATAAAGGCAAATTCTTAATTATTATTTATTATGCCTTAATGTTAATTAAAATAAGCAGTACTAGGAATTTTTTTAATTTAAATTTTTTTCAGGTTCAAATTAGTTTCATTTTAATTTTACTTGCTCTTTTATAAGTAACACTATATGAAATAATCAATTTTATGACTTGCTCAAACTAGCTCAATGTCATACGGTTAAGGTGGGATACAAGCAAACTTTTTTTTCAAAAGAAGGGGAAAGAGACAATTTAAAGCGTGTGCATTCAAATTAACTTATGTATGATTGAAATGAAGATAAACGTTCGAATTTTGATAGTGATAAAAAATAATACTGCACATATTCAAAACTTTTTTTTTGCAAATTTTTTATTTTTATGGAGTCTTACAAAGGAAATTTCATAGAAGAACGCAATTTATGGTCTTGGATGGTTACGATACAGAGCTTTTTATACTTCTTAAAAATTTATTTCATTACCATTCATTATGTAATATTTATTTTAGTTATTGAAAGTTTTGTTTAGTCAAAATATATTTTTTTTATTATCAATGATCATAGTTACATGTATACGTTACATGAAACTATGTTTCACATATAAAGTGAGTTCCCTATTTAATAACAGCGATTTTTGTAGTTCGAATGTATCTTTAATTCCTTTTTAGAACTTGTATTTTAATTGATAAACCTTAAAAAAAAAAGTAATATTATTTTTAACAAAGAATGTACGGATGATTTTTCTTTTAAGGAGTGATATATTAATTCACGTTAAAATAGCTCATTTAAGTAAATATATTAATTATTTCTTTTTCAAGCTTCACGTTTTTTGGTGATAGTTTTTGCGTGTTAGTAGGAGTTTAAGAAGAAGAAAACGAACTGGTTTCTTAATATTTTAAACACTCAGTTTTGTACTTTACAGTTAAAAAACATTTGAATTCTTCCATTCATTTGATACGATTGATTCAAAATAGTGTAAAGTGAAGTAGCAGGTAAACTAATGCCTACGGTGTGTTCATTCAGTTAAAGCTGTCGGTATTAAGCATAGCGACGCAAGTAATGAGAAAATATTTGCTACATAATAAAAATCCAGACTTATTTTGCTCTTTGTCAAAACAAACTTAGTAGAATGTGTTTACTGTCTTAGCAAACCAGAAAAAGTTTCAGTAATATTAGTTTATTATTTTTTCAAATGCTGAATCAGTCACTCAATTATTTTTAATACAATAAATAAACTTAATTAGTAATTTTAAGGGGTAATAAAAAGCTACTTAAATTTAATTTAACGAATGGGTGAATTTATTTTTTAAAAATCCTTTATTATTGTTTTACTTTCTGCGTTTTAACGTAATCAAAAAAATTCTTAGACTTTTTTAATTTTGAGGTTGGAAAGTTTGTAATACAAATAATTTTATATATGACTAATTTTTTTTAATTAATTTAAAATAAATAAAACAATTTTAAAAATACTGAAAATCGTTTAGTTTAGTGAAAATGCATGGTAAGACATTTTTCAACTTTGAATGCATTTATTTTTGAGCCCGATACAAATTTAAAAAAAAAAAAAATACTTGACTAGTAAGGCCCCAAGATGCGATTAATATTCTCTAAGTCTGCTCTAACTTGTTCTAAAGTCTTTTCTAAATACTTTGAAGGCATTTATTTTTGAACTCTATAAAAACTTTTAAAAAATAAATGAATACAGAATAACAGAAATGAAAAATTTAGTATTTGACTGATAAAACTTCAAGATGCTATTTATATTTTGAAGATCGTTCTAACCAACTTTTGTCTTTTTAATCGCATCTTGATTTAGGCATAAAAGTGCGCTATTTACAGCTTAGTATTCGGTGTGAGTTTTGCAGGGGGTCTTCTCTGTAATACTCAGCAATAGAATAATCGGTGGGGAGAGTGCTGTAACTCATAAAGAAAAGCATAAAAAGAAGTGAAATAGGAAGAAAATCTTCGATCCGAGTTCATGACCTTGGTTCCTGACCTTATGGAAATCCAAGAAGCTTAAAATAGGTAACAGTAAGAATTTTTCCATTATGTTATCGAGGATTCCAACTTAAATAAAAGTTTTCTAGTTTTGAGTGAAGATAGGATTTGGAAAGAGTGTAAACAATTTGATTATAATAAAATGGAAATATTTATTTTTACAGCATTTTACTAAGCTGGTTGTCTCATCCTTTCACTTTTTTTTAATGAAAAGTTTTAGTTCAGTTTGTGTGCTCAAGGTTATGAAATGTCTTATTTATTTTTATGTTACTGAACTTTCTGCTAACATTGTGGGTTCCACCCCCTATTTAAAAAACTTAAATCATTAAATTTTCTTTGCTACTTACTTATATGTAATGTCTTCTTGTTTTATAGTTTTTAAATGAGAAAAATGATGAAGCAAATATATATATATATATATATTTTTTTTACATGTAATCAAAGATGGTGATTCATGAATTAAAGATTAAAAATATATTTTAGTAAAAATTTACGTATTTTTACATTGGTATGTCATGTCATACGTGATTAATAAAAACGTTATAATGTAGTAATTACAATCGAAACTCGATAAAACAACCCTCGTGGTCCAAGGGAAAACAGACGATATAGCGTAAGATCTTCATGTCGTGAATGCATAAAATTTCACGACATAATACCTTAAATATTGACTCATGGAGCCTTGGTGACTCAGAGGACAGAGCGCTCCCCTCTCAATGAACTGACCTAAGTTCGAATCCCACCGATGACTGGTTGATATGAATTCTGCACCCAGTTGTCACCAACTACAGTGTCGACGTAAAATATCCCAGTGGTAGATGGATCATGGGCTAGAGTCCTCTTGCTGTCGGGCTAAACGTGAGAGGTTTTCGTGGTTTTACTCCCCATGTAATGCATATGCGGGGTAGTTCCGTCAAAAAGTGCTTTATGACGGCAAGTTTCTCCTAATGCTTGATCCCGAATTTCTCTTGTCCTCCGGGTTGGGTTCAAAATTTCAAGGCTAAGGAGTTGAACATTGGTGGTCGTAAACTTCGAATTTGGTCAGTTCTTCTGTGCAGTTTATAAAAAAAATTAACTCAGAGCTAAAAAAATACTTGACTAACTTCACTAAAGCAATGCTTTACTTTAATAATAACTTGGTAACTAACAGAAATTATAAATAATATGCTGGTTTGTGGTTACCATTTTCGAAAAACAACATACGTCAAGATATTTGCGAAGACTACCCATTTTAACTCAAAAATAAATTCCACAAGGGTAGATATTTCCCCAAAAAAGTGAATACAGTTTTAAAAAAAAAAAAAAAAAAAAAAAAGCATAACTGATGACTACATTGTATCTCTTGAAAAGAAAGTTACCCAGATCATGAATGATCGACCATAAATTAGGACCACTTAGGACATCTATGAAATAGTATAAATAATTCTTTTAAAGAGATTAACAGCTAATACAACGGTTTGAAACAGTTGTAACTATATATATATATTTAAATATTATGTACAATAATTTCAGTATCGTTAGCCTCAAAAATCATTAATTGCATAAAAGATACTTAATTTATGAATAAAGTTTCAAATCGGATAAAATAAATTGTTTTTTTCGCAAAATCGCTTCCTTGTTAGAAACATTATTTTCGCTAATTCTAATATCCTATTGCTCAACGATTTTTATTTTTTTATAATTCCATTTCTGATTGAAATACCATAAAATTGCCGTAGTTCCTTGCACCCTGTTCAAATAAAATAAAATAAAATTAATAATAAAAAAAACTCCGTACATTTGTAAAACTCCTCCTCCCCTCTGCATTTTTCTGCGGACGATTGTCCATCTTGTTGGGATGTCAAGCTTCCTTCCGGTTTCTCTTATCCACCCTAACTTCCGGTCTCATCTCCAGTGCTTCCGCTTTCTCTCATCTTTACTTCTGATGTTGTATTTCTTTTTTTAATTCTTCTGAGAGTTTTTTTTCCCTACATGCTTTAGCTCTGAAACACCGACAAGTTGTGCTTTGTGGTTGGGGATTTCGGTTTATTATCAGTTAAGCACCCTCCTCTGCGAATATCTTGTGGGTCTGTCTCCTTTCTATCATTTTTCTTTCTTCCCGAATTGTTCAGCAATATGGGAGTCCTTTTCCGGGTATAATTGCTTTTGGGTGTTCATTTTTCCGGTGTATTAATATGCGGACGATGCACCCCGACTTTTATTTTGCTTTGACTATGATCATAATAAAAAATTTCATAACGTCAACAATGCTTTATCTGTATGATTTTCTATTCACCTCCACTTGCCTTAATATGTATATAAATATCGTCATGTATGCCTGTTGTTATGCTTATGCACTACAATAAGAGTGTTATTTCTGAAATTATACGTTTGCTATTTTTCATGTGAATGAACGTAATGTTTTTAGTTACTAATCAGCAATGACTACAGAGTAGTCTTATTTCAGTACTTTTTTTTAAAAAAATGTAAAATGCCATGTTATAACAAAATTGTTTTTGACTTATAGTAGTTCTCAAAGAAACTTGCAATTGATAATTAAATATCATAATATAAGAGTAAATGCTATAAATAAAAGGTGCATTATCCATGCTGTATTTTTAGAAATATTTATTCTAAATAAAATAAGCGATTCTTCGCCATGAAGCTTATCTTTATCAAAACAGTGTTTATCACAAAAATTTCAGTCGTGGTTTTCTGAAAATATTTAAGACATTGAAGGAAATTTTACATGCATGTAACTTTGGACGTTTTTCAATTTACGGCATTTATAGTGAAAAATATTTTCTTCCTATGAAGAAGAATTTAATATTTTTATAAAATCTAAGCAGTGTCACAAAAGACTTTGGACAGTTTTTAATTATTACTATTTTTTTTTATTTAATTTTTTTTTTTTTTTTTTTTAAGCTCAAAAAAAATTCCGTTCAAGAGTTTAAGAGAATATCATAAATGTCTTATTTTAAAAATTTGGCAAAGTTGCTATGGTTTTACAATTCAAAAACTAAAAAGATCAGATTTAAAATATGTATAATGCTTATTTTCTATCAATCATTATGATTTTTTTTTGTTTTTGTTTTTTGAAAAGTAAAGCATGTCTATCTCATCATGTATCTAGAGCTAACACATTTCGAATAGCTCTGAAAATTGCATATCAATTTGCCTTTCATCATTTTAAAAAAAGAAGAAAAAAAGAAATGTGTATGTTTTTCTTATTATATTGATTACTTAACTTTGAAAAAGTGTTCGTTTACTGGATGAATATTAAAGATTTATTTTGTTAATTCTTTATCAAAACAGTTTCAGTAATTATATTTAACAATAACAAAGAAAGGCTAAATTAAAATGTTTAGACATTCATTAATTATTGTTTTGTGTATGTTAATTATTTTGTAACCGTATTATGGGATCCGATAATTATTCTACAAATTTTAAAATTCTTTCACCCCAAAAAGCGAATTTATATTAAAAAATAAATGTGAGCATTTAATGCAATTGTAAAATATGTACATACATTATGGATTTCTGTGTTTATTGCTTTCATTTTTATTTAAAAGGTTATCTTTAGTATGCAGTGTAGATCAAATTCAATGGTACAAGGTACTTTAAATATCGGAAGCTAAAAGGTAAATAAACTGAAATTTCAATGTTTAGTTAAATGCAATATGCTAATATAACTTTTATATTAGCATATTGCATTTTAGATCGATGGAAAATGGGTAAATATTATATATTTTTTTAATTTTTAAAGTCGTTTAAAACCTGCACAATGATCTTTCTTTATTCTTTTAAGTTAAACTATTTTATACTGTAGAATATATAAAATATTGAAGAAAACATTGAAAATAAAAGGTTTTAAAAAATTTGATTATTTCCGTAATTTCAATAAGAAAATAAGCTTTCGTGCTATCTCTGACGTTGAAATCATTCTGAATTATATTTTAAAAAATACTTGAAATTATCGATGATATGTGTGATTCATAGAAATATTGTGAAAGTTGATTTACTCTTCGTATTACTTTGCCGATTATTTCACATAAATTTTGTCTTTTTCTCAGTTTTTTAAAGTATTATCTTGTAAATTTTAAAACACATAAAACACTAATTCTTAACTTAAGATGCTAAAAATATTTAATGAAATTCTTATATTACGTGAATTCCTCCCATTAGAGATGATGCCAATAACTTATAAATATGTTTTACTTTTCTAGATGTTATTTACAAGTAAATTTTTAACTGTATATCAATTTATAACTATTTTAATTAATGTCATTAATATTTATTTTCATTTTATTTCAGGGTTATGAGAAAAATAATGCTTCAAATATTTTGTCTGAATCAGCTCATAGTAAAACTTCTCCAGGAAAATGTTTAGAATATATTACACACAACTCCATTGTTGATAACAGTTCCATTGAAAGAGAAAACTTTAAAGCTAAAAAAGTAAACATAGAGGCCGAAGAGAATTACAGTGATTTTGTGAAGACAATAGAAATATTTCGAAAAAGTTTTGGTGGTTTATTTTTAAATGGTGATTCCAATTCTTTTACCGAAGAAAGTAATATTGTTTCTGAAGCTGAATTTCCAATAAAACAATCCGAAGAAAGTTGCGAAAAGACGGAAATTCCAAAAAGAAGTTTAGATTACTCCACAACTACGCTACAAGAATCTCATAGTAATAACAAAGATACATTTTCTGCACCTAAAATGTTTATGCCTCAAACTAGAGTTAATGGTGCTCCACATGATGGAATGATTGGTAGTAGTATAAATGGTAGTTATTCCCAGTCTGGGCACTTTGGGAATTCTCCTTATTTTATGGGACAATCTTCTAGTAACCAATCTATGTACAATTATTCTGATACGTCGTGTAGAATGGCCGTTTCAGCATCAGAGCTTAGCCCCAACTTCAACAGATCGGCTATTGCGTACCCAAATGATATCAGATTAAATTATCATAGCGCAAATACAGAATACGGTACAAACTTTGGAAATGCAAGCAATGGATCTTGTTATAATAGCCATTGTAACGGAATAGGGTACAATAATGGGAACGGTAATTCCCTTGAAATGGGTTCAATTAATTATACAGGAGTAAATTCTAGTTTTCATCAAAGCCCCAACCATTCAAATAATCCTCTCTACCATTCTCATCAAACTTCAAAGGCAGATTGTACAACCGATGTATTCGCTAAACCCGCTGCTTTTGGGGAAAATTGTTCAAGTATCCGTCATAAATTAGATGGCTCGAATTCAGTTATGCCATCTAGTCAAGATGCTGTATCAGTAAAAACTGAACTAGTTCGTAATCACTGTCCATTTACAGTCAACGGTGCTAATAACGGGGTATATACTGCCCCAGAACAGCAACAAATGTTTATGGGAAGTGTCCCAATTGCCAAAGACGATTGTTTTCGATCTCGATTACCATCTGCTGCTGTAAGTGCTTATCCTAGTTCTCCATCAATATCTTCATCAAGTCTGCAACATTCTCATCCGCATCAACAGTTTTCTGATCCAACAAGGCAGCCTTGTTTCAGATTGGGAAACAATGGCACCACACCAAATGGCACACCGTATGAACCTCTCACGCCACCTCCTTCAGAACCTAATACAAGCCCACCTTTAGAAAGTTTGCCCAGGAAAACTCCTCCTCCACCTTATCCTGCCCCATTTTCTGGATCTAAAGGTGCAGGAGATCAACAGCCAAAATATAATCGCCGAAATAATCCTGAGTTGGAGAAGCGGAGAACTCATTTTTGTAATTTTCCAGGTAAGCCTTATACTATATAAATATTTCCTTTAAATATCAATCAAAGTAAAAATTTTATGAATTTTACTACATAAATTCGCAAAAAAAAATAAATAAATAAATAAATAAAAAAAAATAAATAAGAAAAAAATAAAAATATTGTTTTTAATCATAAGTTTTCTTCATCTTTCAGTCAAGTTATTAAAGCATATTTAACGTCAAATCATCCATGTTTAAAATTTTATTTTTGGATCAAATAGTTTTGCATTTATTTTTCTTTAATAATTAATGTTAGATTACAAAAATGCAAATGTTTGAGCGTTTTTTTTTAAAAATTAAATTAATTTCTTGTTTCCTCTAAAATTTGTTGATATTATATTTTTTATTCGTCAAATATAAATTTAGCTACATGTGGTTTTATTTAGGTGCTGCTCTAATAAGTGGCTTTATTAAGTCTGCTTTTTTAGAAATAAATTATGCTTAAAAATTAGTAAAAAGTCATTTATAATAAATAAATAAATTTATAGAGCAAACTATGTACTATATAATTCTTAAATTATGATTAAGTGTTTAATATGGGTTTTGTGCAGTGACACGAACATGACAACATACTGTTTGATACACTTATGTTAAAAATAGCATGCATATCTATTACTTTGTTCCCATTGATAAGAAAATTATTACAGTTCTTGCTTATCAGAATGTTTCATATTTGCTTACTTATTAACTTTACTATTCAATGAGTAATAATCAACAGCACAAAGGTATTTCAAGTAAATTAATCTTTTCAGGTATTGGAAATCATAAGAAATTAATTACCCTTCTACATTAACAATTGCTACACAAACAATTTACTCTTCCATGCAAAAAAATTTATCCACAAGCAATTCATACATCTAAGTAAAAAAAATTACTTTACAAACAATCTATTATTTTATGTAAAAAATTGCTTTACAAACAATTCACGCTTTTACATCATTGTTTCAAAAACAATTTGATTTCATTAAATAACACTGAAACAACAATTTTTTCAACAAGTAAAAAACTAGCTTTCGTAGTACCAACTCGTAAATGATAAATTGAAATCCATATTTATTCAAACAATGCTTGGAAAAAGTAAACATAGTTATCTCGATAGAGTTAACTGATTTGAATAGAAATATGTTCAAAATCAGATAAACAAATTAACTTTTTTCTTGTGAACACAAAAAAGTGTTGTCAAAGGAAGTTCTGTCACTTCTTGTCAAAAGATTTGAATCTGAGTTTCAAAACGTGACTTCTTAACTTTTGTCTTAATGCTGTCTTTCCGTTTTAATCTTAACGAAACTATTGAGCCTGACACAGTTGACAAATAAAATTTAATTGGTGACGGCTGACCGTTCATATCTCGTTCCGTTGACACAAACCAAGCAAAGTAAAAAGATATTACATAAATATTATGGGTGTGGTGGCAATCACAGATTTCAAAAGTAACTTTTTGAAGTTGCGTGACTTCGTTAGTGAGTTCTCTTCATTATATTTATTTTTTCTGCCTGGTAAATTTTTCTCATGTTTGATATTTTCTAGCGGGCAAGGTTTTTCATTTTAAACTAAAATGAATTTTTTTTTATCCTGACGGATGACATTTATTTTAGTTTAATTTGATGTTCTTGTAAATCATAGCCAATATCGTTGCCTCATAAACTTGCATTTCTGTCTCAAGAGTTTTAAATTATTAGATTTTTGTTTTGTAAAAATAATGAAGAAGGGTTAATTAGTAAAGTTTTTGTTGCGAAAGCTATTTTTATTTGTTTTTCCTTTATTTTAAACTAAATTTGATGTTCTTGTACAGCGTAACTGTTACCGTTGTCTCGTAAACTCGAATTTCTGTCTCAAGAGTTTTAAATTATTAAATTTTTGTTTTGTAAAAGTAATGATCAATAAGAAGGGTTAATTAGTAAAGTTTTTTTTTGCGAAAGCTATTTTTGTTTGTTTTTCTTTTTATTTTAAACTAAACTTGATGCTCTAGTACAGCGTAACTGTTATTGTTGTCTCGTAAACTTGTTATTTTAAACTAAATTCGATGTTCTAGTACAGCGTAACTGTTACCGTTGTCTCGTAAACTCGAATTTCTGTCTCAAGAGTTTTAAATTATTAAGTTTTTGTTTTGTAAAAGTAATGATCAATAAGAAGGGTTAATTAGTAAAGTTTGTTTTACGAAAGCTATTTTTGTTTGTTTTTCTTTTATTTTAAACTAAATTTGATGCTCTAGTACAACGTAACTGTTACTGTTGTCTCGTAAACTCGTCATTTTGAACTAAATTTGATGTTCTAGTACAGCGTAACTGTTACCGTTGTCTCGTAAACTCGAATTTCTGTCTCAAAGGATTATTAGATTTTTGTTTTGTAAAAATAATAATCAAATACGCAGACTTAATAACTCTGGTTTGTTTTACCAAAATTATTTTGAATTGTTTTGCTTTTTCATTTTAAATCAAAACTAAATTTTTATGTTATCTAGTAACGACCCTCATTTTAGTTTTAGTTCTTGCACATCGCCACCGATACCGTTGTCTTATGAACTTGCATTTCTATCACAAGAGAGTTAATAATAATGCTTAGATTTTTTTAAAAGTAATAATCAATAAGAAGATAATCAATAAGTAAGTAAGAATCAATAAGTGAAGTTTGTTATGAGAAGGCTATTTTTTATTGTTTTTCTTTTTCATTTTAAACTGAAAAGAAATTTTTTTATTATCTTGTAAATGATGACCTCTAAGTAAAGTTTCTTTCACAAAAGTTATTTTTAATTATTTGCACAGATCTGTAGATCCCGTAACAGAAAAAGATATCTAAATTTTGAATGTGTTTATGTATTTAGACAATTCGTCATTAGTGCTATGTGAAATTGGTCTATTTAAAACGAGGTAAAATGTCATAAGTCAAAATACTAGAGGTGATGAAAGAAAATATAAAATTAGCGTTACAGAGTTCTAAATTTAAAGCCTTAAAATATTTCACCTATTTTTAAGGTAGCTAAATAAAATTCATTTTGGAAAATTTACTATTTTATTAAGAAAAATCAACTAGCAATTAATCAATTAGTACAATCTCATGTTTATTATTATTTTTTTAAATGAAAACAAGGTTATATTTGAAATAATTACTATTTTACTGTGGTAGTTAATATTTTTATGCAAATAGGATTGATAGTTGAAGAAATTAGTTCATTATATCAGCATAAATAAATTAGCAATACTTCAAACGAGTATATTATTCCTTTATTTTCTAATGTTTTCTTTTTTTGTTTTGTTTCAAAAAATTTTTTAGATATTAAAATTAAGAATAATATCTTAATAGTTCCAGATAAAACTGTGAAATTATTATTTTTTATTTATTATTTTTTTTTTTTTAACTTTCCTATCAAAATCTTTTAATGATTTAGCAACATACTTGAAATCCTTGAAGTGTGCGAAAAATAGTACTTACTCAATTTTTCTTGGTGTTTCTTTACATTCATTTTTTTTAAAGCTTCTAGTTTGAAATAAAAACAATGATTTTGCTTTAATTATCATTGCTCCAATGATGAAAAATCAAATTTATTCATAAATTTTGCTCATTCTTATTTACATAATTACCTACAAAACCTTATATTTCGTGTTGAAAGTAAAATAATTGTTAGTTTCAGTTCTTTTTTTTCCCCAAAAACTATAAAAAATGTATAATTTTCCAACTTACTCTTGGTTATAACTTTAGATTTTAGATTGATTTAGTGCTGGGAATTATTTATGTGAAAAAATGATAATGATGATAATGATGGCGATTATGGAAATTATACCTAAGCATCAACGCCCATCATGAAGCCGATCAACCATTATCGGCATTAACGGGATCGGATTATCAGAATGATCTAGCATTTATAAATTTTGTCAGAGTAACTTCTTTCAACATACTTCAATTACTCGCAGGAGATGTCTCCAATATTTTGATATGGTGGATTATTAACCTTAATTACACATTTCACTCTGTTTTTCTCCAGAGTTCGATTTCAGCTTCATTATTTTTTTTTAATAGTAGATTAAAGTACAATAAATGAAATTTTTATGAAACTACTCACATCTATTATCTTAAAAACTCTTATTTCATAATAAACAGCAGTTTCAGTAATGATTTTGCTCCTGAAGATTTTATATGAGTTGCAATATTTTGGAAGGTTTGGATTTTGTTTTTTGTTATTTGAACATTGTCTACTTCGTTAGGTTAGTTTTCAGTATTTATTGATGTAACATAAATGCACCAAAATCTTGTAAAAAAATAACACCTATTATCCAATATTTTTTTATTAAGTGGTCTTAGAATCTTAAATTTAGTAAACTTCAAATAATACACGGTCTACTTTTGGAATAAAAACCTGCGAGCACAAAATATAGTTAGTACTATTACTAAATATTATTAGTTTTTTTTTCTGAGAGAATTCTGTTACTCGATATTTTGTCCGATTAAGATTCTGATCATCGATATTTTGTCCTAGTGAGATTCTGACCTTCGATATTTTGTCCCAGTGAGATTCTGACCTTCCATATTTTGTTTTAGTGAAATTGAATTATTTGCAAAAGCTATTGAATTATAGGTTATTTGCAAAATACGCTTATCAGCAGTTGTCGTGTTACACAATTCAGCGAATGATTGTGAATTTCCTGTACTTTATTTTCATAAAAATAGATTTCACTTTTTAAAGAGTCCTCTTATTCTAAACTCGGTCATAAAACCTAGAGGCCTCACAAACATTTATAAAACGCAATTTATTCATGAAAAAATTATAGACTAAAAAAGTATTATGCATAAAATAGTTTTTGAAATATAAGGAATCAGAAACAGATAAACTTTCACGTAATGAATCTACAGATTCTGTTATAGTCTCAAAAGGATTGAACAAATTTATTTCACAGAATGAGTGAGAAGTATTTAAAAGTCTTTAAAACTCACATTAGTGATTTTTTTATTAATATCTTAAAAAAATAATTAAAAAAGGGCAATATTTTTTTTAAAATTAATATTAGCTAAATAAAATTAGTGAATATAGAGGAAAGCTATCTTTTATACAGATGTCTTCGTAAACTTTCGAAGTAAATGGTTTCCTCTCAAAATTATGAAAAGTGGTGAAAAACAGTTTTAGTAGTAAAAATTATTTTGAAATCGTAGCTATTAAACCAAGTGCATAAAAACAAATGTCTCAAAATGTTTAAAATTGTTTATCAATCAAGATGCATTACTTTTAGGGAAAAAAAAAGATATTTCATTCATTAAACATAGATTGGTTCACTCTTTTTAATTTGAATAAAAGGGTGGAAAAATTTGAGGGTGGAAATATTCACCACGATTTCTTTTGTTCAAGGAAATGACAGCTGAAATCGAGCATATCGTTGCTTCCAGTAAGCAAAATAGTGATAAAGAATCCCTTTATGACCTTAGATCCAATAATCTGATTTTTACGTATTAAGATTTATTTCATGGCTCAAGGATCTAATATTAAATATGCTGATTTAACCATGGACCCAATAGGTAGTGTAGGTGAGTAAAGTGTATTTTGTATAATTCGCTTATATCTTTGGAACTATTAAAGAAGGGAATAAATTTCTGCATTAAATTATTTATTTCTTACATACAATCAAAAAACTCGTTTGAAGATAAATAATTTCATGTAAAGTATAATTTAAGACGATTTATTAATTTTTATTATTTAATTTAATAATAGGCGGAGAAATTTTGAATTATAAGGCATGCATATTTTAACCTTTATACTGAGTAATTTTAAATAACAAAATACAAAATTTGAACAGAATAGGTCAAATAGTTCCTGAGAAATGTGGATTTAAATATAATACTTTTTTGAAATTCCTTCACTTGAATAATGCCCAAAATCATCATGCGTCGGTTCCGAAAAACCGACATAAGAAATAAACAATTTGATACTTAATAAAAAGAGTCGGCCAAGTTTTTGCTTTATCTTATCTATATTAAAAGATATCAAGAATAAACAAGTGTATTCTGTAAAGTAAAAGGGTTTAGTCTAGTTTAATTCATCATAGACGAAACTTTCAAGGAAATTATACGATTTTAAAATGCATCTCAAATTATTAAACAATCAATAAAGTCCTCCAACTTTTTAAAATTTATATTAACCTACTAAGCAAACTATATATATATATATATATATATATATATATATATATATATATATATATATATATATATATATATATTTTTTTTTTTTTTTTTTTTACATGAATGGAGATTTTCAAGAAATAGTAATAATACAAAATTTAAGTATTTTGAACGAAATTTTTACTCAGTTGATATAATCATTGATTATATCAAAAAGTAATTATATATATATATATATATAATTTCAGCGACTCCACTGGAAATTGTGTTGACATGCTGTTTCTAGAGAACAAATTAAGTATAAATAGATGCTTAAAATGATCCTTCCTTCACGTGTATTTTCTTTATTGTACTTGATAATCCAATTGCATTAATTAAATCTCGCCGTGTCGTAACATGTAACATACACGCGAATTAACAAACCTCACCGTTTACGAGTTAATCACTGAATTTATATGGAAGCGGCAGTTAGATATTTTCTTAAAGTAGGTTGTTGGATGGCTCTATTTTATAAACTTAACCTTTTTAATGGCTTTGAATCCCATGATTATTTCATCAGCGGAACTTCGGGTATGAAACACAGGAACTTCACGCGGAGGAAAGCAGCGGGTTGGTGCGTTTTTAGTTGAGGATGTGCTAAGTTTATCATCCTAACCATCTTTTTTTTTTCTTCTAAACATTTATCTTTCATTCATTGAGAATCAGATATCATTTTGATTATCGTTGAGTTTTATTTCTTTTAAGAAGTCAGTTTTGTATGTTAGGGGATAATATAGTTGTAAAGCTTGCCAAAGCATTGTAAAGTTTCAAACGTAATGAAATATGTTTTTACCCAAGTAATATTTAACATGATTTAATACATTTCTTTGAACTTAAAGAAGTCATTCTTTTGCTTCTTATTTTTACTATTCTGCCTGCTTACTACTTACTAATTATTCTTTCATGACTAATATATTTTTTAAAAAAAGGGGAGAAAAAAAAGCGATTGCCAATTGTAAAAAAAAAAAAAATTCCACAAAATATGGCTCGTCTTATAGCAAATATTGTGCGCAAAGCTTTCTATTTCTCTTGAGAGTTCTTATTTGTTACATACGCACATTTTTTCAAATAACAGTTAATGCATGGAATGGACATACCTAAAGTTGAGATAGTTAGGGTACAAAGTTACATATATGATCATTGTGAGGAAATGGGCTTTTATCACTGGCGGTGGTTTGAAACCGATCCAGTATCAAATCAACGTGTACCAGCATATTTACAAATAAAGGTAGTCTGTAAGTAATTCTGATCACATTGCTACCATCAAGCTGTTCATCGCAAAATTTTGAATCGCTACCCTCCATGGCCCCTTACTCATGGAAGGTTGGTTCCCAAACAATTCCAGAACTAAATAACTATAATGCAAGCTTTAAAAACTTTACTTACTTTTTGGTTCTTTCTTTTAATTTGTTCACTACTTCCAATTTCCTAGAAAAATATATATATATATATATATATATATATATATATATATATATATATATATATATATATACTCGTATATATTAGTTAGGAGGATATTGTGATAGTATATTAAAACGTATTTCTTTTTTTTTTAATTAAATGTAATGCAACTAAAATTATTTCAATAAAACATTTTTTTTTGTGCTAGTATTAAAATTTGTTAACTACAACTTGAAACTAATGTTCGAAAATTCTGTTATAGTTAAAAGTAAAATCAAAATACAATATTGAGAATGTTTTGAATAGCAGCAACGTTAACATCGTAGAAAATTATATTTAATTATTATTTAACATTATTATAGAAAATTATATTTGTTTAATTTGTTTTTTATTTAGAAACATAGATTCAAGTAAAAAAATTCGAAACATTTCCAGAAAAAAATTACGTTTGGTTCCCACACTACCTAAATTATGACCCATTAATTTTATAATTCTATCCGATTACTAATTTTTAACGTTAATAAAGATTTAGCTTTTATAACAAATATTAATTAACAAATAAAATATCATATAAAATTTACCATAATACCATATTATATAATTTTATTATAATACCATATGATTTTTTCTAAAGGATACACCATGTAATTTACAAAATCTTTAATAAAACGTACGATTTTTGGAGTGACATTTGACCCAAAAGTAGAAACAAATAATTAAAAAAAATCCTATTTCTTTCTCATGAAGATCCAAACGAGTCAATCATTGCTTCACGTAAAAACCCTCAACCTATTGTCAAGTGTTTCTTAAACAAGATAGAAAGTAAAATTATTCCGATTCATCAATCATTGACATAAAGTGACACGTCGTGACATCGTCATACATCATTAAGGACTTCCTCGGAAATTGGCTGTGACAAAAGAGATAGACATCCTTATGGTTAAAGTATTGATCTGTTTAATATACAACAGAAGACACAATTACGTTCATTAAAGTTTTGACAAGGTGAACTGCGTTTAAGTTGTATATTCATGGATAATAAAACAGGGCTCCATCAGAACAGTAGCACAGTTTTATTTTCATAATTGTTTCTAATCATCAGCAATGTTATTTTAAGATTTTTTTGGAGCATTATTATATCTTATAATAACTAGAAGTGATACTTATTAATTTATCAAGCATAGGTATCGCATTAAAGATTTTATCATTTGTCGTTGTTTAATAATAATTATAGGCATGTTTTTCTTTTCACAACTGTTAAACTCACTTAGATTAAATAATCCGAGAGCATTTCTTTTATAACGTTGTCAGTAATTTATTATTTATAGTTAAATTATAATTTAATTTTATTGTACATTTATAATACAATTAAGAAAAATTCCAATCTTTCCAATAATTAATTTGTTTTAAATCATTGTCTTAATAAATAGGGACACGCATAATTCTATAAGTTAAAGAACATGATATATTACGCTTTTTACATCTCTTAAAAATATTGACATTTTTTATCACTATAGTGTGCTTTATGCCTAGTATGAAGAATATGCTTAAAATTGAATTTCACAGATTATAACTAAAATAAAATTTCCAATAAATTTTCAATTTTTTTTATTTTTAAAAACTTTGAATGTTGCTAATTTATTTTACACACCATAGAATCATTTGCATATGCATGTAATTATAGATAACCAATAGTCCTAAACTAATTAAAATTTCAAAATACAAAAATTATCCAGATGTTAAAAATGAATTATTCAAAAAATATTGTTAATTTTTAATTTTTTTAACATAATTTCTTTTGCATTATAATTTATCTTAAACAAAGAAAAAATACTTTTATGTAGTAAATAAGAAAAATCGGTAAAATTTAAAACTCTCTTACTATTTTGCTTAATTTTTTTTATAATTATTTTTAGATTTTATGTACATGTTAATAAAAATGAAAATTTTCAAAATTTTTAGCTGAAATTTTGATTGTTTGAAATTGAACTATTGAAATTGAAAATTGAACTATAACTTTTGCGGGTAAAGAAGTTTTATCTATATATATTTTATATCAATACTTTTTTGAGAGCCAAAATAGTTGTTTTTTACGCAGTTTAATAACTATCTCTACATGCCGGCTCGGATGGAATTGTAAGAATTTATAGAAAGATTTGATTCTCATTCCGACTATTTCATAAAAGGGTTTATTAATATCTTATTATTTTTATAAAAAGAATCTAAGAAACTGCTTTAGCAAAAAAGTGAAAACGTGCTTCATTTTAGTATTTTTAAATAGTCTTAGTAATTTATTAAAAATGCACCCGTAGCAGAAATCCAGCTTAGATAATGTTAAAGATTCTAGTGTTTTTATTTTTTTATTTTTTATTTTTTTTATTTCTTTTTAAAGAAACTTATTAAAAGCTAACAACTTTTTTTTTAGAATGACTCAGTATTTTAACAGCACACCACTCTATGTACCACTTAAACTTTTTTTTATATTTTTTTTTTAATCTTTCATCGCTAAATTTCTTTAATGAGTAACACTTACAGCCGTAAACGTTATTTACTTTATTTTATAGTTATGTAATGTAAGATACTTGATTTTGAGTTGAAATGCTCCAAAACTGAACGATAGCAATTTAGAAAAATTTCAAAATACCAATAACGCTCTAGATATTATAAATGAAATATACAAAATGGAATATTGATATTTTCATAATTTTTTTAAGATAATTTATTTTGTGTAGTAATCTACCATATTAAAGAAAAATTTATACCTTTGTGAAATTAATAAGCAAAATCAGTAAAATTTAAAACTTTTATACGATTTTGCTTAATAATGTCCTTTTTTAAAAAGTTTAAAGAAAAGTTTATTTTTACTTATTTTTAAATAGTAACAATTTGGAGAATCAGCAGTCCCAAGAATTTACAGAAAGTTGTAATTCTCGTTCCGTCTATTTCATTAAAGGGTTTATTAATTTATTATCATTTTTGTAAAAATAATCTTAAAAAATGCTTTAGCAAAAAAGTGAAAAATTTTCATTTTAGTATTTTTAAATAGTCTTTGTATTTTGGTAAAAATGCTATAGCAGCAGAAACCCAACTTAGATAATGTTAAAGATTTTTGTGTGTCAATGTTAAAGATTCTATTTATCTATTTTTCTTTTTAAAAAAATTAATAAAAATTTATAACTTTCTCTGCTATCACTCAATATTATAACTGCACACCACATTGGGTGCCACTGAAACTTTTTTTTTCTTTCATCATCAAATTTGTTTAATCAGTAATACTTACCATCAAAAACGCTTTTTAATTTATTTTATAGCAATGTAATGTAAGATACCTAATTTGGAGTTGAAATAATTTATGAGAAAATATTTCGTGACACACTTATGTTTTACTTGAGGCTGTTTGGAGTTTTAATAAAAGTTTTTAACTTGTATCTAAAGGGGGACCCCATTCTGTTAATCTGCAGGTGGTCGATTGTTGACTCGTGTGGCGAAACTAGCAGCATAAAAACGTCAGTTTTTGTAGTCCTAAGAATAATGTATGTTGCAATCAATCATGAGCTATTTTGACTTAAAGGTGATGTTAGAAAAGGTATTCGAGAGGAGATGATAAGGTGCTAGCATAGAACACTTTGAGAGATTCCTAAAGGGGAGTGGCTATCCACATCTCAGGGTAGGCAAAAGAAAGCAGAAGGATCGATGTGTAAATATAGTTTTAAAAGATCATAAATTAAAATCAGTATTAAGATTTAAAAAAAAAAGTTTTTTTATATATGAAAGCGAAGTAACTATTCACTAGCTTAGTATCTATCATAAAAAATTCCCAAAACTATAATGTTTCGGAAGTGTTTTGTGTTAGATATTTAATGTATTATAGATGACATATATTTTTAAAGAAAAAAAGAAAAACAATATTAATTGAAAATCATCGTATTTGCGTATATTTGCGATAATAAAACGCGTTAAAGTGTATAAAACCATTTGAAGAGTCGGATATAATAAAATTTGAAATAAAGTAATGAATTTTTTTTTTTTTTTTAAAATACGAAAGTAGAGCCGTGATGACTTAGGAAATAGCGTTCGCCTTCCAATGAGGTGAACCAGGTTTAAATCCTAGCAATGACTGGTCGATACGAATTCCACATCCGACTTGCACAGAACACAGTGCTGACGTGAAATATCCTCAGTGGTACATAGATCATGGGATAGAGTCCCCTTGCCGCCCGGCTAACCGTGGGAGGTTCTCAGGATTTTCCTCTCCATTTAACGCAAATGCGGATTAGTTCCATCAACAAGTTCTCCATGACGGCAAATTTCTTCCAATACTTGATCCAGCAGTCCCCTTGTCTTCTAGATTGGGTTCAAAATTACAGGGCTAGGTAGTTGAACATTAGTAGTCGTAAACCCAAAAATTGGGACGGCTGTTCAACGACGGATATAAATTAAAATAAAATACGAAAGTAGGATTTATTACAAAACATTATATATATATATATATATATATATATATATATATATATATATATATATATATATATATATATATATATATATATATATATATATATATATAAAATCAAAATGAGAACAAATTATTGGAAGAGAACTTCTCGATTTCGTAATCCTAAGTTATTTTCTCATAATATATTCAAGAACGAAACAATCAATGTAATACCAATATAAATGCAAGATTTGCGAAAAAAATTCATGAATATGCATCAATATATGAATCAAAAAACAAATTAGGACTTGCATTAAGAATATTTTTTATAGAACGCGAAATTATATGTGTGTGTATATATATATATATATATATATATATATATATATATATATATATATATATATATATATATATATATATATATATATATATATATATATATAAGTAGTTCTCATGGGCAGGGCGTATAGTTTTTTTTCCTATTTAAATGGAAATATGTAAATTGTGATAAGTATACAATATTTGAGATATATTTTACGTTGTAAAATGTTGTAAATACTTACGTTTATACGATAATAGTCATGAAAATTGATCATAGAAATTTCAAAATTTCAGGCCATTTATATATTATAATGCATGTATGTATATAAGTTGGGTATAATGTACTTAATTACATGTAATCAGCTACTTGTAATCTATGCAATAATCGTAGATCCTATTTCTGTTTGCAAACAATCAAAATTTACGATTACAATTGTAATCATGATTATTAGCTATCATAATTTGCAAATGCAAGTCATTGTAATTTACAATTAAAAGTAATAATGATCTTTGATTAAAGTAAAGTTACATGCAACCTTCATTTCAAAACATCAGGAAATCATCTTTAAAAGTAATTGATTACTTGTAATCAACTACATATTTCCCAACTCTGATGTTTATTACTTTACTGGCGTTGCCTTCAAAGCAATTCATTATTATAATTTTAGTATAATTATTTTCGAACCAATTATAATTGCATTCCAGTTTTCTCTTTGAATAACGTGTGAATATGAATTTGTAACAATAAATTTCCTTTTAAAGATAAACGTATTACAATTTCTGCATGTTTTAAGGTCAAATCTAAACATAATTAAACTTGCAGACAGACAGGTCTTTTAATTTAAAGAAAACTTAATCCTCAATTATCTCGAAAAGAGGCCTTTTCTCAAATCAGTATAATTTATGTGAAAGCTTATTCAAGGCATGTTACTTTAGCTAGGATTAAATTTAAAGCTTTATTTTCTTTACTCAATTCAAATTTTCTTCTCATTCTTAATGTGATTATACACAGCTTTATAAATCTTCAAAAAGGATGCTCTTTTTGTATTCCAATTAGAGCTGATTTAAATGTAAAGTGTAGTACATATTGAAAATTCTAAATTCATAAAAATTCTAATTAAATTTTTATTCACTTTAATAAAATTTCAAATCTTAATAAAATTTCAAATCTTAGCTAATAAAAATTTTAATATTTAAAATTTTGCATATGTAAGTATAATTATACTATTGATTATTTATTGAAATAATTTACTTTATTGTATTTATGACCTTCATTTTAAAAGATTTATTGTACTATTCGTTTTTTATGTAAATATTTTAGCTACTTTATAGTATTTATAACCTCCATTTTCAAATATTTATGATTGTTCTTATTGTTTTGTAGGTTGCAATAAAGTATATACTAAAAGTTCTCATCTCAAGGCTCATCAAAGAATTCACACAGGTCCGTATAATCACTTAATCACGTTCACTATAATAATTTCTTTATTAAAATCAGGTTTATACACATTGTAAATTATACTATACGATATGTATCAACCTGATACATAGTGTATAATATTAAAAAAGCAATAAAGCAATATATTATACAATATGTATCAGGTACTGGATGCTATTTGATACTGCTGAAATATTACGTAAGCATATTTTGAGCAAATTTGGACTCCTCCTTGTCAGCAAAAATAAGCAACAGCAATATCGATTCTTACTTTAACTTTAACTTTTATTGTAATATCTAATGTTTGGATGAAATTCAAATGAACGAGGTACTTATTTTACATTGTAATTCATTGTGTAAAATTTTGAGTAGAATATTATTTAGGATTCTTTTGTATTTGTTTTAAAAATTGTTGGCATCTGAATCACTCCGAAAATTTTTTTCCAAGTTTTTCTTTCCCTGAATTCAACTTTCATTCCAAATTTGAAGATTTTCAATGTATGAATTTTTTTGTTACAATTTTATTTTATTTTTAAGAAAAAAATTACAAATAAGGAACTTTAAATGTCTAATGTAAGCAATGATCGTACAGATCCCCATTATAAGCATATCATAAACATCTCCTTAAAGTCCTTTAGTCATCTCGTTATTCTTCTTTTTTTTTTTTTTTTTTTTTTTTTTATAATCTGTAGTATGTATAAAACTTCCCATATATACATGAAAGATTCTATCATTATATATCAGTGTTATAAAATGTAAGCTATAATTTCCACCATGAAAAAAAAAACATTCACGCACAAAATAAATATCGCGTACGAAACGCTTGTCACTTTTAATAAATGCGTTTATAGCACTTTACAGTAAACACCACACTACACAAAATTTCTTTTCGTTAGTTCTTTAAAGTCATTCCTAGTTCACCGTGAATTTACATCTTTAAAATAGCTTTTTCTTCTAAAACATGAAGTTCATATTTATTTAAAATTACACAAGTTAGAGATGTTGAATTTATAGGAGATTTCATTCCATAATGCGCAAAGTTTTTCTAATGATTTATAATGAAGAGGGAAATTTATGGCCTAGTGTTTGAATGAATCTCCAATATTTTTGCGAAATTGCTGGCTAAAGAAAATTTTTGCAACAAGTTTTTAAAAAAAAAATTTTCATTCATCTAATCACTATTGCTAAACACTATTTCCGTGTATCAAAATACAGCTTAACTAAATTAATGATTCCAAAATGAATATAAAAACGTGAGAACGAGTATTATGTCCTTTAGTCATCTTGTAATTCTTTAGATTCTTTTAGGATGTATACAAAGCTTTCTATATATTCAGGACAGATTTTATCATTATATATATAAGTATAACACAATGTAAGTGAGAATTAATGCCGTGAAAAATGACTTTCACGGACAAAATAAGTACCGCGTTGTAAACGCTTGTCACTTTTAATAAATGCACTCAGAGCACTTGACAATAAACACCATACAACACAGGATTTTTTTTTTTTTTTTTTTTTTTTTTTTTTCATTATTTCTTTAGAGAGATTCTGAGTTCACCGCGAAAACATAGGTGTGTGGGTTACGCCTTCGAATCCTGGCTTACAGTTATCTTTTCTTTTTCACACCCCTCCGATATTTTTCATCACATTTGGAAATCATCTTAATATGTTAATGCGAGTAAAAAATAAATGACCCTGCGTAGAATTAAAGAAAAGCTGAAAAAGTCGCCAAATTGAAGGAGATTTAACCCAACAAATCCTTTTGTCCCTTAGGAGGTTAAAAGAAATTATGTTTTCATATCTTTAAACCGCTTGCCGAAATCTTTTGTCGGTCCCTAAAATTGCCGCAAAATAGGACTTAGCGAGGATTACACTAATCTCGGTAGAAATTCGCGTGCCGAGGGATTTTTTTTAACAATTTTTTTTTCTCTTTTTCACCGCTATCCACTTTTTGTATATTATTATAGTTAAAAGGATGGGGGACGCATTCGTGTATGAATGTCTGTGCATGTGCGCGTATATATATATCGATAATATGCATGCAAGCCCGAAAGTCTCACGCCTCGATTTTTGGACGCTTTTTATGCTTTTTCCCCTCTTTTAGAGATGCTTTTTCATTCTTTTATGCGCTTTTTTTCTTCGAAAAAAAGTAGAGGAGGAGGGGAGTGATAAGATGTCGGTCTACTTCCGAGTTGTCTAAGTCCTTTAAAGATTTCCTTGAAAATGTGACTTTCTAGTGTTTGAGGGGCTCCTGCATACATTACCGAATTTCGTGTGTAGATCTAGACACCTGCGAAATATTGATGAGATGTATATCGAAAAATCTTATCTATTTTGGAGTTTATACTCGTTATAAAAAGAAACATTAAAAAAAAAAAAAAAAAAAAAAAAAAAAAAAAAAATTCTTAGGCTTTAATCTCTTTTTCACGATGCAAAAAACAAACTACTAAATGAGTACAGAATTAAGTACTTTAATATGAAATAATTGTTTTAATATTAACAAAAATGATAATTAAGAATGATAAATAAAAAAATATAAATAAAATTTCAAAAAAAAACTATTTTTTTTAATAACTCTTAATAATTACATTTATTGCGACTATCATAATATTGCGTTATTATATAATTATTGCAGTAAAGGTTAGTTCTTTTTATCGATTTAAACTTAGGTTGAGGAGTTTTTAAAAATACAATGTAGAGATGTTTATAAAACGTAATTGTCTTTTCAAACTCACTCATACCATCGAATGGACTTTTAATAACTGCTACACTGTAAAACGCTACGGTAAAATGTACCGGTACTCAGGGTGTCAGTACTTCTTATTGTAAAATTCATTTTTACCAGAATATGTTACGGAACAAAAAATCTGATAAACTGTAATTTTTATAGTATTAATTACCGTAAAATCTCTGAATCATTCGCATTGAATAAATATTATTGATAAAAATTACGGTGTAATATTTCACAGTAAAAAGGATTTTACGGTAAAGTGGATTTTACGGATGGTGCACCCTAAGTTCCGGTACTTTATACCGCAATCTGATCCAGAATTTTTTACAGTGTATCCGAAATACCTACTAATAGCGTTTGTAAAAATTACAGGTCAATAGCAGTGTAGCAACTCTTTGTGAAAGTGATACGCTACTTTTTCTCCGGTTCTACGCCGGTACTGAATTGATTAATTTATAAATAATTTGTTATAAATGAAAATAATTAAAAATAGAAGAAATTTTTTATCAAAATAATATTTTCTCAAAATGTATGTATTATCAAATGAAAATATATGAAAACATTTCCATTCAAAAATAAAAATATTAATTGTCCTAGCGTGGAATTGCTTTATGGCTTTACGGTTGTGGTCTGTTATATATAGCATGTTCTACCATCAAGTATAATTCTTCTAAATCAAAACAATAATTCAAATAAAACTTAATAAACACACGTGGAAATTCTTCGAATGATTTGTTCGCGGTTTTTATACGTCTAAAATCGAGTTTTTCTTTTCGTAATCCGAAAAGAATGACATATTTCGAATAAACTTGCTTAAAACAAACAGAATTAATGTTTAGCGGTATGATAAGTAATTATGAACTTTATGTTCATACCCTTCCCCAAACATATTAATTCAAAATTGTGCGTTGCATTTGCTCTTTTTTTCATACTCATAATTTAAATTTATAACTTTACTTAGCTTAACTACTTACACAAGGCTCGATCCTTGTTTTCCGGCTTTAAAGTTTCTCCAGCTTTAGATCGATAGGCACTAGGCACTCAGGGTGCCGATGCTTTTTACCGTAAAATTTATTTTACAATAATATGTTACGGAGTAAAAATCTGATTTACCGTATTTTTTAAATTAATAATTTCTATAAAATCATTGCAACCGTAAAATATTAAACCGTATTTTTTACAGAAATATTTATTTAATTAGATTCTCAGTGGTTTTATAGTAATTATCACTTTAAAAATTACGGTGAAAATAGATTTTATAGATGATGCACCCAAAGTTCCGTTACTTACCGTTATTAAATTTGGAATTTTTAATAGTATTATTTGGTGTTTGGAGTGAAATATGTTTCAATGTAAACTTTATTTTACTTTTTTTATTTTATTAAATCCCCTCTTAAATGTACAAGGTTTTTTTACGTATTCTTATATATAATTTAAATCATTTTATCAATTTTTGAGATTAGATTGGAAATAAAAAATATTTACTCAATCTATAAACAATGTGGGGTAAAAAAATTTCCAAATTTCGAATGCACGCATGAGTCAATTAATGATTGAATACAAAAGGTTCCTCTACTAGGTTTTTAACCTAATAAGAGTTAGTTTCTCTCTAAGATATAGTTCATATAACGAATATAATATATTACAATCAAATTAAGAACTCTCCCAACTTATTTTGGAGAAACTATAAGTGATTTTGAAGCTCGATGTAACATACACTGTAAAAATCACGGTAAAAAAGTACCAGCATTTTGAGAGCATCATCCATAAAATCAATTTTACCGTATTATCAATTTTTACAGTAAAATATTCTACCACAATTTTTTGCAGTAATATTTATTTAATTAGATTGTTTCTATGATTTGGCGGTAATTATTACTGTTAAAACTACAGTATATCAGATTTTTTGTCCCGTAACACGTTTCGGTAAAAATAGATTTTACCGGAATACATATGAGTTTACATGAGTGCCGGTACTTTTTCCGTAATTTGATCCGGAATTTATCGCAGTGTACAAAGCTTATTACAGTGTACGTCAAAGCTATATAAAACTAAACATGTACTTCCAAGTGTTTTGGTAAGCCATAAATTATGGGCTCTGACCATAATAAAATTAATTTACGTTTTTGGTGGAAAACTCGACGATTTTCTTGTAAGCAATTAGATGTCTGTGTATTGAGCTGTTATTTACTTGAAAAATCAGGAAACTTTAAAAAAACTATCTAGGGAAAACAAATGTAAAAATATCTTCTTTGGAAAACATACAATTAACCACTTAGATTCCTCAAGTTTTATAAAGAAATCCACGAGACAGTAAGATTTTTTACTATTCATTCAGCTATCTTACAAATAACATATACATGAAACTTCGTAAAAAAAATATCAAATTTAGAATCGATTAAATTATTGATACTAGTATCAATATATATATATATATATATATAATAATAATAATAATAAATTAGCTATTTTCTGTTGAAAATATAGCCACCACCTGTCTCAGTACTTGTTCATAAAAAAAAAGTCCTATTGCAATCAAAAGGTGTTCCCTTATGGGGAAAGCCCCTCCTAATTGACTAGCAATGTGAGTATATTTACCAAGTGGAAGGCCCCCTTTCTACATTAGAAGGCTCATTTCCTTCCCTTAAATGACACTTATGGGAATGAAGAATACAAATGATCGGATATATTGTGACCACCACATTTACGCAGGAGATATTAGAACGGGAGAAGGGAAAAATGAAAAGAAAATTCAATAAATTTCTAGCGAACGAAATTCAGTATTGGGAAATGGGGAAAAAGTACTCGCGCCCATGCCTCAAACCCCCAACTTCCTTTTTAGATATATATAAGAGCATCTTTCCTTATACATATCTTTCCCCCCATAAGCAATCAATTGGCCATTAATCTCTAAGTATAAAGCAGTGCATGTCGCCTTTTAGGACAAATAAAAAAAGGGGATCAAACGGGGGAAGAACTAAAAACGATTAATCAGTGGACTCAGGGGTGTCGAGTGAATCTTGTTTTTGGGGAAACCCCCAGGAATTTTTTTGAGATACTTTTTCGGTGTTTTCCCGGGGGGTGAGCGATTCTTGGGTTACCTGTTTCGATCTGGCGAATATTGAGCAAATTAAATGTTCGCCAAGTTATAATTACGCTTAAAGAACATAAAACTTGTGAAAAGTATGATTTTTTTCTAAACTACTAATTCATTTTAAAATTTTTAAAGGCCGAAAATGGGGTGCTTAAGTCTGCATTTAGTATTCAGCAGAATAATAACTAAATAGAAGTTTCAAACCCTATAGCATTTTACGAACAAATAAAAAAGTATATTTTTACGTTTCGTTAACAAATTAAAACATATTCTATATTTATAAATTAATAAAAATTATTTTACTTTACATTAGCTGATAAAACGTTACTTGAATAAAAAAAATAAAATTATTAGCAACTGTTGATAATTAAACTAAAACTACTGATTATTTATGAGCAGATAAATTTTTATTCCTTTTGCTTTTATTTATTTATTATTGCATTAATATAATCATTCTTGTCTATATTTTTTTAGATTTAGTAAATAATGTAATGTATTTTGGATGAACTATTTAAGCAAACTAATTTGATAAGTTTCAATAACCAGCTAATTTTCTATAAGAGAGCTATGTAAAAAAATTTTTTATAATTTAATATGAATGTTTTTTTTTTCTGTTTTCTGTTACTATTTATAAGATCACAATTTATTTCAATATTATTATCATTCTCTGCATAGGTATTAAAGATTCGAACAAACATGGTCTGATAACATATTATGCGTGTCTTAAGTAATGAAAATAAATCTAAATTTTATTTGAGTGAACTTTTTGTGACATTAAAATATTATAAGAATCTAACGTACATTTAAAACTTGACTGCAAACGAATAACAATTTTGCTGAATATTATGTAGTTGGGAATCCATAGCAAATAGATGTCTGATTTAAAATTTTTAAAGAAATATAATGTAATCTAGCATCCATTTCGAATTGATACTGACTAACAATTTTGAAAAAATATACAATAGAGCATTTGTCACGAATTGATACTGATTAATTAAGAATTTTGAAAAACATGTAATGGGACATATGTTGCGAATTAAAACAGAGTTACAATTTTAAAGAACATCTTGTAATCTAGCATCCAATGTGAATTGATACTGATTAACACTTTTTGAAGAATATTATGCAATAGAGCATCTATCGCGAATTGTCGCCAAATTTTGAAACCTTCCCGGATGAAATTTTTTTGCCACTTTTTAGAGAAGTCATCTCCCCCCTCCCCCCATCTTAAATCCCCTACTTTAAACGTTTGAAATCTAAAAGCTAACTTAGCTTCCTGCCTCGTGTTAGCCTCAAAATATTACCGAAAGGCAAATTCCCAAAGTTTGTTTGAAAATTTGCTTTTCTGTCTGAATGAGGATTTTTTAAAAGGAAAAAAGAACGAGGGGTGAGAAGTTAGTGCAAGAGATTTACTGTCAATCTCTTTACCGTTTTGAGGTCTTTTCCGGTAGACGTAGACTAATAGTCTGTATTATAAATTATCCGTTCCCATGATATTTAAAGTAAATTAGTTCTAATATTTATTATTATTTATTTAAAAAAAAAAAACTTTTTAAAGAATATGTGACTTATATTTGAGAATTCGAAAAACATTCATTTTTACTAAGAACTCGGAGAAAAAATTAGAATTTTTTTTTTCTAAAAAGGAAAAAGGATATCATGGAAAAAGTATTTTAAATAAAAAAAAGTATTATTACGTGCCCGCCATTTATTATAATCACCTTTGTTCAGTGTATTTTTTATTTTAAAAAGCGCCCACTTTTAAAGGTATTTATAAAACGTTGTAAAAATTACTATATTGATCAATTTAATGTTGCAGGAAATATAGATTCAATTTACACAAGCGCCTTCAAATATTTGTGCTTTATTGGGTAAAAATTTTCCATAGTTAAGTCTGATTAAACTTTGTCAATTTCTGTACTAATATTCCCAATTATTTGTGTGATAAAAAGCCCAGCAGGGAAGATTCATTCCTATGATTTTTGCATTTAAATAAGATAAGTATTCAATCTATTCTACAAATGATCGGCAACGTATTTACTATGCAACAAATTTATTTTGATTCATTTAACTCCTCCCTTTCTTAAGTTTCATTTAAGTCCCCCAATTTCAAAGAAATCTAGTCCCCCAAAAAATGTAATTCACGCCGGTCATTTTGTTCTTTTGGGTAAGGAATTGAAATTTCTCATCTCTATCAAATTCTTGAAAAAGATAAAAATTCAAAATAAGAAAAACTGGACAAAAATAATTCCAGATTTTTATTTTAAGTTATACCTTTAATACCCGAGTATTTCTAATCACACCTAATATGGTAGATTTAAAATATTTGATTAAAAAAAAAAAAAAAAAAAAACAGTGGTAATGACTTTAAACATACTGTAACGTGCTTTAATATTCCAAATTCATTTATTTATTTATTTTTTTTTTTTACATAGATTTTGTTTAAAAAATCTGTGAATGTTATAATCTAGGGTATTGTAGTACTAAAATATGATAACATTTACCATGTTTCTGGCTCTAAGAAAAGCTCGTTAAATTTTACCAGAAGAGCTTTGGCTATGATTTTGGAAAAATTAGGATAAAACATGGTTTTATAATATGTGATAAAATTTCGGTACATGTGGAAAATTTAATAAATCTTGATAACTAAGAGCATAGCATAAAATCCATTTATTCGGTTAAATTTACTTTTCAGTTTTGTATTTTTTACTAAATAAGAACTATAATTTTGAAAACCAAAATTTCCAGTACCGTTACCATACGAGCGAAAAAATTATAAAATGAATGGTTTAAATATTTTGGTTTTTAATTATAGAAATGTCATTACCATACAATATGGCGATTTAACCAGAAATTCTTTTCTCCGTGTACGTGTAATTTAAATTTCTGTAATTAAAATACTGTTAAAGCCGTAAAATAATCTACTTCTTTTTCTTTTTAGGTGAAAAACCTTACCAGTGTCAGTGGGCTGAATGTGATTGGAGGTTTGCACGATCCGATGAACTTACTCGGCATACGCGCAAACATACTGGGGACAAGCCTTTTAAATGTCAGGTTTGCGAGCGTGCTTTTGCACGTTCCGATCATCTCGCCTTGCACATGAAGCGTCATCAGCCGAAACTAAACCGGCCATCCACTACAGCTTGATGGGGGAAACCGCTGGTTGTAAATCGGTTTTAGAAGTGATCACGTTAGAAATTTGTCGCATTAGCAGATCATTGGTAATTGGTAGTGGAAACTTACCGGGTGATGTAAGACAGTTTTCATCTTTTTTTACTAGATTTTGAAACGTTCATCTTGACTATATTTTCTGCTCTACTTTTGATTCTACGCGCCATTGGTAGAAATAAATACAAGAAATGAACTAGCTTACAGTGTTTCACCGTCCGTGTTTACGAACTCTTGCTGGAAAGTTATTTTACCGAATTCAGTCAGCATTTTTTTTTTCAAGTAATAACTTAAAATGAATCATTTTAAGCCAAGGTTGTGTTTTTTTTTCTTAAAAATTAAATGAAACTGTTCTGTGTTGTTATTGTTAATTTTGCTATTTGGTTATGAATATTGTATGACGAACATTATTGTTCTTGAAGTGATAACCACCGCAATATGGTGCTCAAAAGTTGGTTTGAGACTATACCCATACATTGTGATTTATGGACAACGATTTGGTAATCTTTAATACCTTTAAGTAATGTATATTTGTCAAATCATGTTCCAGATTTTGTAATTTTTTCAGTATCTGAAGGGTACATATTATTTTTAGGAAAATTGAATGTTTCACTGTACATTTACCAAAATTCCGATGAATTTTTGTAAGTAGTTATAGATAAGTTAATCTTAAATTAACAATTGTAATTTTTTTTTCTCCTCAAAAGCACAAATTTTATTTCCTATTTTGAAGCACTTTCACAATTTTGTGCTTCTGAATAAAGCATATCAAGCTGTTCATTTTGAATGGCTTCATGCAGATTTGCAACATAAAGTCTAAAATTTTGGATGTCCACGTGCAGCATTTGTTTAAAATTGTATCATCATACTCATTATTTGTATTTATACCATTACTTTCTTTTTAATAGTAAAGATCTCATTCATAGTCTTGATATGAGATAGAAGAAAATTAATTAGATTTTAGAAAAAGTTATAGATTGAACAGAATGTTTTAAATCAAGTATTTTCCAAAAATATTGATATTTACATTTAACTGTATAATAATATTTTTTACATTTTCATTTTGAATTTTAAATCTGTTGTAACATTTCAGAATGAGTTGAAGAAAAATTTTATTTATTTTTATAAATAAAGTTTACGGAAATTGCCCAGAAGCAGTGTCATTCTAGTGTTTTTAACATTTTTAGAGGAGAATAAGGCAGGCTGGGGTATTATTTCTTAAAATTTTATTTTTACTCTTACAATAATTTGAAACGTTTTAGCAAACTTAAATAAAAACTTTATTGTGGATATTAATATATATATATATATATATATATATATATATATATATATATATATATATATATATATATATATATATAAATGAAAAAAGGAATTTTAGTGCGGATCTAAAAGGTGAAGCATTGATATTACAAATATCAACACTGAAGTTATGACACTGGTTCTGAAAATTAATATCTATTTTAGTTTTGCCCATACAATTTAATCTTTTTTTTAATTTCATATTTCTTTAAAAATAATTCAAGAATGAATTAGTATCATCGAAGAAATAACTATTCTTAAAAAAGTATTTAAAATTTATTTGTTAATTTCGTCTTTATTTTAAAAAAATAAAAATTACAAAAAAATTTGTTGTGAAAAAAAGTTAAGGCTTGAATATTTAGAACTAGTAGACTCGTTGTAAAAATTGCACAGCTAATATCACGTAGTTTGTATTGCATTGTTTAAATTCATGTTTGCAAATTAATATTTTATTGGTTTTTAATAATAAATAATGTACATAAATTTTAAAAACTTTGAAATTGTTTAATCTGTCAAACCACTTTCAAAATTTTTTGTAAGCTTCATGTAGCAATTGCGTTAAATTGCACTTGGATGTCTTTCACAATGTATAATTTATATTGTGCCTTATTTTTCCATTCGTAACTTTTATTAATAGTGCCTTATATATAAATACTTACACAAGTGTCTGGTTGTGAAATTTATGATGCAGTTATGGAACATTATAAGTTGTATTTACATTGAAAGCTCTTAGAGCAAAGTTACTGCATTGTTATGAGTTTCTCAAGTGCCATTAAATATATTATAACAATATGTGGATTGTGATTTTTTGTGAGTAAAATAGTTGCTCATTTTATTGTAAATGAATTCAGTTTAATAAATGCATCCGAATGATTCCGGTAAAGAAATTCAAGTTAAAGAACATATCCAAACGATTCCATTTCAGCGAATTTGATTTAATGAACGTACATAAACGATTTCATTGTAACAAATTCAAATAAATAGTATATCAATTCAAATAAAAGTATCCGAACGATTCCGTTTCAACGGATTTAATTTAATGAACATAAATAAATGATTCTTTTGTAACTAATTCAGTTTAATAAACGTATCGAAACGATTGCGTTGTACGGGAATGTTTAATGCGTAATTTGGGATTTACGTTTCAATTTATATTGCTTTGATAAACTTTAAGAAAGAAAAAAAATTAACGAAAGATGAAAGAAAATACATCCAAGTTAGTGGTTTACATAAAAAGTTGAGGGACCTCCCTGGCCGAGCGGTATCGCCCGCCAAACGCTCTGTTAAGCTTGGAGGTGGCGAAGAGGTTCGAATCCCGCCGTAACCCTGGATGTATTCTTTGTGATGTCCTCTGTGTCGTGCTATCTGTCCTTCTACTTGACAAAGGTTGTATCAATAAACAATAAAAAGTTGACATTAGAACTCAAACAAAAGGAATGAATATACACTGAAAAAAAAATGTAGTTAAAGCTTAAAATAACGGAGAGAGATTCTCGGTTCTTCAAATTAAAATTTTTTACAGTCAAATTTCTGTGATTATAATTTCACGAAATTAAAAAAAAAAAAAAAGAATTTTGTATATCAAAGCTTTTAATTACAAATAAACAACAATTTTAAAATCTTTTAAGAGACGTGATTTTGTTACAGTAAAAATTATGTTACGACTGAAATAATAATGTGATCACATGGTACCAGTAACGTATCTTCTCGGCTTAAATTTTTTGTATACCATATCTGAAAGGAGTCAGTTAGGCCCTGATATATAGTTAGCCCAATATAGCTAACACAAGAGCTCAGTAATTGTTGTTTCCTCTTAATATATCGCGTATAATATGTATAGGGAAAACACAGGGCATTTTTTTTTTCCAGATTTGAGTGACAACCCTGCTGAGAGAAATGAGGGAAAATGGAGCTATTTCATATAAACCCGTGACTCTAGATGTATGATTAATAAAACAAAGCACATCTCTATTTCATATTAGAAATTTTGAAAATATGAATTTTAATTGGGTTTAAAACATTAATTTTTTAAAAACTTCATTAAAAAAGACCTATATTGTTAATAAAAATTTTACTTAGCAGAATGCTAGCTTCTCCTTTTTCGTTTTGGCAACAAATCATAACTATTAAGCTCTTCTTTATGTTTGATCATCGACTTCAGGGATGGAAAAGTGTATGCAAAAATTTTAGCACAGAAACTGAATTCTTTAACGTTCTGTAATAAAATTTTAGATAATTCCAAATGTTTAGTGGGTATTCGATAGAATTAAACAAACAACTCAACCTAGTGAAATCATTACCACTTTTCTTCACTGATAAATAATCTTGTTTTACTATAAAATGAATCATAAAAAACATTATATGTATAAATGCTTACACATTAAAGAAAAATTGGTAACGAAATTCTCATTGCTACATTGCAAAATAAATAAATAAAATAAAATAAAAATCCCGAAACATTTCTGAATATATGGAGAAGCTACGGTGCATGTAATTGTCAAAAACATTTCTGGATACTACGTATACCTCCTTCTGAAAATTCAGAAACATTTCGCAGTATTTCAGAAATATTTTGAATCATTTCATACAGTCTCGGAATTTTTTCCCTTCATATTTTGAAGGGTTTCTTAATATTTCGGAAAAATCTTGTGGGGCTAGGCGACAAACAATGTCAACCGTCATCTATCTAAGATACCTCAAGATTGAGTTGAGTTAACATGCCTTATATACTAGTGAATTGGAATTTAATAGTTATAGGGGTAGCTACGCTACACTCAAACTGAATGGGCGTCAATGCGATTCAGTTTCCTACTTCTGAAAATAATTGAAATGTTTCTTAATTGATAGGAAACAATATTAAAGGAAGTTCTCTAAGATTTTCGAAAACATTTTTGTCGATTGGAGTTTTAAAGTGTATGCGTGGACGTTTATCAGAAATATAAATTACCCGGAAAATAGAATATGGTAGTAAAATCATCTCATTTTTACATTATTTAATTATTTAAGGAAGAGACTTCTATTTACTAGCAAGAAATTTCGCAAATTAGTTATTATCAAGACATTTTTCGCCTGAACAAAAATGGAAATGAAATTGTATTACTACTAAATGCTTCTATTTTCCGGGTTTTACATCTCAGAATTTGTGATCTAGTCGAAATAGAAGAATTAAGAGCATGAATGCATCGAGAATATTACACAGAGAAAAAAAATATGGTTAAATTACCGTACTGTAATGACATTTCTGATAAAAACAAGCAAGCAATATTTTGATTTATAAAAACAAAATATTTAAATCATTTATTTGATAAGTTTTCATACGGTAACAATTTACCAGAAATTCCATATTATTAATTAGTTTTGATCATACCTTTTTCTCACTTTTTCTCTTCAGATTGCTTTAAACTAAAATAGTTTCTAAAAGCAATCGAATGAACTATTTAATAATTAAACTATCCTAAAGAGTTTTTTATCTCTATTATTCGAAAAAAATGAGAGTTCGACCTCAAAATGTGTGGCTACATTTTTAAATAACGACCTATGGAGAATCTTTCTATAAGTTGAAAAATGTTAGTTTTATGGTAAAAATTTGTGTAACAGACACTTGAAGTGTTCCAGACTGTTCTATTTCAATCAACTTTTTCTCAATCGGCCTTCGAATGCCATTTTCGGAAAAAGTTACCAATCTAACTCAAAATGTATAGCACTTTTTTAAGGGACAACACACGTAAAAACTCGTACTTTCTAAAAATATAGGCTTATAGGTGCAAACTAGTATCAATAGTTTCCTGTGTAGCGTTAAAAATTAAGAACATTATTTGACTACCATAAATTGAAACCTAAATGCGAGTGCATAGAATCATTTGAAGAATGGAACGCGTAGAAAATATTTATATTTTAAAATTTTGTGGTGTAAATGTCAGAACTCAATTTTTAAAAATTTCACCATTCCGTTAAAATTAAGTCACTATTTTGTTAAACATTAATAAATAAATTACTCAATCAATATTCGATTGTCATTTTTGGTGAAATTAACAAACTCAAAATGTATGAAAAAGTTAGAAATTAGTTTCTGAAGTGACTCTTATAATGTTAAAACACGTTTTGATGAAAACAACTTCATATTTGAATGCCACTTTCGATTAAGGAACGATACTCGTTTAAAATATTTATGTCTTAAAATTATAAACTTCGTAGTGCAAATTTGAGAAGTCAATTTCTAAAGCTATCCTGCTATCACTACAAATTAAGTCCCTGCTTTTTGAAAAATGAAAAAAAAAAAAAAAAAAAACTCGACATGCGATTTCTTTTTTTTTTTTTTTTTTTTTTTTTGAATGAAGTTGAAACGGAAAAAATTACAGTGTATGGCAATACATTAAAAAAATGGCACACGTAATTAAAGTAAGGTAATTTGAAAAAGGTCTTATATAAATGACACACTACTTTATTTTTTTCTAAAAATATTGGTTTCGTGGAGCAACTTCTTGAAATTAATTTCTGAATTGTTCCTATTAGCGTATTTACATGCTAGTATTACTGGTTTTATTTACATGCTTCATTAAACACATTATTTTGAACACCTTTTTTTTTTTTTTTGGACAAAGTTACAATTGTATTACAAAAAGCATAGAACTTCATTAAAAAAAACTCTACTTTTGACTTTTATTTTTGGTTAAAGTTAACATTCAAACCCGTAATGTATAACAACATTTCAGAAATTACTTTGAATGTATAACAACATTTTAGAAAAACTTTTGTAGAAATTATTTATGTCCAAAAAATAAGGGTTTCGTGGTGTAAAATTTTGATTTTAGAGAACAGTTTCCCTTGTGTTTCGTATACTAAATAAACTTTTCATGACAGAATATTAAATTACAGCCTAATATCTTCCAAAAATGAAAAAAAAAAAGGGGGGGGGGGTTTAGGAATATTCTTCTGCTCATTCTTTTTAAGTTTGGAAAGAATAGTGCTTGATAACGTTTAGAATTTCTACGGATTTTTCTCCCAAAAAATAAACGACTGAAATCATGCTTCAAGTAACTGTGAATAAGTAATTCATTTCTGTAGATTTATCTGTGTTCATATTTTTAAAAATTTACTCTTTTCGTTTAAAATCTATTAAACCGATTTGTATGAAGCTGAAAAACTCTTTAAATCTTAATTACTCTAAAATAAAGATATTTAAAAAAAAAAAAAAAAAAATCTTAAATCAGACAACGGTATAAATCAAAGCTAGCTTCCTAAATATACTAATTTCAGAATTGCATTGGAATAAATTTGTTAGAAAAAAATTCTTAAATACCGAACGTTATATTTCTCTTGTTTTCTGCTTGGAGGATGACCTTGTATTTTTTTCTTAAGATATTGATGAGTTGATTAAATAGTAATTATCAATTTAGTTGTGAAAGTTAAACATAAATGATTAAGAAAAAAAAATTTCCCTCTTGTTCCACATTTGTTTGACGGTTGAGTGCAAATCCAAGGGAAGGGGTGTGTGTCAGAAGACATATTTTCTTACAGCTTGTAGGAAAAATGCAAGACACAATTTTTTTTTCCTCCAGTAAAAATTAAGTTATGAAAATTACAAATTAGGATTTTGAAAACATTATTAACAACTATGAAGACTGAAACTTAGCGCACATTCAGAGTTTACATAATATTTAGATTGTTTGATATTTTTAGTTCCTGAAGTTTCTTTTAAACGACTGTAACATAATTAAGTACTTAACGCATAATCGATACTAGTTAGATTAAAATAACGAAAATACCATGTTTCTGATGATAAAATTAAGTACACAATCGAATTTCCTTTCCATTTTATAGCATGTTTTATAAATTTTATGAAGAGTTTCAGTTTATAATTTCTTGATTCAGACTGCGGATTAAGAATTATGGTTCTATGGTACGTAATTAAGGTTATTTGTTTATAGCTGGTGGGAATACTTTAGGAAAAGACGGACTCAAATGAAGCATGGGGTACAATAAAACATTCAATCTAAAATTATTTAATTTTGTCAGATATATTATACAACTATATGTTTTAATTACTTATTTGAATACATTCACACTTTTACAACAAACTGAGAAAAAAATTATGGACAAAACTACAAGAATATGGTAAAACTTACCGCGTATTTGGTTCTGTAAGATTATCAAAATACTCGGTGATTTTTACCAAAACGTTTTCGTAATGATTTTAGTAAAATTAACAATAAAATATGGTTTTTATGATGTGTGATAAAATTTGGTATTATTTTATTATGATACCTTAGAGTATTGCGTAAAAACCTTTTATTCGGTTAAATTTACTTTTCAGTTTTCTATATTTTACAAAATGTTTGGTAACAAGAATGGTAACAAATACAACAAAAACAAAACTAAACATCAGAAAATTTTTAATATTTTTTTTTTTTTTTTTTGTAATTTAAGAAAGTGGCACAATGAAACATATATTTTGTTAAATTCATTTACTTATAATAACACTTTACGATTAATATAATATTATTGGTATAAAATTAAATAATTTGGGTTACCTGTAGCAAGAATTGCATGGAAGCTTTTGTAATGTATATGAAAAGAAAGGATTGTTTTTAAATTAATTCTGCCTTCTACAGATTCTGAAAATGGCTACGATATAGATTTTAGCTCTAAATTAGATCACTAAAATACTGAGAACGAGCTCATAGCACGAGACACACAAACAGTACCTGTATAAATAACTTATATTTCAATCCACGAGAGGTTATGTATGAAACATAAGTAAATTTATTCAGTTGGTGAAACTATGCATTTGAAATAAAATGAATGCAGAGAGCTTTAAGAAAAGATTAAGACCAAGATTTGAATTTGTGCGTTCAGTAGCAGTTAAAAAAAAAAATAATAATAATAATATTTATGCTGAAACTACCACATCCTTTCTCTTAAGTAACCAAAAAGAAAAAAACAGAACTGATAATTTTCGAACCTGACTTGATCAATTTAATATAAAATGAAACAATATTTATTTATTTTTATCTAATGGATTATTTTTTTCCTTGGAACTCTAATATTTTGATCTTGTTCAATTTTTGTATTTTATTACTCTAGTTCAGTATTTGTATTTAGGTTATTAAGCTGTACAATATACATTAACTAGTCTATATTTATGGAAAATCGATATAGCTTTTTTTTTTTCGTTATTCGGAGTGATTTATTTTACTTCTATTTTTAAATATTAAAAGATATTGATTTGAAACTAGCAAAAATTAATTCAGATGGAGAAAAATACAGAACGAAACGTGTGCATAAATTTAATTTTTATTCCTTCAAAATTGTGGTTATCGGAAATAAATTAGTAGATTTAATGTTTCATTATACCCTATAATCACGTATTAACTTCACAAAGTTAAGCATCAATGAGATATCAAAATCAACGAATGATTTAAAAAATATTTTACCGACCACTTTCTCGTGTTCCTTGAATTACTTTGTGAAAAAAAAAAGTTTGTCACATAAGTTTTTAAGCTCTGTAATTTTGAAAATTTAAAACGGAAGCCAACTCTGCTTAATTGAAGGTACTAGAGAGAAATCAAACAATCAAACGTTTTTCTATAACCTTACAAGTTTTATTGAGAATTTCGCAACGACAACATTTTTAAGAATTTAAAAAACAATAAAAATTGCATTTTTTCATCAAAATAACAATAAAAATGATTTACTTACATTACTTTTGCAAAATAGTGCAAATGTTTGAAAAATAAGCGCTTAAAATAGATTTTCCTGTAGGAAAAAAGAATTGTGAAGCACTTTTCTAAAATGAAGAAGCAAGTTAACGAACTGTCTATGAGTAGTTCCCCTTAGAACACAGTAAAAAGTTGCGGTAAAAAGTACTGGGGTTCAAAGTGCTGGTATGTTCTAACCGTAAAATTTTACTAAACAAAAAATCTGATACACCACAATTTTGGCAGTAATACTTACAATAAAATCACCTAATCACTGCAAATAAATAAATATTGCTGTAAAAATTACGGCATAAAGTTTTACAGTAAGAATGAATTTTTTGGTAAAATCGATTTTACGGAGGAAATATTTTAGCGTAAATTGATCCGGAATTTTTTACAGTGTAATTGCTACCATTGAAACGAATGATTTAATTGTGCTATTGTCTAAATCACTATCTGCATGCTGTATGATTTATTCAAATTTTGCGATGTAAATGCTTACCATTAGTTAAATAATTCCCATTACCGTTTATTTGTGGAATGAATTGTTAAAATGTGGAATTTATTATTAAAAACTTATAACTCATTTTAATGAATAGATCAAATTTATCATGAAGTAGCAAATTATTCTATGAAACAGACTTCATGCGTAGTGTCATTTTTTGATGCATTCAATTTCTTTTTATTTTAATCAGTAAACGATTTTAAAAGCTTTTTTAAAAGTAGGAATTAAGACAACAACAATGTATTTCCCAATATTTCGTCAAACTATCGGTATTTCAGAAGTGCGATTCAGAGGTTTAAATAGTGTATTCTTTAAACATATAAAATCTGCATTAAAAAATTAATAAGATAAAAGCTTCAGTAAATAATAAAAATTTGTATAATTATATGAGTCCATTGATCTGATAAACAAACAATGTTATCCCCGGGATATGCGGACCCCAAGCAGCGAAACTGTCTTAAGCTGTAGAATAATAATCGTAATAAGATATTCGGGTATAAAAAATTAAATATTTCCACTGCGGAAGTCAGAGAGGGATTAGACATTTTATCCCTTTAAGCTATATCATAAACTGCGATACATTCCAGTTTATTCAATCTCAAAAACAAATATCTAAAGTACAATGAAACTATTAAATATTTCTTTATACGTGGTCATGATTCTTCTCATAAACATAAAATAAGGACTATTTGCTGCCTACGCAATCTAAAATTTCCATAACTTCTACGATTGAAATAATGATTCAAATTTACCACCCCTACATTAGTATCAACCAACGCAAGTTCGCCGAAAAATCGCTAACCACTCCACGCTAAAAAAGTTCGTCAACTTGCAAACCTTTTTAAAGCATCCAGTGGGCGTTGCAGATCAAAAGAAGCACCAGGAGCTAAATATTCGATTCTAGGGGTCATGTTGTAAATTGGAATTGGATTCGAGTCTCACCCGCAACATAAATCAGCACATTTCAGACTTGAAACGACCGGTTCTTCTTAGAGATAACAATTTTAATTTATTGTCTTTACCAACTCTTTATTTTTGTTCTGTTTAGAACGTTCCATAATATTTCTCTACAACGCTAAAAGTTTATGGTTAACATAAAACTTAATCTAATGCTCTAAGTACGAATTTAGTATCAGTAAAACTATCCGTAGTTTCCGTTAATTCCAAGTTCTTTGAATGGTAGTCAAGTTTAATTGATAGGGAAAAAAATTTATGTCCTAAATTTGCAATCGAAGTGAAAATACACAAACAAGAAATTTCAGAAAAATTTTCTTCTATTATGCACATTAATTTTAATGTAAAAAAAAATAATAATTAAAAAATTTCATATTTAAAATTAAAATAACATTAATTAGAGCTTAAACTTTTTCTAATAGAATTCCTTGTTAAAAACAAGTTAAAGAAAATTCTACACCTTTAAAGACACAAAGAGAAAATAAAACGAATTTATCATTCTTTTAAAAAAAAACAATAGAACTTCATATAAATTTGTGAATTGGTCTTTTGATAAACTTTATTTAATTTCCAATTTGATAATAGCTAATGCTAATGACATTTCTACAAATATTGAATATGGCTTAAGCTTCATTCCCTGCGTGGAGAAAAGGAATTTTGATAAAATTACTGTACAGTACTTTTATCAAATTATTTCTGATTAAATCATTTCTGGTTGAAAAATTATTCTGGCTAATAAAACCAAAATATACTGTATTTAGAGCATTCATTTGGTAAGTTTTCCGTTCATATGGTAATGGTTTACCGAAAAGTCTAGTTTTCAAAATTATAGTCCTTATTACTACACATTTTGTAAAAAGTACAAAATTGAAAAGTAAATTTTACCGAACAAGTGGCATTTATATATGCTCTAAAGCAGTGCAATCCAACCTTTTTCTCGCCATGGACCAATCAATGTTTGATAATTTTGCCACGGCCTAATGAGGGGTTGAAGAATGTTGATTTTATTTTAGATTCTTTTGATTTAATACTTTAATTGTATTTAAACATGACTTCAAAATAAAATTAGTTGAAATAATTCAATGTTCCTTGGGCTGCCGAGTACCATTTGATCAACGGACCGAACCGGTCTGGGGAAACCACTGATCTAAAGTATCATGATAGAATTACTAAATTTTACCACATTTACTAAATTTTATCACAAATTATAAAACAATATTTTATTGTAAATTTTACCAAAACATTATCAAAGTGCCTCGGTAAAAATGCTTTTTGCTTTTCGGTGTTTCTATAGAGCCAGAAACACGGTAAATGTTACCATATTCTGGTAGTTTTGACTATAAGTTTTTTCTCCGTGTGGTGAATAACTATTGATTTATTGGAAAAAAGCGATAATTTCTCAAATTTTAGGCAAGAAGGAATTTTTAGAATGTGCAAAGATGATTGTTATAAACCATATCCGAAAGAAACAATTATTGTTTAGCTATAACAGAGCTTAAAAAGATCGTATTAAAGTTTATAGAAACTTCGGTTATACTTTATTTTTAAAATTAAAGCAGTGAACTTTAAAGCATTTTTAACTTTTTATTTTGTTCAACCTGAACTATTATAAATCACATCAATTTAAACGCGTTATCATTTCTTTAAATCTAAATGAATTTATCACGAAAAACCATATTTCAAGGAGATATCTGAAACAAAACAAGCAAAATAATTGTATTTTATGACTGATTTGAGTAGTACATGAAAAAAGCGTGGTTTGTTGTACATGTATGTAATCCAATTTAGTTTCCATTTCTCAGTTACGTTGAAAAGTTATCAGAATAGCAACGGGTAGTCTTATATTTAGGTCGGCTAAGACTGATCTTGATAAAATGTTATTAATCAGAATTTACACATGAAGGAAAGGTGAATTATAGTACGAAAATTAGTAAAATAAATAAATATTGAAATTTACTACTTTCCACAAGGGATTGAAATTTTGAAAAAAATGGAAAAATTTAATTTTGGTTAAATGATTTTAGACTCAAAACTATTGTTTCTCCACCACTTAAGCAATCAAAAATGAATAAAAACTTTTTTTGAAAAACAGCCTTGTAGTTTTAAACCCAATCCTAAAGACAAGGGAACTCCTGTATTGTAAAGGAAGAAATTTGCCTTCGTGGAGGACTTTTTGATAGAACTACCCCGCATTTGCGCTACATGGAGAGGAAAACCACGTAAACCTCCACAGTTGGCCTGACGGCAAGGGTACTGTAATCCATGATCCGTCAACCTCTGATGATATTTTACGTCAACTCTGTAATCGGGTGCGAGACGGGAACGGAATTCGTTCCGACCAGCCATTGCTAGAATTCGAACCTGGATCACTACATTGGCATAGTGACAGTTGTTGCGAAACAGAATTCGCTTATCCAAGTTGATCCGGGGGTTCTGAATAGGACCCAGATCTGGATCAGAATTGCACGCAGTATCTTCAAAATCCATGGTTCCGCAAAATCCATGGGTTCCCAATCAAGAAAGAATTCCCTTTTAAAGGGAGAATTTTAATTTTTAATTTCCCTTTTCATTTTTTTCTCTTCGACTAGTGGTCAAATCCAGTGTTTTTGTTGTTGTTGCTTTTTATTTTTTTGGTTTTTCTCTCGGATGTGTTAATTGAAGTTTTAATTATTTGAACTTTGGTTTACTTTGTTTATCTATTATATATTTAGTCTCAGTTTATAAACATCAACTACATTTGTTCTACATGTTCTATAATTTTTGTTGTTAGGTAAAAAAAAAAAAATATTTTAAATCTAATAAACTGTATATTTTCAGATTTTAAATGGGAGTGAATTATCTTAAAGCAATGATGAAAAGGGAAATAAAACAAAAATATCTTAGAAAATCCCTTTTCTAAACTATTTGATTCTATATTGTTACTGGCAACGAAAATTTAATTCACAGACTCATCATTCTCTGAAACTGTCTTCTGATTTAATCTTATAATAACAATAATAATAAGTAATGTTCTTAAATTTCTTAAATTATAAAATAATTTCCCAATATTAATCATATTTTCCCAGTCCCCAAAAACTAACTATACTTCAGGTTTTGATTACGGAAATTATTACAAAATCTAATTAACTGCAATGCAAAATTTACACAATTCTTCCATATTTACTTTCTGCAAACACAATTTTTCTTGCTATAGGGAAATATTTTGAGTGAAAATTTTTTTGCATCAATATTTTTAACTACTATACGATAAATGCTTTTGCAATGCATTTATACAAAAGTTATGCAAAATAAAATTACTAAGAAAGTACTAAGAAACTTACAACTTGGTTTATTTTCATCTGTTAATTTAATTTCAAAAAAATTAATGTTTCTAAAGTCAAAAAAAATAAAAGACATTAACAATTTATGTCATTGACATTTCTTCAGACATTATCCATTCTTTTTTTTCTTCTTTAAACTTTAAATATTTGATTCCCAATCATTTTATAAATTTTAAAATTATGTCAAATTCAGACTTTTCACTTCAGTACATCTTAAAGAAGTCCAAATCTTTAAAATCTACCGTATTAATACTGAATATTCATAAACTGCTCTTATTTAAATGTTAAATGCGACGGGACCTCCCGATATACATAAATATATCTATAAATTACATACTTTTCTTGCAAATCAAATTAGTAAACTGACAAAGCAAATCATGAGAGCGAGTGAGAAAAACCTATTCAAAATGTTATATATTCAACCGGAAAAAAGATTTAAAAGGTTTCAACATTTTAGCATTGCTGTCACCAGCTAGCTTTAAGAAAGAGTTGCAGCAACAAAAGAGTCACGTACACCGAGAAAAGATGCAATAAATGATGACCAGTCTTACTTAATAGTCAAAAGCACAAGAAAGACTGAATAAATCTATACAGAATCTATTTATAGGCAAGATTAGCATGTACGACTAAACAGCCCACGTCAAAATAATTCACTTCAAAATGCTCCAAGAATATAGCATGCATTAACAATATCGTTGGACACAATTTTAATCATGACCCTTCCTCGGTGAGTTTTTAGCCGCCATTAAAAAAATACTTAAATATTTTCGTTTGAGTTAATCTTCTTAACATTCGAGTGTGGAATGGTACGTGATCGAAATAGGTTGAAGTCACTTTTAGCACTTGGACCATAAAACACTTTGGGTGTGGTAGGTTATCCCTTTGAGTAGAGGTCGCGTTTAGATTTGTTAAGCGGCTTCTGCTATATCAAAGACAACAACTATTCTTTAGCTTTGTTTCATTCATTTAGTAGTTCTGTCCAAACTACAGATGCTCATTTTCTTCAGGATCTCCGTGTTCATTATTTATTTTCCATTTGAGATTCATTTTTTTTTTTTTTTTTTCTCTCTCCCTCGCACGGTATTTTCTATTTTCTTGTTCACCTCTTTCCCTTAGCCCTAGCTGACCTAAGGAATTGAAAGAAAGGTTAAAGCGGAAATATGACAATTTTTCTGTTCGTTAAGAAAAATTGAAGGCGTTTTTCATCTTAAACGCTCCGAGGTGAAAGCAGCTTTTATTTAGAAGATAGCTTGAAACAATCTCTATTTTTAATAGAAACAATTTATCACTTATGTTAATAATGAAACCATATCATATTTCTCTTCGACTAAGATAAAAAAAAAAAAGTATTATCAAACAAAATAAAAGGAAATATTTTCTAAAAAAATAATTCTTTACGACATTGGATGAATTTTTTAATTATTTATTTTTTAATTTATTTGTAATATTATTTTCAAACATTTTAATTCAACCCCCCCCCCCAAATAGCATTTTCTCAGTTATTTCACGTGCTACATTGTTGAAATTAAAGCAAAATGCATTTTAAAAAAGAATTCACTCGCTATTTTGTAATAACATGACTTTTAAAACTTCCTTGTTAGGGTTTTTACCCTAACTTTCAGAAAGTTTATATATGCTTGTTTATTATTCTTTAGATATATATTTGCTTGTTGCCTGGCTCTTTAAGCTGAATTTGATATGTTTTAAGTTTCTTAAATTAAATATTCTCAGACAGAATTTAGTGATTTGGTGTAATTATGTTGTTTCTTTTTGGACCTCTTCCCTTAATGATTTTTTAAAATAGTTAAAACAAATAAATTCGTTCAAAAATATTCTGAGTTGAAAAAACCGCTAGCCGTTCTATAACCGCTATTTTAGGGTAAGAAATTTATTACAGCGGCGTGAAAAAGTCTCAGTATGTTAGTTTATAACTTTTTTTCAGTTTTTGTATTTTGTACACATAACTATAGAGAGATACATTATTTTTTTTTAAAAAAAGATGCAGTCTGCATTTACATCGTAAGGCTCTATTTTGAAAGAAAAATCATTTAAATTTTTTTTTATTGTCACTAAACTATAGCAAAAATGTATATGCATGCTACTATATACATATTAACAAAAAAGTTCATTGGCTTTGTAGCGTATCTACCACTACATAATTACAACTACAATTCACTAGTATATAAGACATGTTAACACGATTCTATGTCGGGGTACCTTTTCATAGATGAAGGTTGACATTGTCTATAACAACACTCCCCACATTGGTGACCTTCGGAAGAGATGTGAACAAGCCTTCCTCGACAGAAACGCCCACTTCAATCTGAATACGCCTACTTCGATGGATTGTCCACATTAAAGAGTTGACTTGCTACTTGTGACTGCAATCCACCTCCTCGCACTGTTGCTACTCAGTCTCGTCTCGATCACACACAGCGTCGACTTGCACACACTCGACTGCTAAAAGCAACACGGTGATCTTAATACAGCTCTCCCGGCTTCGCACAAAAACAGCAATGAATCAACTAGTGGCATCCATTCATCGAATTCTATCACGGATATAATTCTGGTGGGGGAGTACTGTAGCGTATATACCACTACATAATTACAACTACAATACTACAATTCACTAGTATATAAGACATGTTAACTCGACTCTATGTCGGGGTACTTTTTCATAGATGACGGTTGACATGGTCGAAAACTACTGATCCCCACAGCTTAAAAATTTTACTTTAATTCGTCTAATATTCAAATTTTATAATTTCAACATTCAACAACTTTGAAGATTAAACTCATAAGCATGTAAAAATCTTCCTCCAAAGGTTATAATTTATGATTATTTAAAGATAATAATTAATATCAGGCAAATGAAAAAAAAACTTAACTTAAATTGAAAGTTTAAATAGTTATTTAACAGTATAGTAATGTTTAAGATATAGATACTTAATAGTATACTGGCCTTATAATATTATGACTACAATTCGTAATGATGTTATTTGAAAAAAAAATTCCTAATTTGATGCAACTTAGTATGAATTGCGTTTTTAGAGTATAACTCATTGACTATTTGATTTTTATTCAGTCAATCTTTAAAAGTAGCATCAGAGAATCTCTTTTACATGTATATTATAGTGGGTGATAACACTTTTAGTAGTAAAATTTGGCATTGCCAATGCAAAACATTGTAGGTTTTTTATTCGCTGAATAAAAAAAAAACACTCGATATTAGAAAAGCACTTTATACGAGCACACAGATTTCATAGAACATTATGTAATTTTGGTCTAACCTAAAATGTTTTTTTTTTTAGTTTTTTTATTATTTTTTATTTTTTATTCTTTTTAAATATGTGGCTCCTCAGATGTTTTAATTCAATAAACGATTTAAAACGTTTTATTCATACTTTAAGTCGCATTTATAAATTAGCATATCTCAATAACTATGCAACTAAACAAGCTCAAATTAAGATAAATATAACCAGAAACTAAAATAATTCAATTAAGCTAAAATAATCAGAAATATTATCATGAAATTTTCTGGTTCATATCAACTTAAATACGTTCTATTTCCGTAAGATATTAACTATTTCCCTTGTCATTCAGTTTGTTAAAATAATTTAAGATAAACAATGAAACTTGAATTGTGCAGAATTCATTAATTATTAAAATACAAGAATAAATAATTTATTTCCGAATATTAATAGATAAACCATAGTTGAAAATGTTTTTACATTGTGTAAATTCCAAAATAAGTCCAAAAATCGTTGATGATGATTATTATAATAATATAATTATAATAATAATTATAATAATTATAATAATTATAATAATTATAACAATTATAATAATTATAATAATTATAATAATTATAATAATTATAATAATTATAATTATAATTATAATAATTATAATAATAAATAATTATAATAATAATTAAGTTTAAATTTTTACTGTGTTCGGTAAAAGATTTTTTGATGTTGCCCTTCATACTATGAGAAAAAATTGGTTCAACGATGAACCATAATATCGGTTCCTTGAATCGCAATATAAAGTGCAACATCATTGTAGCAGAAATATTAAGGTGTTAAATTGAACCATGTGTCCGTTCAAGCTGAACCATATTACCATGTAATCAAGTTTAAGAATTACGACAATATAATTAAACCTAGCACTAAATTAAGTTTTCATAAAGTTTAAATGATATTATAGTTTAATATGCTTTAAAAAATTTCAGAGTAGTATATATTCGAAGGGAAAAAAAGCTTGGTAACTGTTGAATTTAACAGCGGTTTTCGAAGTTTTTTCGTCAAGACTCAGTTTAAATGTCTTATACAAGAGTCAAAGCTATAATTATAAACTATATATACCGTCTTGTCTTAAAAAAATCATTAGAGCTTTAGAATGAGTTAATAACTTATATTATAAATATTTTGAAAGTTATTAAACTTCATTTAAAAGTCACCAATTTGGCGAGATGTTTCCACCTTGAAGAAAATTATCAAAATTGATGAATTGCTTATTTTTATGAACAGAGATAATGTAACGTTGGAGAACTTTTTAAATAATAATAATTTAAATAACAAACGTTTTTTCTTTACACAATTTGTGACTTTTCTTCATAGTGACGTTTTCAACCATTTTCAGAATGATCATAGAGGCTTCTGGCTAAATAGTAAATAAACTTGACCTAACAGTCATAAAAACTCATAGCAGTTAAGAAAATAGTATATTATTCGCAAAAAAAAAAGCCTCATATCATATGACGACAAAGCCTTCAAAAAACAGCCTTAATGAAATAATGGTAAATAAACTCATGAAAAAAAAAGAAGAGCTTTATTATAGTAAAAAAACTTATTTAAAAAAAAAAAAAGGCGTTATATCATAAAATGACAAAACATTCCAAAAACAGCCTTAATGAAATGAACGTATGAAAAAAATAATTATTTTATATCACGACAGAGCATTGGAAAATCAGCCTTAATGAAATAATAGTAAATGGACTAATGCAAAAAAAGGAAGGGAAAAAAAGCGTGATGATATCATATGACGACAGAGCATTCGAAAAACAGTCCTAATGAAATAATAGTAAACAAACTTCTGCAAAAAAAAAAAAAAAAAAAAAAAAAAAAAAAAAAAAAGCAAATAAAAAAATAAATAAATAAAATATTATTAACATCTTCAAACAATGAATTTAGAACGTTTTAAATAAATCCATGCCTGGTTATAAAAACATTAGAACTACATAAGGGTTTCTACTGTGAATTTCAGAACGTTTTTGCGCTTATAAACCCTTTATGATTCTTTTCATTGCTATTCATGCTTATCACGCATTTACAATCTGTAATTTGTTCTCTAGTCTCGCCTTAACCACAACAAAATGGCTTTGAACATCAGTGTTAATAACAACACATTTTTTGTTACGAATGTGTTATCTTTTGTAACTTCTGATTCTGAAGTCTACAATCATTTGGGTTTGCTTTAGACTATCGTTCATATTAATGGAGAGATCATCTTCGTTGGTGACCTTTGTTACTTTCTTTTGTCACAATCAAAAGACAGATTATACTTTTTTCATCTTGCTTTGACTATGGGTATTAAGTACTAATTTTATACACAGAAGAGTATAGAAGTAAAGAGCATCTATGAACTACGATCTTGGGTTGTGCGCACGAATTATTCATCTTGTATTATAAAGATGAATATGAATTGAAAAAGAAGTTAAAGGGCATTTAGCGTATAAGGTTTTGAATTGGAATGGAATCTTTGAATTATAATTGTAAAAGTCACGATTAGATTTATTTTGAAGTAGTTGGATGAGGTAAATTATACCATACAATATAATTTCTATTACTTCCTTTAAAAAATGATAATAATGAGTTTTGATAATAAAAAGTATTAAGAACTTAATCATTAAAAATATTTTATAAAAAGATGTGGATTTAAGTTCATATAAAAATATCCTTAAAATTCTATAAATTTAATTTCTGAAATTAAATACAAATCACTTATGAATATTTACGAAATAAATGTTAAGGTGTTTTGTATTTCTCTCAAAATTTTACACTAGAATGGATTATCAAAAACAGAAACAAACTTAATAAGTTTTTCTTGTAAAGTTTGGGGGGAAATACAGTACACTAAGGTTTGTGCAAATCTTACAACACCATGAAGGAAGTCCACATATTACTTAAAGTGATACAAATAAACATGAGGGCAATAGATGTACAATGCGATATCGCTTTGTAATTCGAATCATTTGCATGTCTAACCTCACTTTATATTTCATGTAAAATTTGCATAATTCCTTCATGGTGTTGCACTTTTCACAAATATGAGTGCATTATAATAATGTATTTTTATTACTATAACTTTTGAACTATTTTTTATTTTAAATTGTGAATTTGTAAGAAGAAAATTGAATATTTTACGTTGAAAAAATTCTGTTTTTTTTTCTATTAATAAACGCTTTACTTAATACAAATAAATTAAATATAATAAAATGAGTATGGGTCTAAAATTTTACTATTATATTATTGTAAATTACTAAAGCTACTTTGCAATTTCCAAGGGGATAAGAAAAAAAAAAACCATTTTTAATTAGAGAAAATATTACAAAAATGTTTTTCTCCAATTTTTAGTTATTAATGTTTATAAAAAAATTGTCTGATTCAAATTGAGGTACCTAAATTTTGTTAAAAAAAATTACACTGTCAAAATTTACATTGTGGATGCAGCTTCTAAATTTCATTTCCGCGTACATTAATAATAATCGAATATATAATTTAGAGTAAAGTAAGGCGCCTTTAAACACTTTTAGAGACTAGTAAATTTTGGAAGTTTTATTATTGTTCACTCTTTATCATTTCTAATACCATGCTCATTTTTATAATTAAGAAGAAAAAAAAATATATATCTGGTTATTAATGACTATTTTTAATATTAAAAAAAATCTAAATATTTGAATAACTTATAAAATCAAAATTACTTTTCGATTAAGATAACTAAAAATTCATATGCTAGATAATCAAGTGTTGAAAAATCCCAATCATCCAGGAACCATATCACTTAGAGAGAAAGAGTAGGTGACCCCAGTAAACTTTAGCAAGCTTGGACTTCAGGAACCAATTTTTTTTCGCCAAAAACCTTAATCAAAAATTCTTTTAGTTCAAATGACATTTTTACACTTAAATGTAAAAGTTTTAGCAATCTCAAAGTTGTAAAGAAGGGATAGAAAGTATAAAGAATGCAGTAATTTTCAGATAGTAGCATAGAAAAACTACTGATTCTGTGTTGCAGTATATGAAAATATTACTTAATACATCATACTATTATATAATTTTGCAATTTTATCACTTTTCTTTTCATAATACACCATCCCTGAAAAATTAGTTTTGGTTTCCTGAAATTTTTATTTTTTGTAGAACCTACTGCCTAAGCATTTACGTGATCTCAGTTAATATGCTTCAAATAAAAATCTTCGTCAAAAATATTCTCGAGCTATTAAAACTTAATATAGTAAAGATGTTAACAATAACAAATTAATGAATAAAGTAAAGTTTTTTAATTAATTACTCATTATGTTCTACGACCGTAAATTACTTCGACAGGAGAGAGACACAGGAAATAAAACATACAGAAGAGGTCCCTTAAGTGTGAACAATATTTTTGTAGTAAAAATTACAGCCATTTTCTTAGTTGGTATACTAATCACGATTTCTCAATGAAAAGATGAGGGCAGCAAGGTTACGCAATGAATTGGGGGAGGGATCACATTCAAACTAACAAAAAAGGGATACCAAAATTGACACCAAGATCTCACAGCAGGATAAAAATTTAATTAAACTTAGAAATGTATATATTTCTACGAGAGATAAAACTGTAGTAGGAGGATGTAGGAAGGGAATTGTGGGATAAAAAATGAATTCCCTGCCGTAGGCCCCAAAAGAATTATTTGATAATTATAAGTTAGCATTCCTTTCGAATTATACTCCTCCCTATTTGAAATCAAATTTTTAAAGCTGATGTTGCTTCAATTGTAATATAAATTCTAGTAATTTATAGTTTTTGAGAAATAATAATAACGTAAATATCTTGATAACAAATTTTACAATTGAAAAAAAAGCTATAATATTTGTGTAGAATTTAAAGATCAGTGAGATTTTTCCGTAGTATGTAACTATTCTCATTAGCACTTGAAAATATCAAATTTCATATCAAAGAAATTTGTAGAATGCATTTAGAAAGAAAAATATTTAAATTTTTCTAGTTAACACGGTTTTTCACTTTCTGTCAAAAGTTATTCAACTTTATTAAAACATAAAATCATATTTTTTTTAAAAATAAAGTAAAAGAAACAAATATAATATTATATAAAGATATGTATTTCGACAACAAAGTTTTCTCAATTATAAATGAAATTTCGATATTGTGAAAAAGTATTTATTTCAGAGCTGAATTCAAACTTCAAATAGTAAAATACAACAAAAATATTAAAAAGAACTAATTATGCAAATAAAATGAATTATTTTCAACATTTATGCTTAATAATCACATATATTAAAAATATTTACTAAAACAAGAACAGAAAATCTGAATCGGATCCCAAACTCAAATGACATTCAAATGCAAATTTATTCGTTTAAAAATTTTTAAAAATTCTTTTTCTTTAAATGTTCTTAAAATAATGAATGAAATTGAGAAACTTAAGAAAATAACTTCATTGTAGGTGCAAATTGTACCTCAACCTACAGATATCTAGATTTCAATAATCTTAAATTGAAAAACAATTAGTTACACATGTTTTAACTAACGAAATCTGCATACTATACCCAGTTTCCAAAGTTACGATACCCAGTTTTCAAAAATATGCACATATAGACTCATTTAAAAAGCTTTTTAAATAGTAACAAACACTCTTAGTTTAGGTCATGTTAATAACCTTTTGGATGTTAACGACAACTACAAGATAGCTAAAGCTATTTTATTAATCTTCCAGATAAGCATAAATTCATGGATGAACATAAAAATTTTGTTGCAGTGCCTTGCTCCTGGTTTTACTTTTAAAGATTAAATATAAGTATAAACGTTTTAACAATTAATCTAGCAGTTGTAAAACCTACTTTATACTATATAAACATTATTACATCAAAATGTTCCTTAATAACAGGTACTTTGCAAATTTCTGGAACTTCCTTTTGATAACAACATAATAGATTCACAGAAACATTTTGTTTCCTAAATTGATATCATGGGGTTTTTCATGACAAATACTTGCCTGAAAAACTTGAAATTAGTCTTATCATTTTACTGATATAAGCTTTTTATAGCAATGGACCATTCAGGTTGTAATCGTTAGCACTTTAACCCTTTAAAAACCAGCTTCATACTCGTACGAACATTTTTACATCAAAGTGTTACTTAGTAATTGGAACGCTACATGTTTCTGAAACTTCCCATAAACACCATAAAAATAAATCGTCAGAGACATCGTAATTCTCAATTTGAAATTAGACTTATCATTGCTCCAAGCTTTTCATAGCACAGGACCTGTCATGAGTAGTAAAATATTTTTGTAAGTCTTATGAAAAAGAAAACAAGTTCAAAAAAGTACTAGACAGAAAATGAAAAAAAAAGTCTTGTATATAACAAATAAAGTTGCCCTTTCATTGAAACAACGAGTGAAATAAATGTTTCCTTGAAACTAATATGATCTGGGAATCATTAACAATACATTAACCGCTGGTTTCCCCGGACGGAAATGTGCTTTACTTGCTTCTGAACCCATCACCTTGTGCAAGGGTTGGCGACGACATGTCGATACCAACCGCTATTACAATTACTTCATACAGAGAAAACAATTTTACTTCTGACCACAACAGAAGATTTCTTTTAAAAATAGAATGTAAAAACGAAGTAATAACAAAGGCTCTTTATGAGTGGTTCGTCTAATATAACATGATGCGGGGTGCAAATACTTATAACAGTTTACCCCCGGAACTAGATACTGATGAAGCAAGCCTGCATACCGTACGTAATTTCTCTACCATTCATCTATCTTTTCTAACACCACAATATAAAATAAAAAATAAAAAAACAAAATCGACTAGGCACGATATACCTGCAGGGACTCGCGCGACCTTACGCGTGCCTATCCACGTGGTAAAGCACGATTTTATCAGACCCCCAACTTATAGACCCACTAATGGATCCCAAAAGTGCTTCAGGCAATATGGTGGGCGAGCAACCCACAGTCAGGTCGTGGGGTTAGCAGGAAGCATGTTGGACAGTAATCCTTCGCAATGTGCATCGTACCTTTGACTTCTGAACTATGCGATTCTAATTTTGTTTTTTGTTCTTCTTATTTTCGAACATTAACTCCCCCCTATTAATTTTCCCCTAGAGTGCCGGGTTTGGAGTGTGCGCTAAAAAGGAGGGGGTGAGGCCAACACGAAGTTCACGAATTGTTTGCCAGTCATCATCGCCGAATTTGGCGATTTCTAAAGGATAATAAGGTGCTGTTAGTGTTGAGGAAGAAATCAATTGATATTGAAACAGTTCCAAAAGAGTGGTTATCAGCTATTTTTTTCGCGAGTTAAAAAAAAAACATTTTTTTTTTCCACTGCAATTTTTGTAAAAGAAACAATGCATTTGTTTGTATTTTTCTAAAAAAGAGGGAGGTTTGTTGTTTCAGAAATAGTCATTAATCTTTCACCTGGTTGTTCTTTAAAACAAGATTATAATTATTTTTTTTTCTTAGAGTTAGTTTTTCGTCACCCAAATTGATCATATTTTGTAAAATAATCTTTAAAATCACACCTTTTCATAATTTAGATGTCGCTTTTGAATATATAGGTGGCAACTCTTTTAGAGTAAAAGTATCATCTGTAGGACATTAATTTGTCCCGAGTTATTGATTTTAGATAAATTGTTTATTGTAGCTGGAGCTTGATTAGCTTCGAAATTATAAGATTTCTTCTTTTTCGCATTTTGAGAAAAAAAATATCAGTAGGCAATAATGTTCATGTTGTTTCAAGTCATTATTTTTAGAGAAATTGAGAGTTGTGTTTGACTTGCTTTGATGTATTCTGGGAGTTATTATCAGACTTCTTGACAGTGCTGCAAATTCCTTGTATTTTGAAAAGAATTATCTTCAAAATTACTCCTCCATATACTTAAGAGGTCGTTTCTGTTGAAATGTAACCTTAAGGCACAAACTCCATTGAAGTAAAAGCATCATTATTTTACGTAAGATGACTCCCCGATTATATCAACCAAAAAATAATGGTGAGAAATTTAAGTTTAAATTTTGCACAGAGAAAAATAATTCTAATAATCTACTGTACTGTATGGTAATGATATTTTTGTTTGATGTTAATAAAAAATGTTAATAAAATATATAAATGTTTGATGTTAATAAAATATATAGTATTCAAACCATTTATTTGGTAATTTTTCCGTTCATATATTAACGGTCGACCGGAAAATCTTGTTTCCAAAATTATAGTTCTTATTACCACACATTTATTAAAAAATACAAAACTGAAAAGTAAATTTAACCGAATAAATCGTTTTTATACCACGCTACCATGCTCGAAAGTATCATGATAAAATTACTTTATTTTACAACATTTACCAAAATTTATCACGTATTGTAAAACTATATTTCATTGTTTATTTTACCAAAATCCTTTTCAAAGTGCATCGGTAAAAATGACTGAGATTTTTGGTGTTCCCATCGAGCCTGAAATACGGTAAATTTTACCATAATCTGGTAGTTTTTTACCATATTTTTTCTCAGTGTGAAAAGTAGCTTGGATTTTTGCGAGTTTGCCACTCTAGTCAAACTATTTGAAGTAATAAAATTTATAATGCATAAATCTTTGAGTACATTAACATGAAAACAAAAAAAGGCTTGAAAAAAATTGTATTCAAGTTGCGTTTAATACTTTAAAAAAATTAAATACATAAGTATAAACCTGCATTTGTGACCACGCTTGAAGTCATATGCATAAACTTCAATAATAATCAATAATATTATTTCGTTATTATAATACGCTAATGACTTAACATTAATTTCAAGGGGAAAAAAATCTTAATGTGCCATTGAGAAGATAAGCAGTGGTTATAAGAAGCTGACACAGCATTCTAAGCATTTTAAACTTATATTACGCTTGTTTATATTTGTTAATCATATTTGATTATAAGAAGAATACAAAAAAAAAAAAAAAGCCCATACTTTCATTAAAAATACAAACATATACTAAATCAAATTCACCTGTCTTAACGGAAATCCGTGAGATCCACCTAATTCCACTTAACACTAGACAGGTATTGTTTTTCTACTTTTAGCTTGGTACAAACCCTCCCACTCATAAAGAAAGGTAAAGGGGGTGGGGAAATGAACAAAGAGGGCTTAAAGACTCTAATTTTGTTGATAGTGATGGAGTATCAGGAATCACTAAATTATAGTTCTGCCTCGAAAAGAACACTTCATCAACTAACGCCAATAATGTGAGCTGTGACTTGTTGTTCTCTGATGTGGTATTTATCTTGTACGAATTCATAAAATGCGAAAAGTGGGCGCATACGGATGTGGAATAGAAAAAAAAAAAAAATTAAATTACTATTGTTTTTAGGTGGATATTATTTTTACTTGCTCTTGGAAAGATTCAAGAGAAAAAAATATATTTAAGATAAATAGGCACCCAAAATATTTTTATTATGTTGTTATTGTTCTGAATTATGGTTAAGTGTTTATATACATAACAGTTTTGAAAAATAAATTTATAATAACTAATAAAAGTGAGTTTTTTTTTTTTTTTAAATAATTAAACGTGTGATGAAATTGTGTTTAAAAGATTAGCTTAAAATAACGCTTTAAGAGGAGTTCTGCAGTAATTTTAAAAATCTGTGCGTTATAACCATATCAAGCGGATGCCTTTTTAGTAGGGCAGGGTAATTTGGAACACATTTTAAAGCATTTTAAATTTACTCACATTACTACTAGTAAGTGAGTGTTGATTAGTGATTTTGAAATGTGACGGAAATCTGATATTTTCAAGTCGTTCACAAATACTTTTTGTTTACTCGACGATATATACTATACGATATATATTCCGCACAAATCGAAAATATTAAAAATTTTATTTATTGTGTTTTTTCTTAGAAACTACGCGTTTTTTTTTTTTCTTTTTTTTTTTTTTCTTGACAAACTCTGTTGCAGTTTACAAACATATTTTTTTGCATAAAATTTACAATCTTTTTTAATGTACGTTAATTTATTATAGAAAGAGCAAAATAAAAAAAGAACCTCCCTGAATAGTTTTTGATCTAATAATCAAATCTTAGTGTTCTAAAACTCAATGTAATTAGTTCAAGAGGTTGACCTCAAATATGCTAATTAATTAGTGCAGACGATATTTTAAATTACGACATAAAAAAAAAATCAAATTTTAGCAATAGGATTTTTTAAAATTAAATTTCTCAGGAACTAATCGACCGATGTTGCTCATATTTTGTATTTTGCTATGTAAAATTACATTCTTTAAAATTATGTAAGTAATAGTAGTATATCTTAAAATTCCAACTTTTTTCGGCTATTATTAAATAAAATAATAAAAAACAATAAATATTTACTGAAGGCAATTTTTTGCATGGAAGTATATTTGGATAAACGAGCTTTATAATAATGTGGAAATTTTTTTCAATTCACTTAAAAAGTTCTCGAGTAATGGCTAAGTACGCAAACTATTGGGGCTAAATTTCCAACCAAACTATTGGGACCATATTTCTGAGAATACCCTTACATTTTGGGGGTCAGAAATCCGAATCCGTTGAAAAAAGAGTTAAGTTTATTCAGTAAAAGTGCGTTTTTGTACGTAATTTTGTGACTTAAAATATCATTGGCACAAATTAATTAGCATATTTGAGGTCACCCTTTTGAACCGTTAAAATTGAGTCCTAAAACGTGAAGATCCGATCATTAAATCAATAGATATTCAGGATGTCCAGTTTTTTATTCTATGCACATTTGTGTACTTATATTAAATAATTTTGTCGAAATAGATTAAAACATGAAAGAATGTTTTGGACCTTTTTTATTATTTTTAATTATACAATAATTTGAGTTGCCTAATTTCTCCAGCTATTTTTATTACCCAACTTTTTAATTATATAACTTCTTAAAAACAACCAATTAAAAGCTAATTTCTCACAATCTTGTTTTCATTTCGTCTTCATAATAAATAATCATTTGCTTAAAAATTATAACAAATCGTAATTAGCTTTTATTTTTGCATGTACCATATGACTTGAAAGATATTGATTTCTGTGACGTATTTACATGCAAATGCAATTAATTAACATATTAGATTAATTTTGTATCTACTTATACGTTTTTGTGAGCAATAAATAACTCTAAGATTTTGTAATTCAGTAGAATAATGATACAGTGCTCTTTGTTTGACAGGTAAATAAATGCATAATTTTTATTCTTTAAATTTATTTAAATTGAGAATTTAAAAATTTCAGATTGCGCATTTTTAAAATGAAATTATCCTATTTTTTAAATATATATAAATTACAATATGTCAATGTTCAAACAAATGAACAGTTTAAAAATTATTATTTTAATAAAATTGTCAAGTTTTTTCGATATTTAAGGCAAATACTAGGTGTTTTCAAAGTATATTGGATTTAAGCATTAGTTACATATAGAGTTACATTAGAGTTATTAGTTTCAGAGTTACATATTCATTAGAGTTATATTCATTCATTCATTACATATTCATTAGAGTTACATTACATTCATTAGTTACATATAGAGTTATTAGTTACGTTAGAGATTCAAATACTTAACAAGAGTGCCAACCGCTTGGATTTCCGTAAAAATTTTAAATGATAGAGAAAAGAAAATGATAGGGAATTAAAAACCGTAACATCCAGAATTTTGGTTAATTTTATTAGCACTTTGAAACACTAACCACCAAAAATCATACATTAAAACATTCATTTTGTTACCACTGGAAAATTTTCTCCACAGAGTGGAATAAGTTGACATATCTGACTCAGTCGAGCAAAGTAAATGGATAATAATGTAAATAAAATGACGAACTAATTTATGGAGTCATTTGAACTAAGGTGCGTTTGTCCGTATCAAGTTTTTAATCTAACTACACGGAGAAATAAATTTTTGAAAATTTAATGACATTTGTGGCGTAAAAAAAAATTAAACATAATTTTTGTAAACCAAAAATATACGGTATTTAAACCACACACTTGGTAATTTTATCGTTCGTATGAAAACGGTTGACCAGAAATTCTTGTTTTAAAAGTTATAGTTCTTATTACCACATATTTAGAAAAAAATTCAAAACTGAAAAATATAGTTAACCATATAAGTAGCTTTCATGCAATATTCCAAGGTATCATGACAAACTTACCACATTTACCAAATTTTACCATATATTATGAAACCATATTTATTTTAATTTTGCCAAAATCATTAACAAAGCGCTTCTGTAAAAACTACCGACCTTTTAGAGGTTCACATAAAAACACGTAGCTGCCATATTCTGGTAATTTTGACCATATCTTTTTTTTTTTTTTTTTTTTTCTCAGTGCAGAAAAAGAAAACAAGAAATGAATTTTCATTTTCAAACTCAAAATTATCTAACGTTTTGTAATATTTTTAGATAAAAAATTTCCTCACTTATAAGCATTATTTCATTTTTATTTCATTTTATTTTTAAAATAGTAGTCTTGTAGTTTGAAACAATGTGGTGGCTATAATTACTTGTTATATAGCCTTCCGAATAACTGTTCTTAAACAATGCAAACTATGCATTATTCGTGGAGAAAACTAATTTTTATCAAATGTATGCGTCATATTTTTGTAATAATATTTAAGGAAGAAGTGTAGTCACAATGCATGTCAAAAATCAAACTTGTATAAAAAAATTGAAGGTTTTAAAATAAAAATTATTACTTTTTCATGTTAAAATATTAACTCATTTTAAACCAAACGTGCATACATGCAAATTTTTTTTAAATTAATTTTTAGTTGAAATGGTTGCAATATTCATAATTCACAGCATTCAGTTCTAGCTTTAAAATATTGTTTATTGTCCTTACAAGCTATTAGTAGTTTTTCCTTTTCATTATAAATTATAAAAATAAAAATTATACCA